>OV050031.1:150836948-151436948 GCA_920105625.2 Clusia tigrina | reverse complement strand
ATGCAAGCAAGACTTGTCTTGCAAGAAACGTATAATTCAATACGTTGAATTTATATCGTATTAAAACTATATAAAAATCAAACAATTGAATATCACAACATGGATAGAAATGCATACTCTTAATACAGTTTTATAAAATATTTAATTAGCATGATACTGATATGATATTAAATTTAACATGAAATTATAATAATGCACTACATATACTAAAATCAATGGATTTATTTTTAGATATGTATATAAAAAAATGTACGTTTGCATTAACATATATATATATATATATATATATATATATATATATATATATATATATATATATATATATATATATATATATATATATATATATATATATATATATATATATATATATATATATATATATATATATATATATATATATATAGATATATATATATATATATATATATATATATATATATAAATATATATATATATATATATATATATATATATATATATATATATATATATTTATATATATATATATATATTTATTCATAATGTTCAAATTTCACAAAAATTACAATTAAAAAACTCTTATTCACTAACATCAAAACTCTATTTGCAATTGTTTGCATATTTGTTTTGATCGCATTTTTCTATAATTTAAATTTTGACAGCTACGTCGGAAAATTTCGTTAAAAAAAATTTGTTCTTGCAGTCAAAAATAGTAGAGACAAAGATTGCGGAAAGCGGTGTACAAAAATTTTTCGTTCTGCGCATCTATGTCATAGTAGCATGGTTGCAAAGTGAAATGTTAAACTAGCGTATATTTTGTAAACAAAAAGTAAACATTGATGTGTAAATTTAAAAATAGAAACATTTATTTTTTTACATGAAACATTTTTCGGCGAAATACATATAACAATATATTACAAAAGTGAAGTGTATGTGTTTTTTTAAATAGTTTATTATGAAGAATAGTAAAAGTAATAATAATAATAATAATAATAATAATAATAGTATAATAATAAAAGTATATCTGCCCTCTGGTGAAAATTCCTTCCAGTTTGCCTTCCATATTTTTACAGGCGTACTCTGCTTCGGCTACACGCTTTTTTAGCACTCCAACATTATAAACATTTTTGGACTCTTAGAAGCACTCTTCAGTGCAATGAGCTCCCTGGGATGTTTATTTTGTGCCTGTCGAAGAAGCCAGTTCTCCTTCTTTAGAATTTTGCTGTATGAGTATTATAAAATATACATATTACACATTTGAAAATAATTATTCTTTAAATATTAAATTTATTATTACACTTACACATTTGATTTTGCAAATACTCCACTTCTTCAAATACATTTCTGTTACTATCGATGATTCCTCGTGAGGTTGTGGCTTCCAATAGTATATTTGTATCCGTGTGAATTTGCCTGCCATCCCATAGGACGCGTCCCCAGGTGGCGGATAGGGGGACCCTTGGTAGGCAAATGACATTACTTCTGAACCTCTTAGGAGGGGTGGGAGTTATGACTGTCTGTCTATCATAATGATGGTATAGAGAATGGGTACCATCCGCGGACCAAACTGGCTAGGGAGGAGTTCCGAACAAAAACCACTGTCTGGCGATGGACAACATACAGGATAATACTCCAGGTGGAATTCACGCATGTGGCAATCCACCCGGCGGCAGGGGCACGGATTCTGGAGGCCCCAAGCATCGCTAAAGTCTCTCGCCCTTATCAGCGAGAGGGCATCCTGGAGGAGACGGGAGTTGTTACCACAATATCTTCTTCTTCAGAGAGGGAGGAACGTACCCTGGATCCAGAGGGCCTACGTCGGGAAATCACCAGATTGCCGGAACGACCGACAAAGTGGTTCTGGGGCAACGAGAACTCAAGCGAGGAGGAAGAGAAAGAAGCGGCTTGCTAGGCTCGTGCAGGAGAAATCCTCACGTGGCTCTGCCGGCCCTTCTGTGTCAACTCCCTTCAAAAGGCCCAGGTCGGCGGAAGTGACATCCACGGAAGCCACCGAGCTTGCGGAGGGATTGACCACTCCGAAATCTCGCTCGCGAGGTAAGCGGCAGAAAATTGTTGCTGAAAACAACATACCCACCTGGTGGCGCCACGACCCCAACGGGAACGAGCGAAACCTCGGTGGCGGCTAATGTGGAGGGGAAGAATGTTGCCAGTAAGCTGCAGTCTACCCAGCCCCTCGCACCCAGCAGATCCATCTGCCCGGCGAAGTCTTTGCCAGTGGAGGATGGTGAGCTGGACCTTCGCCCAAGCACTCCCAAAGGTGCAGCCAAGCCCTCGTACAGCGAGAAGGCTACCGGCCCGCAACCAATGGCGGTGATTGGGAAGCTGGGGCCAGACCGTCAGCTGACTGATGCAGAGAAAAAATACTGCAAAAGTCATCTGATGCGTCGTGTGATTGCCTCCGGTCCTGAAGATAATGCGAAGGGCTATGAGACAAAGGACGGCACTCTACAGGTGTCGTGCGCGTCTCAGGCCAACTTTGATTGGCTCAGGGGTGTAGTCAATGACGTGCCCCCATGGGGACCACTCGCTTCGCGGTCTATAGCGAAGCAGGCATGTCCCTCAGGAAGGCCATCTGCTGGATTCCGGATGCTGATCAGACGACCGCAGATGTCCTTTCCTGTCTGCGTGCTCAGAACCCTGGCATCAGCACGAGGCTTTGGCGAATTATTTCGCACACCAAGGGTAGCAACCGGGATGGTAAAGAAGGTGCTAGTCTTGTGGTGCGAATAGATGAGGCCTCTGTTGATGTCATGGGCTCTCGGTACCGGAGCCGTCTGAGTCTCTTCTTTGGGACTGTCACTTTTTATGTCTTTCCTAAGTGAGTGGCTCAGACGGTTCTCGTAGTTATCGTCCTTTGAGGGTGACGCAGATTAACTTCCAGCATTCTAAAGCCGCTACTGTACTCCTAAGTAGACGACTCACCCTGCTGCACACATTACCCCATATAACAACAGTACAAGAGCCCTGGGTCTTTTGGGGTCGCCTCTGTGGCCTTGGCTCGTTGAAAGGGGCCACGATATTATATGACAGAAACTCGATTAGACCTAGAGCTGGTCTTATAATATCATCCCATCTCGCAGCGACCTGCCTTGACCTATTTGGTTGTCAGGATCTGGTTGCGGCAGAGATTAGTTTTAAGAGTATGCACGGATGGTCGAGGTTCGTGATTGCATCTGTTTACTTTCCTTACGATGTTTTGAAGGCGCCACCACCTGGGAAGGTCGCTACTCTCGTAGGGTTCTGTGAGCGGCGCAATCTTGGTCTCATTCTTTGTTGCGATGCTAATTCCCAGCATACGATCTGGGTCAACAGCAAGTGCAATAAGCGGGGCTCTCGACTTTTCGAGCATATTGCCTCCTCCAGCCTGAACATCCACAGTGCAGGCAGACAGCCTTCTTTTGTGACTACGAAAAGGCAGGAGGTACTTGACGTCACCCTGTCAAATCCAAGACTAGGATGGTCGATCAGCAACTGGAGGCTCCTCGTCGAAGACTCGTGCTCTGACCACAGATACATCGAGTTTCAGTGTTGCGAGCGGGCGCAGATGCCATTGCCCACCAGAAACCCAAGAAAAACAGACTGGCCAAAGTTCAGGGAGGCACTGCTTAGCAATTACGTGACGCCACTGAAACTTCGCAAGGAGCAAAACATTGAGGCTCTGTTGAACATCTCATCACTGCTCTAACAAACAGCTTCGAGCTAGCCTGTCCAACTAGACCTCCTCCTAGCCGGACTCCTGTTCCATGGTGGAATCGAGAGCTTCAGGTGCTTAGGCATGAGTCTAGAAAACTCCTCAACCGCGCCCTCAAGACGAGTCTTGATGAGGACTGCGAACGGTATCGATGTGTTCAGAAGGACTACAAGAAGCTAGTTCGGGACTCGAAAAGGGCTTATTTTTAGAGATTTCTGCAGTGATATCGAATCCCTGAGTGACACGGCAAAACTGATCAAAGGCCCGGAAAAAGGACAAACCGCTAAGCTGGGTTCGCTCAGGAAACCTGATGTCTCCTATACGGAGAGGCAAATTGAGACACTCAGCTTGCTGTTGGAGTCACACTTTCTAGGAAATCAGGTAAGCATAGCCCGTCAACAACTACCTTTGGTTGGAACTGTTGTCAGGACAGCTACACCCTCTCGACATGATTGGTATGTCGCCAGAACTTTGGCGAATGAGACTGCTATTAGATTTGCTATCAAATCCTTTGACAGCTTCAAATCGCCCGGACTGGATGGCATATATCCGATTGTGTTGAAGGAAGGCATTGAGTTAGTGTTGGCAGCACTGAAGAAGATCTTCACTGCATGTCTCGCGCTGGCCTATGTACCACGCTCTTGGAGGATGGTGAGGGTTGCTTTCATTCCTAATGTTGGAAGAGACGACCACACCAATCCCAAGAGCTTCAGACCTATTAGTATGACCTCGTTCATGCTAAAGAGTTTAGAACGGCTGGTGGAGCTTCACATGCGTAGGGAGTCTCTGAAGCCGCATCCACTCTCTCCATTTCAGCATGCCTATCAAAGCGGAAAATCCTGCGAGATGGCTCTGCAAAACCTTGTTGGAAGGATAGAGCGAGCCATCGACAGTAAAGAAGACGCAATAGGCATCTTTGTGGACATAGAGGGTGCGTTTGACAATGCTACTTTCGACAGTATGTGCGGCTCTGCTAGGCGGCATGGCGTAGACTGGGCTCTAGTAAATTGGATACGTTCAATGCTGGCCCAGAGAACCATAAGGGTGCGAGCGGAGGAAGATATACTGGTGTCGTCTGGGGTTAATAGAGGCTGTCCCAAAGGTGGCGTACTGTCTCCGTTGCTCTGTTGTATGGTAATCGATCCACTGCTTAACGCCATTGATGACTCGGGTGTCTACGCTCAGGCATATGCGGATGAGGTTGGCTGTCTTGTAACAGGTCCTTCCCTTATGATTGTCTGCAGAAGGGTGCAGAGATATCTGGATATGATTGACACTTGGTGCAGTGCGAATGGGCTATTGACTAACTCTGTCAAGACTGGTATTGTCCTCTTTACCAGAAGGAGAAATCTTGATGGTATTATTCTGCCTACACTAAAAGGAGTCACTATCCAGCTATCGAAGGATATCAAATATCTTGGAGTCATCGTTGATAACAAACTTCTTTGGAAATCACATGTCGAACTGAAGACATCCAAAGCACTGTCAGTTTTCTGGCAATGTAAGGGTATGACATGAGGTCTTTCCCATAGTAAGGTTCTATGGATCTATATAGCTAAGGTAAGACCTATGCATTGGTGGTTTGGATGAACAGACTCTCTCTTGTATGGGTCAAAAAAGCTCTATCAGGACTACAGCGTACTGTGGCCATATGTTGTACCGGAGGATTTCCGACTACTCCAGGCCCGGCACTTGATGCTTTGGTGAATCTCCCGCCACTAGATGTCTTCACCCGCGGAGAGGCCGTTAAGGCCATCTGCAGAGTGAAACATAGTATCCACTGGTATGGGGTGTATTCGATATTGGACGACGGCGCAGGCACTGACATCGACTCTGCAATCCTGTCTATGCCCCCGGACTCCATGTCGTCAACCGTCATACTAGAAAAGCGGTACAATGTGTTGCTGCCAGAGACTCGTTCATGGTTAGATCGCGAGAACGAGCCCGGCAAACACTGCTGCCGAATTTTCACTGATGGCTCCAGGACTGAAGACTTTGCAGGCTCTGGTGTCTTCGTGGAATCTTGTGGGACACGTCGGTCCTTTGCCCTTGGTCTGCATGCGTCTGTGTTTCAGCCGGAGGTGTATGCGATACTTGAGGCAATGGACTTTGTTGTGGAAAACAGGTGGAAAGGCAAATCTATTTGTGTCTGCAGTGACAGCCAAGCTGCGCTCATGGCCTTGGATAGTCCTACCACCACATCCACGATAGTCAGGTCCTGCAAATCCAGGCTAAATTATGTTGGAAAACATAGTAGTCTGACGCTGACTTGGGTCCCGGGACACGCTGGCATTGCGGGTAACGAGACCTCTGACTCTTTGGCCAGGATGGGCTCTGAGGCTGTTTTTATTGGCCCTGAGCCTGTTTAGCCACTCCCTTCTGCTGTCATCAAAGCCACTGCAAACGGTTGGTTTGTTTGACCCACAAGCGAACATGGCGTTCCGAGAGAGGCTGCGGATGGACGAAAATTATGCTACCCGTTATCTCTGACCAATGGTCGCGGTTCCTTCTATCTTTAGGTAGGAGGGACTGCAGGGTGTTGGTTGGCGTGATTTTCTATGGGCTAGGCACATGGAAAGATTGGCATATTAGACAGTGCGCTGTGCCCAGCCTGTGGAGAAGAAGACGAGATGGCGGACCATTTTCCCCATTTGCCCTGCCTTTGCTCGAATCAGGTTTGGGATTTTTGGCACTGATGTGCTGAGGAGTAACCAACTTGGCTCCTTGGCACCACAGGATCTACTCCTATTTCTTCGGAGGTCGGGTAGATTTAAAGCAGAGTAAAAGGGAACCTTAAGTGCAGTACAATGGATATATACTCTGTCGGAGTGCTGCGCTTAATAGATTGTTCCGACAAAAAAAAAAAACAAAAGAGAAAAAAAAATGTCGGTCTTCGATCCGCTAGGTTTTCTTTGTCATTATATGATTGCCGCAAAAATTCTAATAAGGGAAGTATGGAGACTAGAGATTCAATGGGACAAGATATTGACTGGGCTAGATCATTGATCAGTGGAACAATTCAGCGTTTGGAGCAAATAGCGGATATAAAGATTCCTCGTCACTACTTTCATGATACGACCCCTATAAGACTTGACCTAGATATATTCGTAGACGCCAGTCAAGATGCCTTTGCTTTTGTAGCTTATTGGAGAAGTGTCAACTGCAAAGGGAAAGTATCAGTAGCATTTGTGGCGGCAAAAACCAGATGCGGTCCAATGAAGCCGTTATCGATTCCACGTTTGGAGCTACAAGCAGGTGTACTTGGAACACGTCTGAAGCAAACTATAATCGAAGGGCACAATTTGAAAGGGGAACGCTGTATTCTATGGAGTGACTCCAAAACTGTTCTCAAGTGGGTACGTTGAAAACATCGTCGATACAAGCCATTTAATGCTCATAGAATTGCTGAAATCCTCGCCATCACGGATATTTCCGATTGGAGATGGCTTGCCACTGCTGATAACATAGCAGATGAGGCGACACGTGTGAACCATCAATGCGATTTGGGTTCATCCTCACGTTGGTTTGAAGGACCTAAGTTTTTATTGAAACAAGAGGATAATTGGCCAATAGCAACAATATGCGGCAAACTTAAAAATGAGGACGAAGAAGAACTAAGTCCTAAATTTTCATTAGTGATTGTGAGTACCAATTTTATTGCGTTTGATCTGTTCTCTTCCCACAGTAGGATTATACGCACGGTTGCATGGGTCATCAGATTCATTAGACGCTGTCAGGGAAGAATCAGTTGCGGCGAAGATAGCACCGGCGAACCTTGACGGTTAATGAACTCAAAGAATCAGAAGATGTATTGTGTCGTCAAGTGCAGTGTGAGGTCTATATCACAGAGTTGAATTTGATAAAAAGTGTACCAAAAGAAAGTGCACTTCACAGACTCACGCCGTATTTGGATGAACATGGGGTCCTTCGTGTCAATGGGCGAATTGATGCGGCTAGTTGGCTTCCATATGACACGCGTCGTCCGGTGATATTGCCACCGAACCACGACTATACTAGGTTAGTTGTTATGAATTGCCATTTCTTCATGAAATATCAAAATTTGGAGGCGAAGATTTGCGAAATTCGTCGAAAATATTGGAATAGAAGAATTGCTTCTGCGAGGCCGATCCAGCCAATTATGCGACCGCTTCCAGAGGACCGCCTAAGACCATTCACTTATACCGGCCTGGATTATTTCGGTCCGCTCACAGTAACAATTGGCCGCAGAACGGTGGGTGGCGCTGTTTACATGTTTAGCGATACATGGTATTCACCTTGAGGTAGCCCATGATTTTTCCACCGATGCTTGCATCCTAGCCATCAGTAATTTCATCAACCGGCGAGGCTTGCCTGTCAAGATACGCAGCGATAATGGAAAGAATTTTAATGGAGCTGATCAAGGGGCCAAAAGGCTGTCCGATGTCTTTGACTGTGAACGGATACAAGACGAGATGACATCGAGAGGAGTAAAATGGTCATTCAATTTTCCAAGCAACCCCACTGAGGGCGGAGTTTGAGAGAGAATGGTACAGTGTGTGAAACGCTTTATTCGACACACTCTTAAGGAGGTTACACATCAAGAACATACGCTGCAGAGTTTCCTTATAGAGGCCGAAAATGTGGTAAATTAGCGCCCACTAACGCATTTGCCCAATACGATAGATGAAGAATAGCCTCTTACCCCAAACCCTTTTTTGCCACATTTTGGTAATGTTTACAGTTAGTTTCTTCGACTTATTTTTTTTAATTATAAAGTACAATTATCGAAATTACTTAAATTTTCCGTTTTTAATTTTGAATAAAACTTGATATTATGAACTATTACTGCACTTTCATATTCGGGTCATAATCGTCAAATTACTGAATGAAAGCTGTCTTAATACAAAAGCTTGAAATAATAAGAACTGTCATAATAAATATCATTAAATCTATTTCTTAAATATTTTTTATGATTTACCAGAAATAAATATGTATGTATCCAAAAAGTCACCTAATTCATTTTGACAGTAATGGTACATATGTAATAATGCAACAATATTAACTAGAAAATTTTAAATGGGTTTTCACAGAGTTCACCATCGTGATCTATGAATGCCGAGGAAGAATATCGATATAAAAATATAGATTCCATCCGTAACAGCTATTTACTAAATGTTTTGTGGTAAAATAACCTGAGATATGTTTAAAATGTGGGGTTCTACTATAAACCATAGAGTAATAAATATATACCAGAGAACACAGAATAAAAAAAGTATTTTTCGCTGCCAGCATCCGTAGTGGACACACCACGTCTTTGAGTGGATTCACTACGATTCTGAGTGGATTCACCACGATTTTGAGTGGATTCGTGTACAACGTCTGTCTGCTTTACTTCGCTGCTTTGCCGTTTGACGTTTAAGTTTCTTTGTGTTTTTTCTGATATATACTACGTATTTATGCCAGTTTAAAGCGGATTAGCTAAATCACTTTAGGTAAAAGCGTTAGCGTTTATATGTCATTTCTTATTTATACCAGTCGCACTTACATATAGATGCTATCAGCTGTTTTTTGTTTTCATTATTCTTTGGTTAGTTTTTGAAAAGTTTTAATTTTTTTTAATGGAAATGCTAATATGTGAGATTCTAAAAAGAAGGCAGAGAGTGCTTAATAGAATCGTTTAAAACAATTTAAAAGAAAAAATGTCTATATTAAATAGCACTAAAAAAAATATTTATAAAGAGGTGATTGAACAGCAATGTAGTTTGCCGGTTTATATGCAAGACAACCTAGCAATAACTACTGCAGCACACTGCAAATAGCTGGGAATGAGACACTATATTTTGAAGTTTTTCGCATGAGCTACAATTCATTTGAGCTTTATGCGAAAAATTCCTGTCTGATTTGCCAAAACCCGCCCAGAAGTTTGTAAGACCTGCAGTCCCTACTAACAAATAAATAGCTGTTTCTTTATACAAGTTAGTCTCTTGCGCAGAATACATGTCTTCGGTATGCAGAAAACTACAGTTTGTGAATATTTTCACCGTGTTGTCCAAGCAATCATCGGACTAACGGCCCGAATACAATAATGCGAGAGACCGAGACGAGAGCGAGACCGAGTCTCGACCGAGATCTCGTTTTACACTGTCTCGCATTCTAATATACAATCACCCAAATGCGAGCCATATTTACACAAAAGCAAAATTGTAAAAAAAAACTATTAAAAACTAAATGTTTTGAAATTTTTTAATTAATAAAATAATCGCGGAGCCACAAACAGCAAAACAGAAATAAACAAACGAGTATTTCAAAACAATTGATTACTTTGACAAATTGTCTCGGACGAGAGTGCGAAGAATTTCTAATTTTTTCGAAAGGCCTCGTCTCGCCGTATCGCATCAAGCATTATTGTATATTGCCACATACAATCCTTTGGTACAAATTCTTTTTGACATCTCGGCCGAGACTCGGTCTCGCTCTCGTCTCGGTCTCTCGCATAATTGTATTCGGGCCTTCAGGAAGGAGTTCATAAAGTTGCCGCAGTTGGAAGAAGCTTTCGTGATAGCGCGACAATCTAACCAAATGACTCACCTTCCAAATATAATTGGAGCTATTGATGGTAAATTAATAAATAAATTAACATTAAGCAGTTAACAATAAACATTTTTTTTAAGGAACACATATCCCAATATTGCTACCCAAAGACGGATATATTGACAGAGTTAACAGAAAGGAATTCCCATCTTTGGTAAAACAGGCTGTGCTGTTATCTTCAACCGCTTCAAAGCTATTTTATTTTGAACCTGCGTATATATTTGGCTGTTGCTCCATCAATAATTTGGAGGACATGCCCTTCCTTAATGATGTCCAACAGCTCAAGAACTTCATTTTCACTGCTGACGCTTTGTAGCACTATCCATTACTAATATAAAGTTTTAATTTGTTTATTCAACAGATGTAACGAAATTTCAAATGTTTTTCCCACTTTACTTTTTTTTAAGTTGAAAAACTATTGCTCGCACTATTAAAACAGCTTATGTAAAAGCGGTTTAAATGCGGCAAGCGTATATATGTCAAATTAATACGCAAGTCTTATGTTAGCTTTAATGAAACACCATTTCAGAAGCGAATTAGTAAAGACAAGAAACCGCTTTTATAAAAGCGGTTGTGCACTATCTATATAAGTCGCGTTATCGCTAATTCAGTTAAAACGCTGTAAAATTGAATAGGCTACGTTCATGCAGCCTATCGGGAAAGAAGACAAAGAAAAGACATTCAATTCCCTCCAAATTTATTTACCGCTCCGACCATTTTTTTTGGTCACACATATAGTGTATGTGAATTTATTGTGTTTGTTGTAAAAATATTCCATATCCCTGTAGTGAAAATTATAGGCAGTCTTCAAAATGTACTACTAAATTTAATAGTAAAAAATCAAGTGGTTAATTTACTAGTTCAAAACTTATCTATAACTTAACCAGTTACTGACTTCTGCGGCACTTCATTGCCGTGTATACTAAAATTTTCCTTTCTTGTCAAATTATTAAAAAAGGAAGTAAAGACAAACATTGGAATTTGAAGAAAAACAGGTTTTTTCTTCTTTGTTATTACTCCTTTTTGAACATAAATGGATCAAATTTACAGCTTTCATTTATATTCCTCTGTCACTTCTTTCTCTTGTTTGGTTCTTTGCTAATATCTCACTTCTTCTGTGTTTTGTATTGTTTAGTTGCACTTTCGTTGAGAGGCAAGCTATTGCGTAGTTTTTTATGTTTTAGTACTGAAGAAACACCCGATACAACAAATTGAAGAGTTCAAGAAGTGAAAAAGTTAAATTAAAATTAAACTCGAAATAACCAGCAAGATGGGAAAGAATTTCGAATTTGTGCTTGTTTATTCAGGAAACACGGGTAAGATGTTTTATTTAATGGAAATTATTGCATTCGAGGTACATATATTACATACACATGTAAATTTTAATTGTCCTATTTGCAAATTTAGTCGGTACAACCGAAACGTTGGCGCATATTAAAAGTTAATTGGAACGGGTCGAAGGGAAAGATCGCCCTAAAAAGTTACAGGCTTTTTAATTACTGTTTGTTTCGTAAGATTTTAATTATTTTGAAATAATTTTTTGGTGTTATAAGTACCAATTTTCCACTATTTTACAGAAGCCATGAAGAATACATATAGCATCTATCCAGACTATGAGAAATCAATGCGAGAAGCGGGCCGCAAAATCAAAATGGCCTTCTACAGAAAGACGAATGCACAAAAGCAGCAATAATTAAAATTAATTATGTTTTTATATTCAAATATTAACTATATAATGCTTTTTCCCAATTTTGAATTGAATTATTTTTCTTATATATAAGACTAGAATTAGCTAGAATTATACCATTATGTTCTTTAAATTTTGTATACAAATATTTAATATACAGAATAAGCAATAATCGTTTCTCATTTTACTCGCGTGCTATGAATAAAAGATCGTTCCAATATTACTCGCGTAGGAACTCAAATCGAGCGCTCCAATACTGGTCGCATAGGAACTCTAATCGAGCGCTCCAATACTGCTCGCATAGGAACTCTAATCGAGCGCTCCAATACTGCTCGCATAGGAACTCTAATCGAGCGCTCAAATACTGCTCGCATAGGAAGTCAAAGCGAGCGCTCGCTTCCAATGACACGCTATGTTAAAAAGGAGCGCTAAATACATGAGCTCTAGCACAATAGGGAGCGATCAATGCCTCGCATTGGATCGATCCTGGATTGCTCCGAGAGCGATCAATTTTTTACTGGGCAGTAGCAGAACTCGCACAAATACATTCAAAGCAACTGTCTATTCTTGTATAGTCTTTGCTATCGGTTCCCTATCGCATGAGTGAAACAGCAGACTTTATTTTACAAAGGACCGCTACAAAAACTTGTCACTTTACGAGTATATGTAAACAACTGTTCTACAAGGTGGCCCAAATAAGACCAGCTGATGTGAAACACAAATAACTTTTCTATTTTTTAACATTATTTACTTTTTTCTTTTTGCAGATTATAACTGAACTGAATACGTACAGTCCACAACAACGCATTAAAATTATCGAATTTTATTATTCTTCTCAACGATCAATTGTTCTGACGCAGCGAAATTATCGCCGTTTTTTTAACGTAAGATCAGCGCCCACATCTTCCATGATTACAAGTTTACTTCGCCGTTGTGGGGCTCCGAAAATCCAAGGGCAATACATCAGCATCAGTCACACCCAATCAGATGCACTGTTTGGTGCGGTGTTATGGCCACAAAAAATCATCGGCCCATATTTCTTTGAGAATGAGGATGAAACGCCAGAAACGGTCTCCGGGGCTTCTTACAGAACAATGATCGACAACTTTTTGCGGCCAATGGTGGAGCAACATCCTAATTTGTGGTTTCAACAAGATGGAGCCACTGCGCATACTGCTAGGCAAACTATTGACATGCTGCGTGAAATTTTTGGTGAACGCATAATTTCAAGAAATTCAGATTTCCCTTGGCCTCCTCGTTCACCAGATCTAACTGCGCCCGATTTTTTTTTTATGGGGATATTTAAAATACAAAGTGTATGTTAACAAACCGCAGACACTTGGACAGCTCAAGCAGAATATTCGAGACGAAATACGGCGCCTACAACCAGAAACATTACGCCGTGTAATGCAAAGTGCGCTAAAAAGAGCCAATGCCTGTATCGAGCAAAATGGTGGTAATTTGTCTGATGTCATATTTCACACATAGTCACGTTAAATTTCCATAAAATGTATTTAACATATTAAAATAAATCATTTAAAAAACCCGTTATTACAGGAGTTACACGTTTTTAACATCACTAGGTCTCATTTGGGCCACCCTGTACAAAGAGCTGTCCTAAGTGTTGAGTACGGTAACGAAAGAAAATTTCCGCAAAAAAAAAATGGCGTCCGCTCAAATAAATAGCGTCCGCCTAATGAGCTGGTTACAAAAAATTCGGAGAATTTTGCATTCTTGCAACTTATCGGTTGCCTATCGGATGAGTGAAACAGCGCACTTTGTTTGTAAATGGGCCGCTACACAAATTTGTCACTTTATACATAAACATCTGTTCTGCAAGAAGCTGTACCAAGTGTTGAGTACGGTAGCGAAGAAAATTCCCGCTCAAAGACATGGCGATCGCTCAGTCAGCTGATTGCAAAAAATTCGGAGAATTCTGATCGGTTGGGTACCCGATGGGCTGCCAGAATGCAGCAAATGTAAATCAGCCATGCAGTGGTAAGGAAATTTATTTGGGACGAAATTTAGGGTACAATTACGAGATGCTTTTTGGAGAAATAAAATAGTCAGCCTTATTCTGCATTACAATTCCGTCTCCGCATTCCGTTACGTTACGATCGTAAAATGGTATTCCAACTAAAAACTGAATTGGAAGAAAAAGAGGAAGACAAGAGTGTATTCACAAACAGCTGCTTTGTTGTGAAACGTATGAGATACAAACAAAAAATATTGTCAATTGTGGAAAGATTTTAATAAAAAGTTGAATTTAGTGCATATAAAACAGTGATTCAGTGAGAAAACAGATGACAATTAAATATTGTTGATAATTTAACTAATTTAACACATTAGTGAGTACCGAAATACAAAAAAAGGCAGAACATAAGTAAAAGGTATTTGTGGCCAAACTATACCAGCGTGTTGTTGTGGCGGACAAGAATATTGTGCCGGAGAAGAATATTGTTGTGCCGGAGAAGAATTTTGTTGTGCCGGAGGTGTTATTTTCATGCGTTTAACATCATTGTAGCACAAAGTAAAGTTAAGAGAAATGGAATCGATAGCAGCGGCGTTTTTGTTGGATGAGGAGAACAACGTAATCCGGAATACAGAGGGAAGACTTGAAAAGCGAAAATTGAGAGACAATTGCAATCCGTTCGAGATGAGCGATCAATTGTAAGAGATTTGTTTAAAAAGTGTTGATGTGTTAAATAATTTTTTACTTTTACAGATTCCAAAAAAACTTTCGCCTAAATAAAGACGCCTTTAAATATGTGTTAGATAGTTTTGCACAAGAAGCTCGGGCGAATACGTTAACGTCTTTATCACCGCTTAACAGAGTAGTGGCTGCTTTGAGATTCTTTGCAGAAGGAAGCTACCGACACGGAGTTGGTACAGATTTTAATGTTGCGATGGGTCAATCCACAGTGTCCAAGTCGCTATCGTACTTCCTTCAAGTAATGCAGCGATAGCTTTGCTCTCAGTGGATAAGATTTGACAGGACTGAGGAGGAAAAGACGCATGCGAAGCTAGAGTTTTATGGGAAGGCCGGCTTTCCAGAGGTCAGTATGTGTGTTGATGGCACACATATAAAAATTATAAAGCCATCCGAAGAGGCGTTCAGCTATTATAATAGAAAAGGATTTTTTAGCATTAATGCTATGGTGGTCTGTATTTCGTTTTCATGATTAATGTGCTCGTAAATAGAATTTATGTTTTTAGATGTGCGATAACAAAATGCGCATAAGAAGCATTGACGCAAGATATCCCGGATGTAACCATGATTCGCATATCTGGAGTTTAAGCAAAGCGAGGAATCAATTGGAACGGAAATATCGAGATGGAGAGAGAAACACTTGGATATTAGGTATTTATTCGCGTAAAACAGTGTGTGTAAATTGCAGATAGTAATTGTTTTTCTTTTTAACCGGTGATGCAGGATACCCCCTGGAACCGTGGCTAATGACTCCATATCGATCTGCAAATGTAGGTAGCCAGGAAAGAACCTACAACATACGGCACTCAAAGACGAGCAACATAGTTGAAAGAACGATTGGGGTTTTAAAGAACCGATTTCGTTGTTTATTGGGTGCTCGAGAACTACATTACTCCCCACAGAAAGCTAGTCAAATTATAAATGTTGTTTGTGCCCTCCACAACATTTGTCTACACTACCGGGTAGAAGACTTAGACCCGCATGAATTAGAATTCGAAAGTTCTCAAGAAGAGGGAGATGACGAAAGCAGTGACTCCGATTTTGCTTCCATAGCACGTACAATTCGCGGTAACATACTTTCCTTTTTTTAAAGTTCTCAAAAATCCATTAAATAAATTAAAGGAAATAAATAAAATAGAGCGTATTCAATGTTTCCTTATATTTAATAACAACAAACCAAAAAATTCAGTACATTCCTTTCAAAGGAAACTTAAAATTAAAAATAAATTCAGTTCATTTTTGCTTTCTAAAAGCAAACTTAAAAAACTTAAAAATTAAAATAAAAAAATTCATATATAAAATAAAAAATCTAAAAAAGCAATGGGTCATGTAGTTGCAACATTTTCATTTTTATTTCGACCTTCTGTTGCAGCAACTCCTCTTTAATTTTGTTGTGCCGCTGCTCTTCTTCTAGCTGCTTCGCTGCAACATCAGCCAGTTTTTCAATGTTCCGGTTCATGCGTCTTAAATTTGTTGCTCCCTCGTCTTGGAAGGCCTTCGTGTCTTTGTTAAAAGCTTTTTGATTTTTAGTCAAGTCTTTTAGCAAAGACAGAGTGGCTTCCTTTGACCCCTGCTGCTGACGCTTTGCTGAAGTACTCGCTTCTTCGACAGGGTCTTCGGAGCGAGCGGAAATGTCCATTGCCGAAGTTCTAGCGGCTTGTTTCATCTCACTGCCCACTCCAAAGTCCACTGTACCTCTAATTCCGTCCGTGTTTGTTTGAAGCCCTGTCATTTCGATGACCTTCTCTTCAAGAGGAGTAATGGGTTGCAAGAGACAGTAGCTTCCTCCGGTGCTCATCATTTCCTTCTTGTTTGAGCTTAACTTTTTCTTGATATAGCACTTCCAGTCAATCCAAACCTACATATAAAAAGATATTTAATAAATGTAACACATACATATGTACATTCTGCCATACACACTTTCTTCCATGCAATGCCATCTTTTGTTGGTGGCCCTAATGAATTTAGCTCCACTCTGACCTCTTCCCAAAATGCCAGGACTTCTTCTTTCGGACGCTTCGAGTACGCAGTGGCCATGTCTAATTTTCCTGACATTAAAGTCACCAGCTTCGCGTATTGCTCCGGTGTTGTTGTTTTTGACCTGCAATAAATTAAATTGTCATAGTATAGAAAGATCTGGCATCACTCAAAAACATGAATTACAAAATGGAAGTGTGGCAATCACAGGAATGAGACTAACGATTGCATCAGCCAAACTGAAGTAAAACCAACGTGCTTTTTCGTAACAAAATCTTGACTACCCTCTATTAAATAAACATTTCTATAAGTATACATTTAAATATATCCTTGTTTTATTAACACTATAACATGGTGTCAGATGTGGGAAAATTTTTAGAAAAATTTTAATACCAACTGTAAAAACAACAGTAAAATGAGTGAAGTAGCAGAATTAAAACAACAGATTGCGTCCTTACGGGCAGAAATTAATAAGGCATCAATTAGAATTACACAGCCGACTCAAAGTGTTCTACCACAAATACCACTACCGGGACCACTAAAGATAGGAGATGGGGACATAAGTGAACATTTTAAATACTTCAAACAACAATGGGAAAACTATTTAACAGCAACAGGTTTAGTCTCACAATCTGAAGAGGCCAAAAAGGCAATTTTGTTAACAGCCATCGGTGATGACGCATTTAGAAGATACACCAATATGCCAATAAAAGATGAGGATAGACGAACCGTAAGTGGTCTATTAAACGAGCTAGACAAAAATCTAACACCAACACTCAACAAAAGATATATTAGAGCTGTATTTAACATTGCCAAACAAGACCCGGAAGAGTCATATGACGAGTATTTCAACAGATTGAGGAGTCTTATAAAGAATGCACAATATGGTCCACTAGAGGAAGACCTCCTACTCGACAAGATAATATGTTCTATCAAAGACCCTGATCTAAAGCAACAACATAACTTTGACAAAGGCTATTGAAATATGCAGATCAAAGGAAACTACGGAACAACAGCTACGTGGTATAGAGAACAAACAATTTGATATAAACAAGCTACAACAGATACCACATAGAGCCAGAAATCAACAACAAAAACAAAATAGATTTGAACACAAATTATGCAAATTTTGTGGCAACGAATATCACAACACATTGGAACAGTGTCCGGCTAGAAAATTAACATGCCATAAATGTAATAGAAGAGGTCATTACGCTCGAGTTTGCATGTCAGCTTATAACAACAACAAACAAGGCCACAATGCAAGGGCAATCAAAGAAGTGGTAACATCAACCAATAGTGACGAGGAAACATCAGAAATAGACGAAGAATTTGTACTGAACACCGTATTAAACAACAACAGCAAAGGACTTTACTTGGAACTGAAGATTTACAACAACAACAACGTTGCGTATCACACAAAATGTCAGCTTGATACCGGCGCAACCTGTAACATCATAGGAATCAACAATTTGAAGGAGATAGAAGCAAAACCAACAATTAACAAGACGCAAACGAAGCTTAGAACCATAGAAGGAACACAAATTACACCAATCGGAACAACACAATTGAAAATTGAGAGGAACAGGGCTGAGTATATATTATTATTTTACATAATAGAAAATAATCACTGTCCTTTACTCTCATTACAAACATGTCAATCGTTGAAGCTCATAGAATTATGTAAAAAGGACAGATATGACGATGTATTTCAAGGTCTAGGCAAACTGAAAGGCAACATAACATTGGAAATAGACAACAGCATAACATCCAAAAATGAGCCTCCAAGAAGAATACCTATAGCATTACGAGAACAGCTGAGGGAAACACTGAAAGAAATGGAGAACATGAAGGTCATAGTTAGAGAACCAGAACATACCAATTGGACGAGTAATATGGTACTAGTGAAGAAAAATGACAAACTAAGAGTATGCATCGATCCAAAGGGTTTAAACGAAGCTCTCAAAGATGTAAAGTACCAGCTTCCCACGGTGGAGGAAATTCTAACCGAATTAGCAGATGCCAAGATATTTTCCATACTGGATGCTAAACATGGTTTTTGGCAACTCGAATTGGATAAAGCAAGCAGTAAATTAACATCATTTTGGACACCCTTTGGTAAATATCGATTTAACCGTGTACCCTTCGGAATAAAGCCAGCAATGGAAATATTCCAAATGCGGCAAAACCAGGTTATGCTGGATTGAAAGGCGTAGTTTGTATAGCTGACAATATTTTAGTATTTGGAAAGGGTTATACCAAAAGTGAGGCAATTGAGAACCATAACGAAAATTTAGACAAATTATTACAACGTCTACGGGAAGAAAACTTGAAAATTAACAAGACGCAGATGAGAGTATGTCAGGAGAAAGTAAAATTTTTTGGACACGTCCTAACCAACGAGGGATTAAAACCCGATCCGGACAAAATAAGTGCCATAATAAACATGCCATCACCTAACGATAAAAAGGATACCCTACGATTCCTGGGACTTGTAACATACGTGAGTAAGTTTATACCTAATATGTCAGAAGTAACCGAACCCTTAAGAAGAGTTACACATGTAAAGACAAATTTTGAGTGGAGGGCAGAACAGGAGGAAGCATTTAAAAAGCTAAAAAAACTAATAACGGAAACTCCTGTATTACAATACTACAATGCAAGGAAACCGGTTGTAATACAGACGGACGCATCATTGTTTGCGCTTGGTTGTACTTTATTAAAAGATGATCATCCCATAATATATGCCTCAATGACCCTGACACCAACACAACGAAACTATGCTCAGATAGAAAAAGAGATGCTAGCAGTGCTATTTGCGTGTAAACGATTTGACCAATACATTTGTGGAAGGAAGAACGTAACAATAGAAACCGATCATTCTCCTTTGGTAAACATTTTTAGAAAACCATTACTCAAAACACTGAAAAGGTTACAGTCCATGAATTTGGCATTACAACGTTACAATTTCAACATTAAATATACGAAGAGAAGCGAAATGTATATTGCCGATACTCTATCTCGAGCACCGTGTCAATTGGAGAAATCACTCGACATATACAAAATTGAGATGGAATTAGAACAGCTAAATGAATGCAGTGACGTCGACGAAAAGCGAATATGTTTGACAACGATTAACAAAATTAAACAGGCAACATCTTGCGACAACATTATGAAAACCCTTATGGCAACAATAAGAGAAGGTTGGCCTGAAGACAAAAGTAATGTGAATGAAAATATAAAGCAATACTGGAATATAAGAGACGAGCTCGTCATCAACAGCGATTTGATTTTTAAAGGAAACCGATTACTTATACCACAGCAAATGCCACGTGAAATATTAAGCAGATTACATCAACCCCATTTGGGCATTGAATCAACATTAAAATTGGCAAGGCAAACGGTGTACTGGCGAGGAATAACAGACGAAATTAAACAGATGATACAAGGATGTGATATATGCAACATATATGCAAGGAAACAACAAAGAGAAGCCCTAGTTATACCAGAAATTCCAACAACACCTTTCGAAATTATATCTATGGACGTATGTGAACTTCAAGTTAAAGGCAAAACTCGATATTTCCTGATAACAGTAGACCATTACTCCGACTTTTTTGAAATCGACAAAATAAACAATTTATCAGCAAAGACAACTATAAACACATGTAGAAACAACTTCAGCAGATACGGTATACCCATGAAGGTGATTACGGACAATGGAACAAATTTTGTCAACTCCGAGTTCAAAAATTTTACAATAGAGTGGGAGTTTGACCATCGAACATCTAGCCCTCACCATTAACAGGCGAATGGCAAAGCTGAAGCGGCTGTAAAAATTGCAAAACATTTACTGAAAAAAGCAGTGGCTTCAAACACAGATTTTTACAAAGAATTGCTCTTATGGAGAAATACCCCAAACAAAATTGGTTCCAGCCCGGCTAAACGATTGTTTTGTAGATGGTTGCGATGTAACTTACCATCATCGAATTTAAATCTCGAAATAGTACAAATCGTACCTAAACAAATTGAACAACAACGCAAATATAACAAGAAATATTTCGATCGTGGAACACGCAAGGACAGCAAATTGAAAGAAGGTGACCAGGTATTTATTAAACAAAATCCAAATGAAAACTAGGTAAAGGGCAGAATTGAACAAAAAGCTGCAGACCGATCATATATAGTGAGAGCTGACCAAGGAAGGTACAGGCGAAACACCATTCACATAATGAAGCCGAAATCAATATCACCTAACTCGGAACAACGGGACATAAGAAAAGACTTGACTTCAGGATCAGAATACGAATCTGACATCATACAAAGTGAACAGTTAGAACAGTTACCAGTTGAACCTCAAACCCATCAGTCAGATGAAACATCTATCGGAGATCACTGCGATTCGGAAAATGTGGATTCACAACACCAACAAAATCATCCCATACAAAGAGCTAGAAGAGAAAATAAACTACCACGACGATTGGACGATTATGAAGTTTACTAATATTTATAAAACAAAGGGGATGTCATAGTATAGAAAGATCTGGCATCACTCAAAAACATGAATTACAAAATGGAAGTGTGGCAATCACAGGAATGAGACTACCGATTGCATCAGCCAAACTGAAGTAAAGCCAACGTGCTTTTTCTTAACAAAATCTTGACTACCCTCTATTAAATAATCATCTCTATAAGTATACATTTAAATATATCCTTGTTTTATTAACACTATAACATAAATAAAACTCACAAATTAGTACAAACAAATAAACAATTTATTTATATAATTTATGAAACGTTTTATTTATTTTTATTGTATTTTATACTTACATTTTGCTCAATTCCTCTTTTTTACACTTAAACTTGATTTTTTGACTAATTTTTTCAGCAAACACAATTTTAATTACCAACTTAGAAAAACTGAGTTACGATTGTAACGCAGAATACACACGATCGTAAAAAACTCCGTCACGATAAGAAATTGAATCGAAACGGAATGGAGAATACCAAAGTTGCAATAACGGAGAAAATTACGATTGGATTGTAATGTAGAAAAAGGCTGAGTATCTTAAATTTAAAACAGTATTTATTCTATATAATTTTGATTAATTTAAAGGGAATTGTTTTAAGCAAAACTTTGCTTTTAATCATTTAATAATAGTAACATTCGAATTATATTTATGTATTATATTTATTTATTTATATCAATTATTGTATTAAATTTAATCTTGAAAAAATTTTCAAAGCAGCATAAGCAAATATGCTTTGTATAAACCTAATCACCATATATTTTTTCTTTTTATTTATAAATCCCAATTATTTCTAGAATACTACAAAGATTAATCAATTATACAATCAAAAAACTTGAAGACGGTTTATAATATGCTAAACGATTAATAAGTTACACGTTCTGAGTTCATGTGTAACTTTTTATTTATCATAATGGATGGATGCATACATATAAGTAAATTAAAAATTTCAGAATGCATTTATGAGTTTCCAATATGCTCAGTATTATTACTATATACAAATCACAAAATTTGTTATCTTAAATTATATATAATTTTATAATATAAGTAGTTAAATTTATTTGATTCACACTTTTATAAAAAGTAATTATATTTCTTCGCTGGTGTCCATTAGGCGGACCTTAGACGGTGAATCAATTGAAGGGAAATTTCGTGCATGTGTATTTCCCGAATGACTTTACACGCATTAATCGATTGACGTCAAATTTTAATTTGCTTTATGTTGTGGTGAACAGACTTATCATGAGCGATACGGATGATTGTGTTGCATATATTGCCTTGCCATTAGCAGTCCAAAAAAATTAGAAAAAGATAAACGCATTTGTTTGAAGAATGTGCTTTAAAAAAAGAGATAAATTATCGAAAATAAATTTTTTCATGTTTTCGTTTCGACAAAATCATGAGAAATGATATTTATCCGTGTCCGCTACCATGTTTATTGCACGGCGTTCAATTTCAAATGAGCAGCGGCGGGAATTTTTCTGTTTCTGTCTTTTCCTCTCTCATCAAAATCATAAAGTTTTGATTTTCCATCAATCGATGTTTATGTGACGCTTACATTCATATATCACTCATCATACATGAAATTTCCTTTTAATCGATTGACCGTCTAAGGGCTGCTTTAGGAAACAGCTGATCGCTAACAGACCCTCGAGCACTTATCTACTTGCATTCGTTTTCCCATTGATTTTGTTTTTAGTTTGAGGAAATACCTCTCTACTATTCTATGATATAGGCTGCTAACAAAATAATAGTTTATTGAAATGCGCATAACCAGTAAATTGTACGCTCAGCATTTAGGTTGGACGTTTAAAAAGCACTGGGAAGTTCAGGGTAAGCGGGTAGCACGTGACACTGGTGCAACCGCTGAACTACAGAAGTTTGGAATTACTGTAAAGGATGTGAAAGATGTGCTATCGACAAAGAAGGAGGATCAACGGTATGTAGCTTATAGTTATATATAATTGTATATGGTATAGTAACTATGTTTTTGTATATTTGATGTTTTTTTTTTTATTGGTTTTAGGCTTTATCTATTTGAATCTAATCAGAGGAAAGTTGCATACGATGAATCCCATCCAAATTGGCACTTAAATGAATCCCATATATATGATGATCGCAACGTTCTTTTAGAGGGTGTTCGACAGGCACAATTATTAACTAAAACTGTAGAAATTAACGAATTTCCAAAGAATATAACCGATGCAATAGGAAATCTTCAAATACCTACCCTAATTGATCGGAATGTTCAAAACTCAATAATGGCTACTCATGTCTTTGATGCAGAACAAGTAAAACTTCCTAAAGTCAAATTACCTGATCGACCTGCTTATAATCTGCCTCGAGACTATGGTGTTTCACATAGTCGTAGAAAGTAAGTAATTGTGGTGTTTTTGCTTTAATGGATTAATAAATATTTGTATATTTAGTCGTTTGTTAATCAATAGATTAATTATGGAGTGCGAGAAATTGGCTGGAAGAACAGTATCTTTACATCGGAAACTGATGGACAATGCAGGATTTAGTGTTACATTATCGAGAGATAATGATTTATTACAATTTTCAGTCAATGTCGAAAAAATGATATCGTCAATGCGCCCGTTGGGGGCTGTGAAAGGCCAGTTCGTAGATAAATTGCCTGACTTGTTTCCTATTAAGTGCACAGTTGCTATTCCAAAAAGGCATATATACACCACAGAAACCGTTTATCGTTAGTTTCAAACCACTTTTATAAAATTGTTTATACATATTTTTTCTCCCCAGCTCTTAGCAAGAATTTACATTGTTCCTACCCACATACTATATTTTTGCATTTCAATAAGGAACTAGTGGGTAATTTGCATGAGACCTGGGTTACCGATACGCAGTTCGAAAGTCGTACGCTTATGAAGGCTTTTGCAGTTGCTGCAGCTCGAGCTAAAAGTATTTATGGGGTATGTGCACCAAGTTGAGAATACGCATTATAATATAATCTTATTCTATTTAGGATATTCCTTTGGATGTGCTTCCCAAACCGATCGTAGTCCAAAGTGTTCAAACGGATGGTCGTTCATTCCACTTTGGAATTCTACAGCTAAATACTCTTGCCGTGGGTAGCTCTGGTGAATTGAAAAACTATTTTTTCCATCACCCTTCCATGAAGTTATTTAAGGAGTGCGGTTACAGGGGTGGAATGCCATTTCTAGAGGGATACAATAAAGATGTGTTCCGACACATTTGCGCCTTTTATAATAATTCTTAACTTATTAATTAAACCAATTGTCATTTATTATGTTGAGCGTAAAAGCTTTTGAAAACCTGAAAAAATTTGATGCCTTCAATATGTTTTTAATGGCTCCCATAAAATGATGGAATATAGAAACAAGAAATGGAAATGTAGGCTGAGGGCGATGCAAAAGTAAAGTCGGTACTCAAATGAGTAGAATAGTGACACAATTTGGTAGTTATTTAATTGTTGGTCTTAATAAACATGCGAAATCTGGCCGGTATATATAGATATTTATTTACTGTCACGACCATTAACATAATCATAACTTAAGACCTACATACAAACGATATAAAAACCACGTGTGCCTCTGAGTGTGACATAAAGCAAAAATGGCAACAGAAATGGAATCCATTACATTTCAGCAGAAACAAAGTCAGCAATCGAATTCGTAGCAAAATACCTACAGAATTTAACGACAGAAAAGGAGCGTTTGGAGACAAAAACGATAAACTCATCGCAAGATGGTTCAGTAGCAGAAACCGAATGAAATTTAAAAATTATTGTTTGTGGTAGCAACTCAATGAATTTTAATGCTTTTCAATTTGCGGCATGTAAAAAATATGATATATGACGATAACTGTTCTCACTTTCCAGTATCACTGATTTGATGGCTGATCTACAGTGCACAAATAAAAAAGTGGGACAATCGGTGAAGTTAAATATACAGTATGTCAAGTAATTGTTTACACTATGAAAAAAAATCATAATTTTTCTTTTATTCTTTCAAAAAAAAAGTAAGACTTTATTTTTTTGGTTATTTTTTTTACATATTTCATTTAATTCATGTGTTTACAACCAAATACAAACAAATTCAGCACATAATAACAACGAAAACAAAGAAAATATAACAAAAACAAAATAAATCCGAAAATTTGACTGTCAAGGAATTGTTTACACTTAATGTTTTCGCACAATGTTTGCGTTGTGGAATTCATTTACCGTTATCGGCTTCGATGTTTTTTTGTGCAACGTGCAATTTTTTGTCGTATAATAACAATAATAGTATCTTATTCTTCCTTTGTTATTCAAATTGAACAGTTGTTGTGTAGTTATTTCGAAATCCTGATGCCTGGCAAAAGAACATCATTTAATGTTAGGCAGTTGGTTTATTATAACCACTCCATAGGGAAAACTGTCAAAGAATTAGTAGACATGTTTTGCTTGACAAAAAAAACAATATATAACATTTTAAACCGCGTGAAAAATGAAAATAGACTGGAGCTTAAGTCTTCCAATGGTCGACCATGCAAAATATCAGAGCGAACAGAACGCCATTTGACAAATATAGTGGGGGGAAACCCACAGATTTCGACGAGAGAGCTTGCTAAGGACCTAAATAAAGAGTTTGGAGTTGTGGTTTCGCACGAAACTGTACGACAGGTATTGAAAAAAAATAAATACTCATCAAGAGTGGCGCGAAAAAAACCATTGTTATCAAAAGCGAACATTCAAAAGCGATTGTCTTTTGCTGAGATGTACATGGACCAACCTGATAACTTCTGGGATGACGTCATATTTTGTGACGAAACGAAAATAATGCTGTATTACAACGATGGGCCTAATAAAGTCTGGCGAAAACCGTTAAAGGCATTGGAAAAACGAAACATAATTCCAACTGTGAAATTTGGAAAACTATCGGTGATGGTATGCGGCTTTATTTCAAGCAAGGGAGTCGGTGATTTGGCTTTTGTTGAAAATACGATGGATGCACAGCAATATTTAAATATTTTAAAATGTAATTTGATCAATAGTGCTAATAAATTTGGGCTAAGAGACGTCAATAAACCTCTGTTCAAATTTTATCAGGATAATGATCCAAAACATAAGGCATATATAGTAAGGACGTGGCTCCTTTATAATTGTAAAAAAGTATTTGATGCGCCAGCCCAAAGCCCAGACATGAACCCCATTGAAAATTTGTGGGTTTATTTAAAGAAAAAAGTGGCCAAACGACATCCAACAAACCGTGAACAATTGAAATCGTATATATTAGAAGAATGGAACAATATTCCTGATACATACGACATGCAGAATTTAATTTATTCAATGAAAAGAAGATTAAAAGCTGTCAGGGATTCAAAAGGTGGTCACACAAAGTATTGAAATTGTTTTAGTATTAATATTCCTCTACTTTTATTAAAAAAATTGATGTAGTGTAAACAATTTCTTGACAGTCAAATTTTCGGATTTATTTTGTTTTTGTTATATTTTCTATGTTTTCGTTGTTATTATGTGCTGATTTTGTTTGTATTTGGTTGTAAACACATGAATTAAATGAAACATGTAAAAAAAATAACCAAAAAAATAAAGTCTTACTTTTTTTTGAAAGAATAAAAGAAAAATTATGATTTTTTTTCATAGTGTAAACAATTACTTGACATACTGTATATTGATATATCTTCCTCAAACGTTCTGGAACTTCGTTATTTCTTGTGTTAAATATATATATGTACATATATTGATGAGTCTTCGCAACCAAGGATAGTATTGGGAGAATTGTTACTGCTAATAAAAGAGCTAAGTTAATAGATTTCACAGAATTGAATTTAGTTTACTAATTTTTATTATGAAGCAAAAACAAAAATGAATTAACCTAAATTTTGATTAAAAAGAAGGTGGGCCAATATAAAAAATTGGCATTACTACCAAAATGTTTACAAAGTTATTTCTAATATTTTGTGCATCCATATTGGTCTGAAGTCTTATACATGGAGTTCACTAGATTGCCGGTTATTTCCTCAGAAATATTAGACCAAATGTCTTGGATGCACGTTTTCAGGAATAGGTTTTTTTTCACGGGTTTCCACTCAGCTGCAACAGCACCCGGATTTACGAACTCCAGCCGCCGCGGCAGATTTCGTTGAACAGTGCTTTTACCCAGAGTATTTTGGAGAAGTTGATTTTGAGGCCTGCTGCATGAGCGTTTACGGCTAGTTGGCGTATTCTTGACGAGGCGCCTGCTAGCGTGTGCGTGATGAAACATGTCATCAGCGTAGACCAAATCGCTGAGCTTTTGGTTTAATCTCCACTGCAACCCCTCCACCGTCGCCGCATTAGTACGCCTAAGGGCATCATCCAAGACCACTATAAACAACAGTGGTGACAGAACCCACCCCTGCCTAACGCCTCTGTTTATATTAAAGTTGGCACTATTTTTACCTTTATAACGCACACTAAGGTTCGCGTCTTTATATAGGGCCTTAATGAGCTCGATGATCTTGTCCGGAACTCCCCAATTTTTAAGAGAGCGTCATATTGCGTCTCTGTTAACCGTGTCAAACGCACGTTCGAACCCACGAAAAGGAGAAATAGTGGCGATCTCCATTCGACAGATTGCTCCACAATTATGCGTAAAGTGTTGATGTGGTCCACGCAAGATCGGTTTGGTCTGAACCCATTTTTTTCACCCCGTAACTGGCTGTTGAGTATACCTGACACAATCTAAGATAATAAGAGCTAGGATTTTCTCATACATACATTCACGCAATACCTGGGCTGCTAGGGGTAGATCCTCCTCGACATCCGTCGCGAGCTGTTCTAATGTCCTAATCGCTAAGTAGGGTGCACAGTTGACTCCGAAGGTAACCGTTTGTAACTCGTAATCGGAGACTGGCGCTGCAGGAGAGGCCCTAAAAACAATTCGCTGGTACCGGGTGTGCTTTGGAGCTACTTTAATCTGCCGATACATCTTTTGCAGATCCCCATTAAAGACGAACTGAAACATTCGCCATCGCACGATAAGTTGTGTCAAGTCAGCCTGCAAGGTGGGACCCGTATATAGGACATCATTCAAGCTGAGGGTACTGGTGGTTGCTTGAGATGCATTGAACACCACTCGCAACTTGGTGGACGTACTCTCGGGTTTCATTACCGCATGATGAGCAAATAATAGTGAGCAAGAGCGCATGAAGGCGGAGGCGGGACTTTGATCATATGACCAAAAAAACTCCTGTACCACGGAGTCATACTGGTTTTTCTGCTCAGGGTTACGAAGTAATCGGCTTTCATTGCGTTCGAACTGTTTTAACGCAATGTGCCGAGAAGCCCCAAGTGACTCCTCAGGCAGGTGCCTTGGTTTGAATGGTAGTTCTACTACATACCGCTCAGAAGATTATCTGTAAGTGGTCCGGGAATACAAGTCCAGGCAAGCTTGGTCCCCGGGCGATTACCGTTTCTCCTTAGGTGGCTCCTCTACCTCCCAGAATCTCTGCAAGAGCTCTTCGACCGGGTGGTCGGTCTCAATTTGTACCCTTGCACAAAATGTCTGTGTCGAGCTCTCAGGCATGGGTCCTATGAGAATCCACCCAAATACAGTTTCCTGTGCAATCAATGACCCAATAACATCACGCTTCAACCCATCAAGCAACACCATCGGATATAAATCACCCCCTATTAAAATGTCGACTTGTGAAGAGTTTGAGAGGCTTGGGTCAGCCATTTGTTAGCCGGCCAATTGGGCATATTGTTGCGTGAATACCCCTAGTCGGGGTAATTCGCTGTTTAAGGTGGGCAGTACTAATGCTGACACCGGGAGCCGCACAGTACTGTCGAGAGGTGACCCTAACATTAGGTCGCACGCTTTTGTCACGTTAGCAGCCACCACATTGCTTACCCCGGACACTTGGGCATGCACGGTGTTATAGTGTTAATAAAACAAGGATATATTTAAATGTATACTTATAGAGATGTTTATTTAATAGAGGGTAGTCAAGATTTTGTTATGAAAAAGCACGTTGGTTTTACTTCAGTTTGGCTGATGCAATCGTTAGTCTGATTCATGTGATTGCCATACTTCCATTTTGTAATTCATGTTTTTGAGTGATGCCAGATCTTTCTATACTATGACACACGGTACGCGTAGGGAGTCGCAGGCGTCGTTGGAGCTGATCTGAGATAAAGGACCCTTCCGACCCAGGGTCGATCAATGCCCGGGCCATGTAATTGACTCCCTGATACCAGACGTGAATAATGGAGATACCTAAAAGCACGCGTTTGGGTAGCCGACCTCGGGCTCGATATGGACCGGATCGTCCCTGGACTGTAGCGGGTACCACCTGTGCAGCGTGGGCGAAAGACGGTGTAACAGGTTGAGCCGACGTGGTGGCTGCGTTGCGTCCGTTGGATGGTCGTCTGCCTCGAGGGGGCGTCGTGCGTGGTGGTGCTCTTATGCTCCGGTTCGGGGGCGGCTCACGGTGTAGCAGAGTATGGTGCCGCTCTTGGCACGTAAAACACCGATATTTACCGATTAAACAGGTACTAGTTCCACATGGGTTAGATCGAGAGAGGCTCCTCTGCGCGCCAATTCATCAGCCTTCTCATTTCCATCTATATTCCTGTGTCCGGGGACCCAGATGATTGTGATATCAGCATGGTGACCTAGCGCCCTAAGTTCCTCTCTGCACTGTCTGACCAGTCTGGAGTTGATGGTGTTTGATGGTAGGGCTTTTATGGCAGCCTGGCTGTCCACAAAAATAGCAACCGTGCTCTTTTGCCCTTCTCTAATGTGGTGGGTGATCTGTCGACATGCCTCTCTGATCGCGAGTACTTCCGCCTGAAAAACTGTAGCTGTATCGGGTAGACGTGTACAGTAGTTAATGTTAGCGTACGAAGAAAAGACCCCCGCCCCCACGCCCAGGTCCATTTTTGACCCGTCCGTATAAATGGGTATATCGTACTCCATTTGGAGTTTCCTTTTCGACCACAATTTTCTTGAGGGAAATCTAACCTTGAAGTGCTTTTTGAAGTCCAGTTGTGGTACTATGTAATCTGTCGTCATTTGTGTTAATTCCCTCGGCACTGTGTATAGCACCTTACCATGACCGTACGTTCGCTCAGACCAGCAGTTTGTCGCTTTTAACCTTAGCGCACTATTGCAGGCTACGTTCTTAATTTAGGTCGATAGGGAGGATGTGTAGCAATACGTTGAGTGCCTCCGCTGGACATGTTCTCAGGCTCCCTAAATGCCAGCGGCAGCTGTTCTTTAAACTCTACTAAGTCTCTGAACGTTATAGCCCTTATCTAGAGCTGGCCACCAGACTTTTGAACCGTAAGTTAGTATTGGACGCACGATTGCTTCGTACATCCAGTGAGTGATATGGGGACGTAGTCCCCATTTTTCCCAAACATTTTCTTGCATGCGTAGAAAGCTACGTGGGCTTTCCTGACCCGTAACTCTATATTGGTTCTCCAATTTAGCTTGGGGTCCAGGAGAACTCCTAAGTATTTCGCTTTCTCCGCTAGCTTTAGTTGTTGTCCGTTAAGTGTCGGAAGCTTAAAGATCGGAATCTTGGTCTTGTTAGTGAAAAGTATCAGTTCTGTAGTTTCTGGATTCACACCTATGATTCACGATGATGTCCCTTCAAACAATTCACGCACAAGTGGAAGCGGTTTACCCATCTCCATCGCTCTGATACATCAGCGTTGATGAAAGTGGAGCAGTGGGAGACCCGATGGCCTGGTAGTGTACATATCTTACACCCTTCCGGATTGACCCTTGCCTTCATGATGAGCCTGCACGTGGCTATTACGGAGTGGTGTTGAGCGGTTCCCCGCAGGCTCCCGCGCGTGATCCGCTTGGCAGACATCAGAGACCGCCTCCAAAGTTTGGAATCGTTTCGAGAGGAACTCCTCCATCGCCACCCAAGTCGGTATATCCGCATGATCTGCAAGGGACTGCTCCCAAAGAGAAAGGATCGTCTCCGGCAACCGAATGGAACTCCAGTATATAAAAATTGGATCCCAACTTCCTGCATCCACCGACAGCTCCTGCAGCGCCATAATGCAGTTGGTAACTTCCCGCTGCAGTCTTTTTAGCTCCGACCCACTTTCTGTACGCATCGTAAATAAGGACTTCAGCTGACAATTAATGAGCTTGCGCCGATTTTCGTACCGGGCAGTAAGCCTCGCCCACGCCTGATCAAAGCCGCTATTGGTCAACTGACATTGGTCCACGATTTCTCGAGCCTCCCCCCTAGTCTGTGCCCTTAGGTGGTACAACCGCTCGATGTTAGATAGACGAGCGTTCCGAGGGAATAGCGCCGTGAACATAGCACCGAAGGTGATCCACTTGGAGTACTCCCCCCCGAAAATCTCAATATCACAGGGAGGTACCGGGATACTATGGGATTGAGAAGACAGCTCAGCAGATGCCTCGGAAGGCACCGCTGGAGATACGGTCAGGGATTGCATTAGACCACTGATCCGAGGACGACCCTGTTTATACATGGCAAAACTTGCTGCGAATCGTTGCCGTATGGACTCTTTAATCGCTGTGCGCTTTTCATCTAAATTCGCTTCAATGACCGCTGCAGCCTTCGACTCCTTCAACGCCTGCCAGAAGTCTGCCAATTCAGTCAGATCAATTCGAAGATATACAAGGTTTTGGGAGGCGGACGAGTTTCGCTCGAACTCAGTAACAAACGCGGTCAGGCTATCAGCCGCGTCTATCAGCAGAGTAATCATAGTTGCAGACCGTTTGACCTGAGAACGCAGCTCAATGATGGCAAAACGCAAGCAGAACACGGGAAAACACTACACTTTCACGTCGATACACCCAGTTACCCAGCTATATGTGTACACAGTTGACCCGCTGACGTGACTGATATAACACCCGCCTTATTATCTCTGAAAAAGTCCACACAACATTAAAGAAAGTTCCCAGCAGGAATGGACTACGGGAAGCCAAGGCAGAGGCGACGGCACTAAGCAACTACACTCGAAAAATTGAAGTAGAATCCTAACTTGAGATACAAAATGCAGCGCTATGAGCTGCTGTATTTGACCCGGACCTTGCGTCACACGTAGGTTCACCGATACAGGGTAATATAAAAGACAAAAAAGAAGCACGAAATTTGGCTGAGGAGCTGCATAAACAACTATCGACAGTTGTATAACGTTATACCGACTACTGTAACGACAGTTGGCAGCGCTGTGAGCTGCGAACACTGTGATATACGGAGAACGAAGAGTATACGTGTTTTGCAGAGTAGTAATATGGGGATGTTCAAACACCGGCATACGGTTTGCTGTAAAAAGGCGTCGGCAGAGCTGTGAACTGCGGACTGCGAACCTAATTACACCGCACTCGTGTCAGAATTGTGGATTGTCCACCACGTTAACTGTTGTTGTCCCGTTAGTACGGAAAACTACCGACAACGGCGTAAGGTACCGGTTCACCAACAACGATACGCAACGTACAGTAAAGGCTCTTGGCAGCGCAGTGAGCTGCAGACCCCCACGCATACGTAGAAGCAAACACAATATGCTCCTAGTACTTACTTGCAATACTATACTGCTTCGACGCGGCGATATACGCACGCAATACGGATAACCCCAACAGCTGACCCACAAGAGTTGTGAGTGTGACACCCGCCATAAATCGTACCAACGAACAAAGCAAATCGCGAAACTAGGGCACCGAATGCACAACGGAATAGCGGCAATGCCAATTGCATGCACAAGCAAAAGGTACCAATTGCGGCAGTGAAAAAACCTGCGCACAAGCAGCTGTACACGGCTTATGGTAACCAGCGTCCGCAGCGCTTTGAGCTGCAGACTGCGAACCGACTTACGCAGCGGCCGTGCTAAGAATTTATTTAAAAAAATGTAAATTCCTGTACCTGCTGTTGTGCAGGAATTTACACACACACACATCCACACGAGTGACGATACGAAAATGGACCGATTACCGTAACGACCGTACCCAACCGCGTATTACGCGATAGAAAACGTAAGTTAAAAATGAATATGCAATATTGCAATTAAAAGAAATAGTTTAATAATATATTAAATAACAAATAAATATTAAACACTTAGCGGACGCAGGTATGATCCGGCTCGAAGGACCATGTTTACTTCTGGAGTACAGTGTGGACTGTGACTCATTTTCTTGTTTTTTTTTGTTTATAATTTTATTTTCTTGTCAGTTTGTTAACTAATATAATATTTGAATCAACTATGTAGCAATAGATTACCAAAATTCAACAATTCTAAATACGATGAAAAAAAACACGACCCTTCTTTGGGTAGTGGCATGGTGGAGAACTGATTTGCTACTAACTGCTCGTTTCTCGGCAAACACCACAGCAAAAGATGGCTGCAGCCTGCTGTATGCTTTGGCGGGACGCAATGAGGGAAATTCTCTCTGCACTGAGTCCCGCTCAAAATGTCATGGTGACAGGGAGCAGGCGGCAGCCATCGTCAGGAGGGCTCCGGCGCGAACACCGCTGTTGCAGACAGTAACTTCATATTTAAAATATTAACAAACAATGAAGTACGAGTTCAATCGAATGACTCGGAAACATACACAAAAATATTCCAAATGCTAAAGCAAAAAGGTACGAAGCTGTACACATTTAAACCCAAAAATGAAAGAGGTTTCAAAGACATTCTTCGCAATATGCACCCTTCCGAGGACCAAGAAGAAATTAAAAATGAGCTTGGTGGAAACGGTCACAAAGTTTTAAACATAACTAACATAACTCAACGGACAACCAAAAAACCGCTACCACTGTTAGAAACAAATGCTAACAATAAAGATATTTATAGCATTAACAAATTAATGCATTGCATAGTAGTTTTTGAGGCACCTCTTCATAAAAGAGAAGTTGCGCAATGCACTAAATGCCAAAAATACGGACATACAAAAAACTACTGTACAAGGGATCCAGTAAGTGTGAAATGCGCTGGAAAGCATCTAACAAGTGAATGTAAAAAAAAAATAACCAACGCAGCTGAAATTAAATGTGCCCTATGTGGCGGAAATCATACTGCAGACTACAAAGGCTGTGAAATATACAAAGCCATACAAATTCAAAGGTTTCCATCTTTACCCAGAAAGGATCCATTATTACTTCAGACCAAAAATATGGATGGATCAGTAGTTAAACCAGGTGTAAGCTATGCCGAAATTGCAGGGTCATCAAATCCAAATAAAACTGAAGAAAGTACAAAAAATTCAAACGATAGTGATATTAATGAACTTAAAGACATGGTGAAATCCCTAATCACTCAAATGACTAATATGATGAATATCATTACGATCTTACTAAGAAGCTTAAATGCACGAAAGTAATAGTTTAATAATTGTAGCCTGGAATGCAAATGGCCTAAAAAACATCATCTTTAATTGAAGCAATTTTTGTCTGACAAGAAAATTGATATAGCTCTAGTTTCAGAAACACATTTTACGAACAAAAGCTATTTAGTATTTCTTGGATATAAAATTTATGTGACAAATCATCCTGATGGTAAAGCTCGTGGTGGGACAGCTATCATAATAAATTCACTATTAAAACATACTGTACGGCAACCATATGCAACACCTCATATTCAATCCACTACTGTGCAAATTGAGGATACTGTAATGCACGTATATTGCGTGCGAGAAATATATGATAAATACCACAATATATATTATATATTAGAGCGTTGCTCGGCAAGACGCCATTGAGCAAATTCTAACTGTGAGCCGAAGAAAGGCTGAATCCAATAAAAATGCAAATGTTTGAGTTGCCAGTTGGTAACTGATTAGATTAATACCCGAGCAGGGTTTTTATATGGTTTATTTGAGTTACAAGCTCGATAACAAATCTCGATTAATTTAATTGTTTATTTCTAATCCCTTTCGCTTAAGTCTAACTCAAATTCCACTCAATTGTAAAACAAACCAATTCACCAGTGACCGCACGCCAGGGTTCTAATTACACTGCACATTGTTGGGGTATTGTCCTTGTTGTCCTCGGGACGTCCTTCTGCTGTGCGCGTGTGGCTGAAAACCCTAAATCACTCTTTGGAAAAATCACTACATTACACTTTTAGTTTTTAAATCACAAGCCGTTATTTCTTAGAATACTAACTCTTATATACTATTTACAATTCAAAATTACAATACAAAAACTGACCTTTCTGGTGTTCCAGTTTCGCACCTGTTAATTGGTCTCAGTTGGTCAAGCCAACTGACCTACGCCATTCTGAAATATTGATGGTGCATTCTAACTTTCAATGATCTTTAGTGGCTCGACTGCAAAACTGTAGCACCCTAAAAGTTTACATAATAAATATTACATAGGTAATATTAATTCGAAATAATCGCACCCTAAAAATATGTGATTTCTTAAGTAACTTTAACACATGCTAATCACACAGAAAGTGTGGCATCTATTAGGAGTCGATGATGTGAGACACTACGCGCAGGCAGCTTGATTCTAACTCACAACATCCCTCCCCTCTTTCTGAAAGAAGTTAGTGCAACTAACTTCTAATGAATCTTTACAAAATTTTTGTCTTTTCTGCACTTTAAACAATCTGTGCATTTTCTTAAACGTATAGTACATATGTATAGTTTTTTCTATTTTCAAATTCGCCTTATTTGGGTTCAATTGTTGTATTCTTTTCTTTTTACTTTTGTGTTCTTTTCTTTTTTCCTCTTTTGTTTTATTTTGTTCCTTAACAAAATAAAACAAAAGAAAAAAAAGAAAGAAAAAAAAGATAGAAATAAAGGAACCGTCATTGAGTGCGCTAATCGGTCGAGAGTTCAGACGTGCCTCGACGCGGGCTAATACCGTCGCCAACCCCTCATACGTGTACCGGATCTGCCCACCCATCCGTTTGAAATGGTGTTTGAAGTTCTTTACTGCGGCTTCCCACAGTCCTACCATAAGGGGAGCGTTGGGAGGTATAAAATGCCATTTCAATTGGTGAAACCGATGCTGCGTGGTTGCCTGATCCTTAGCTTCTCGAATCACACGTGCGAACTCCAAGCGTACTACCTTTTCTGCCCCCACAAAATTCTTTCCGTTGTCGGAATAAATGTTAGCCGGACACCCCCGTCGTCCAATGAATCTAGACAGGGCGGCTCAAGAGGCCTGGGTAGTTAAATCCGTGGTAGCTTCTAAATGGGCGGCCTTGGTGGCGAAACACACAAAGATGCACACGTAGCCTTTTGTCATTTTATAGACCCGCCCTTGAAAGTTGTTAACTTTAAAATGACCCGCAAAGTCAACCCCCGCGGTGCTGAAAGGACGTGACAGGGTGGTGCGTTCCGGGGGCAAAGGCGCCATGATCTGGATCAATCTACGTTTCTTTTATACCTGGCAAGTTTTACACCGTAAAATGGTGCCCTTGACTAAAACCTTCGCGCGTGGAACCCAATATTGAGTTCGAAGGAGCCGAAGCATAAGCTGATTTCCCCCATGCAACGATGATTTGATGGATGAGCTCAACGAGCAGTCGTGTAAACTATCCGTGGTACGGCAGAATTTGTGGGTGTCGTTCGGAGAACGGGATCAGAGTGGAATGCGCTAGGCGTCCGTTCATTCGAATCGACCCATCTGAATGAAGGAAGGGGTTCAAGGTGAGCAGAGAACTCGAATTTGAGAGGGATTGCCCATTCTACAGGCACCCATTCTCCTCGGGGTAATACATCTGCTGCGTTGTGGTCGTTACAAGAAGTGCAGCGGCAGCGGTCTCTGCATTCATGATAGGCGACCCCGGGGGTGGGGCGTGGTCACGCAGCTTTCGCGTAGCGTATCTAGAGAAGCGCTTGATATAGCAAACGACCCGCAGCGCTCGCGGCAGCGATGAGAAACGCAGCATCAAGTCGTCATGCTGTTTGACCTGGATTGTATGCGTAGCAACGTTGCGCTGTTCCTCCAGGGCGTCCGGGCAAGCGATTTTCGAAGGCTGAGGCCAGGAATTTGGGTCGTGGGTAAGCCATCCCGGACCGTTCCACCACAAATGGTTGTGAACGAGCGCTGCCGGAGTTAGCCCCCGACTGGCAAGGTCAGCTGGATAATCTGCCGACTTGACATGTCTCCAGAATTCCACACCTACTTTGCTTGAAATGGTGGTAACCCGATTAGCTACGAAGGTTTTCCATATATGCGGGGATTTATGGAGCTAAGCTAAAACTATGGTCGAATCCGTCCAACAAAACAAGTTGCCGGAGGTGACTCCCACTCTTGTCCAAAGTGCTGCTACCAACTCGAATAACAATACCGCGCCACAGAGTTCTAAGCGAGGTAAGGACAACGTCTTAAGAAGTGCTACCCGCGACTTAGCCACTAATAAGTGGGACGTGACAGTATCGCAGCACTGACATCGCACATACAGCGCGGCGGCGTATGCCGCTTGCGATGCATCGCAAAACGCATGGAACTGGATGTCTACATCCGGTGCAGACCCCACCCAACGCGGAATACGAATCTGCGAGATGTCGTCATATGCCCCTAAAAATTCCCCCCAACGACTGGATGAGGCGAGGGTCAGCGATTCGTCCCAGTCAGTTTTGTCCCCCAAATCTGTTGCATCACGATCTTGGCCACTATCACAACAGGTGCCAGCCATCCGGCTGGATCAAACAGTTGTGCTATAATCGATAGCACCTTGCGTTTGGTGGCTCGTGGGTCGAAGCAAATGGGCTGAAGGTGAAAGTAGAAATGATCAGTCTTTGCGTTCCACCGGATTCCTAATGTCTTAATTAGACTAGCTTCATCCAGCTTCAGAAAGTCCTCTCAGAGCAAGTGGTCCGGAGGCAAAGAGGAGAGAATGGCTTCCGTGTTAGCTGTCCACTTTCGCATGGAAAAACCGGCAGAGTCGAGTGCACGGATCAACTCATCCCGAGTCTGTATCGCTACGTTCACATCATGTGTGCCGACCAAGGCGTCGTCCACATACATTATTAGATCCATGACATTTGACACAATAAAACTATACTTATGCTAACAAAGTTAACTAAAAGACATAATTATAAAAGAGTCAAATATCGCTCCTAGTCGGAGCATAGGGCGGTCTCAAAAGCTCTCCAACGGTTTCTATCAGCAGCCAGGTGTCTTATTTCGTTCCAGGTGGCTCTGTGGTGACTTTCTGCATGGATAGTGCGTACCTATGTTTGTCGTGGGCGTCCTGCTTTCCGACTACCATGTGGGTTCCATTGAAAGGCCATCTTTGCAATGTTGGTGTCTTCTCTACGCAGAATGTGCCCTATCCAGCTCCCCTTCGTCTGCGTCTTTTAACTTCTGTGTCAATAGGCTCGCTATTGGTGAGGCGCCACAGGTCTTCGTTCATGATCATTGTCGGTCAGAAAATACGGCAGATTCTTCGTAGACATTTGTAGACAAAAGTTTGAAGTTGTCGAGTTATTTGTTCTGAGACCAACCATGTTTCAGACCCATACAACAGAACAGGTTTTATGCTGGTGTTAAATATTCGTATTTTTGTGCGCAGCGATATCACACGAGAACGCCAAATTCGATCTAAATTCCGGAATGCAGACCGTGCTTTGTTTATGCGTGCTGCCACATCAGATGTTGCACCCCCATATTTTGTTATGTAGCTACCAAGGTAGCAGAAGCTGTCAACGTCCTCAATGTTGATGGTGGAGTTATCATTTGTCAGTACAGTGAGTGGAGATGTATTTGCAGTTTGCAGTCGCAAAAGTTTAGTTTTGGAGAAGTTGATTTTGAGGCCAGCTGCATGAGCGTTTACGGCTAGTTGGCGTATTCTTGACGAGGCGCCTGCTTACGTGTGCGTCATGAAACAGATGTCATCAGCATAGTCCAAATCGCTGAGCTTTTGGTTTAATCTCCACTGCAACCCCTCCACCGTCGCCGCATTAGTACGCCTAAGGGCATCATCCAAGACCACTATAAACAACAGTGGTGACAGAACCCACCCCTGCCTAACGCCTCTGTTTATATTAAAGTTGGCACTATTTTTACCTTTATAACGCACACTAAGGTTCGCGTCTTTATATAGGGCCTTAATGAGTTCGATGATCTTGTCCGGAACTCCGCAATTTTTAAGAGAGCGCCACATTGCGTCTCTGTTAACCGTGTCAAACGCACGTTCGAAGTCCACGAAAAGGAGAAATAGTGGCGATCTCCATTCGACAGATTGCTCCACAATTATGCGTAAAGTGTTGATGTGGTCCACGCAAGATCGGTTTGGTCTGAACCCATTTTGTTCACGCCGCAACTGGTTGTTGAGTACACCTGACACTCTATCTAAAATGATAAGAGCTAGGATTTTCAGGCTGGAGTTGAGAAGGGTTATGCCCCTCCAATTTTTACATTAGCTGAGATCGCCTTTTTTTGGAATAGTGATTATGATTCCCTCTTTCCAGTCAGTGGGGATGGTGTTAGACGCCCAGATGTTATGCATGATAGGGTAGAGTGCGTGAGAGATTATATTAGCGCCATACTTCAAGAGTTCAGCAGAAAGTTCCTCAGGTCCAGCAGCTTTGTTGAATTTTAGCTTATGGATTGCTAGGCTGATTTCTTCTGTGGTGGGCGGGTCGACAGGGATGTTTCTGTTGGGGTTTCTTCTTCGCTGTTCGGCAAAGAAGGGTGCAGTATTGTTTTCCGCTTCTACGCTGTTGTCCACGAAAAATTCTCTCCAGCGCGCGAGTTGATCTTCGTCAGAGGTTAGGATGCTACCGTCACTAGCCTTGATAGGCGGTATGTTAGGTTTCGTATTTGTCAATTTTTTTATGGCTGCATATACGCCGCGCAAGTTGTTACAGTTTGCTGATCGCTCTGCTTCACCAGCAATTCCCTCCACATATGCCCTTTTATCAGTCCTTACAGCATTTTTGACCTGCCGATGCATAGCATTGTACGCGCTGAGAAAGCTGTTGCTGTCGGATAATTAAGCAGTGTTTACTTTGGTTTTCATCCTTCTACGTTTTTCGATATATAGCCAGGTGGTGTTGCTTATCCATGGCTTTCTTTTGCGATGTTGGAGGCCTACAGGTTCTTCCGCAGCTTGTGTGCAGGCTTTTTGAATTTGTTGCCAGGACGGTCCATGTTCGTAGAGTGCAATGGTAGTAGACAGTGTGTCCTGGTAAAGTTGGAGCGTTACAGGGTTTTTGAAGTTTTCAAAGTTAAATGTCATCTTTCGCTTCTGTTGCATCCTGATGCCTTCGGGGCGTAAGCGGAGTTGGCATACAACTTGGTTATGGTCGCTGATAACGTCCGCACCTCTGCTGACTCCAGGAGGGAGTTGTGAAACCGTTTGCTTATTAAAACATGGTCGATTTGGTTGCGAGTTCGGAAATTTTCCTTCGCAAATGTACTGTCGCCGGAATATATTTTCCCGACCACCATCATACGTCGCATACATCTTTCAAAAAATTACATTCCCCCGCTAAACTATCTATATATATCTCTCTCATAGTCCCTCTACTCCTGCCACCTTCCTAGTTTTTCATCCTCTCTCATTGTTTGACACACTCAACAGCAGCCATAGCAACAACTGCACTAAATAGGTTTACAACCTTCCTTCAGACCGCCGTTGACCTACATTTTCACTTCCCACTTTCATTCTCTAACCACATTTCTTCACTCCAATCCCTTTTACTCACACATATACCTACTCATTCACCACGATTCAAACCTCCGGTAGTAGCTCTTTCCCGAAAGCTCCGGTTCATGTAACGACTATGATATCGATAGAAAAGTTCTTTATAGTCCCAGTGGTGGTCAAATTTTCAAAAAAAAACTCTGGATTGGTGCACAAAGGAGCTGCCGATGACAGTTAATCATAATCAATAGATAAAACAAAAAAAAAACAGGACAGTACTCATTTATGGGCACGAAACAACACTCCAGGTTACGAGGAGGATCACCATCTTTGCCAGAATATGGGTAGAAGCATCTCATCTCTATCCTGGAACAGCGCCCCAACGTCGGCCACCCCCACAGATCTCATCCCGAGAACACTATCTAAGCTGTAGCTTGAGCTAGTCGGGCGACTATATATACACACACATATACGAATATATATATATATATATATATATATATATATATATATATATATATATATATATATATATATATATATATATATATATATATATATATATATATATATATATATATATATATATATATATATATATATATATATATATATATATATATATATATATATATATATATATATATATATATATATATATATATATATATATATATATATATATATTTAAAATTTCGTGAGTTACGTACGTTCGATGTTCGCATTTTCTTTTCTGTTATGTTGGTACACATGTCTGTTATATATGTTATCAATACAAACCATTTTGGATTGTCAGTTTGTTTATATATATATATATATATATATATATATATATATATATATATATATATATATATATATATATTTAAAATTTCGTGAGTTACGTACGTTCGATGTTCGCATTTTCTTTTCTGTTATGTTGGTACACATGTCTGTTATATATGTTATCAATACAAACCATTTTGGATTGTCAGTTTGTTTTTGACAGATAAAAAGGTTAGTCGTGTTTTGGTGTGCTCTTCGATTTTGTACTATTCGAAAAAATGGATCAAAGAAACTGTATTCAGTTTTGTGTAAAAAATGAAATTAAATGCGCAAGGGCATTTGAAATGTTGACTGTGGCCTTTGGCGAGTCTACTATGAGCAGAACATAAGTTCAATTGTGGTATAAGCGGTTTAAGGAAGGCCGAGCAGATGTCAATGACGATGCTCGTCCTGGTCGCTCGAGCAGAGGAAATTGACAGGTGGCGCGAATGAACAAAATTATTATAGAAATGTTAACAAAATTGTCTCTCGATGACCCGCAGAGATGGTTCAAACATGTAAGTCGATTGCAAAAAATTATTAACTATTCTACTTCCAGGAGTACAAAACGAACGCCATTTGAGCTGCTGTTTGGCACAAATATATTTACTCCTGAGGACCTAGAGCTGAGTCGTCAATTTGAGGAAGCGGTTATTAAAGACTTCGAGCAAGATAGACAAGAAATGCGCGACAATGCGAAGCAGCAAATCCAGAAAATTCAAGCCGAGAATAAGAAGCAGTTCGACAAAAGACGTAAATCAGCAAACACTTACAAAGTCGGTGACATAATCGCTATTCGGCGTACCCAATTTGGAGTTGGGCTTAAACTAGTTCCTAAGTACCTTGGTCCGTACGAGATTACAAAGGTGAAGCGAAATGACGAGGTGCGTAAAGTTGGCGGGCAAGATGGACCGAAGCACACCTCAACCGCTGCAGATTTTATGAAACGATGGACGAGAGTGATGCAGAGTCGTCTGAGACATCCGACATTCAGAATGGCCGAATGTAGGAATTATAGACATGTTTACCAGCATATATAAAAAGCTAATACAATGTAAATTAGTCTAAGCGAGCGCAAATATTAGCGTGCATAATTTTCTGTCTCAGTCGTAAAGCGAATGTCGAGAGGATAAGTCGGAAAGCGTGTGTTAAGTTGAAATTCGCCAAGCGGACATTAAGAGGCTGTATAAAAAAGAAGTGTAAAAGAAATTTAATCGAATGATAGTTTTGTGTATATAACTTGAATTATTATCCTAATTTTGCTATTTTTTTAAACTAAATATTGAATTGTAATAAACTTGATTAATTTTAAATTGATAATCTATGTTTATTCATTTCTACATGGTGTCAGAAGTGTTTTAAAATAAAAATCAGCCCAAAAAAGTTTTAAAATAATAAATCGACCCAAAAAGTTTACAAGAAGGAGAGGACAAATTAAATAATTAAAATTTACTTATGTCTACTAATGACCTTTCAGCATTGACAACAAAACAGTTACACGAGCTTCTGAAAAAGAGTGGTTTGCCATACGGTTACCAGCTAAAACGGGACTTAATCGTACGATTGCAGAAGCACCAAGAAACCAACAACAGCGTCGAGCAAATAAGCAAAAAGAGACCATCAGCCATAGACGACTTTGCTGTAAACTACAGGTTGAGCGGAGATAAAACAACAGAAAGATCAACACAAATAACAATGGCAAGCGAGGAAGCAAAATACCCTGTAGGTAATAACAATATAGTGCAAAACAACATCCAACTACGAGATGTGCAGGAGGCGCTGGAAAGGTTTGATGGCGAATCAAGTAGGAATATTAGAGAGTGGTTAAACGAAATCGAAAATGTTGCTTCGGTTTGTCGTTGGAACGATGTCCAGACATTTTTGTACAGTAGACAGCTGCTGGGCGGGGCAGCAAAACTAGCAGTTGAAGCAGAGAGCGACGTGTCGAGTTGGGAGAGTTTAAAAGCAATATTACAAAACGAGTTTCGATCCCGTGAGAGTGATAATGTACACAAAATGCTCGAGAGTACTAGCAAGAGAACAGAAGAAACACTTTTAGAATACTTATATAAAATGAAAAAAATTGCATCAGACGGAAAGGTAGAGCCATACCACCTTATCGGTTATATTATTGCAGGTATATAGGATGAGGCAGCGAACAAAACGATTCTATACCAATCGCGTAGTATTGCAGAGCTTAAAAGTAACTTTAAAGCATGCGAAAAATTGAAGGCAGAGCAAAATGAAGAAAGAAACAAAAACAAACGCTACGACAGTAAGGGTACTAGTGGAAGTATGAGCGGTAAGGGCGACTTAAGCCTCAAAAGCAACGACAAATTTGCTACCAATGTAAATAAGCGATAACTGTGGGGCAAAATTGCATTAGGCACGTGAATGTCCAAACAAAGAAAAGGGGACCCGTTGTTTCAAATGCAGTGAATTTGGTCACATCGCACCTAATTGTCCAAAACAGAGAACAAAATCCAGTCAACACCAGAATTATGCGCGGGTTACTGGGTGAAAATTCCAGATGTGTCTATAGAAGTGAAAATACACTGTGTCAGTTAAGAGCGATGTTGGATACTGGAAGCGATATTAGCATAACGATAAGACAGAGTGTAACGAATGAGTTTGGAGTTAGACATTTCGATGGTCCTGGTACGGGAGTAGTAGCTTTTGGCGGCACAAGCAAATCGAAACTTGGTTTCGTTAAGCTTGGCACAGAAATAGAGGGTGAATCGTACGAGCTAAATTATGATATTGTACCCGACAGTTGGATTATTGAAGATATAATATTAGGCAAAAAAATCTTACAGTATGCATCGATTCTGATCGAAAATGGGAGACTTATGACCTATAAAGAAAATACTAGCGATGACAAATTGATGCTAGCGCAAGTAAATCTCATTAGATATTCTGGGACAACTGAAGAGCTAGATGGGTTACAGCATATTCGTGCACTTGACATTAAGCAAACTCTACAGCAATTACTTTTAGCATACAATCCAAAGAAAATAGGTACCTCATGTGTGAATATGCGGATCTATCTAGAAGATGACAAGCCAAAACCACGAAGGCTTGCACCCAAAGAGAAGGAGACTGTCAACTCACAAATAGAAGAATGGTTGGAACAGGGCATAATACAGCCAAGTTCATCGAATTTCGCGAGTCCCATAGTACTGGCGCGTAAGAAGGATGGCACGCATCGGCTCTGTGTTGACTATCGAAAATTAAATTCAAAGGTTATTCGCGATAGATATCCAATGCCAAATATAGAAGAAGTACTGGAGGGTCTTTACGAAGCACGAATTTTTCCTACACTGGATTTGAGAAATGGGTTTTTCCACGTCGATGTGGAGGAATCGAGCATGAAATACACATCCTTTGTAGCACCGGATGGCCAATTTGAATTTCGGAAGGCACCATTTGATCAATACGATTTTTAAAGATCTGATAAGAGATGGCGTCGTACTTGTTTATATGGACGATTTAATAATACCCGCGAATAACGAAGCAGATGCTGTCGATAAGTTCAAAAGAGTGTTACAAGTTAGTGAGGATCATGGTTTGTTGATAAAGTGGGAAAAGTGTGCATTTTTGGAAAAACGCGTTGAGTTTTTGGGCCACGTAATAGAAGATGGATCTATCCGCCCGTCCGAAACAAAAACCAAAGCGGTCAAGAAATTTTCAACGACCAAGGACACACACGGCGTAATGAGCTTTCTTGGTCTTACTGGATTTTTCCGAAAATTTGTAAAAAACTATGCTCAGCTGGCGAAACCATTAACCAACCAAAAAGAGATGTAGCTTTTAGATGGGGCGAAGCCGAAAATGAAGCGTTCATTTTACTTAAAGATCAACTTAGTGCGGAACCAGTACTGAAACTCTTTAATCAAAAGCTGCCTACACAACTTCACACAGATGCTAGCAAAGAGGGATACGGGCTGTATTGCTGCAAAAACATGACGATTATCACTCAGTTTTTTATTTAAGCTACAAAACGACAGCTGCAGAAAGAAATTACCCCAGCTACGACCTAGAAGTTTTGGCGATCATAAAAGCATTGAAACGACTTAGAATTTATTTGTTGGGTTTAAATTTTGATATCTTTACAGATTGCAAGGCATTCCAGCTGACAATGTCGAAGAAGGCACTTAACAGAAGGGTAGCACATTGGGCTATGCAGATTCAGGAATTTGATTGCACCGTAAAACATCGATCAGGCAGCTGCATGCGTGACGTGGATGCATTAAGTCGACACCCTGTCACTAAGAGTTGAAGATGCTATCCTTCATTCCATCAAAAAATCACAAGCTACAGATGAGATGTGCCAGCTACTAGAGAGTGGGGAGTATGAGAATTTCCAAATGCGATGCGGTGTGCTCTGTAAATTTTTAGAAGGTGCTTACCTTCTGGTCATACCAAAGTCAATGAGAAATGAACTGATCACAAAATTACACGAAAGAGGACATTTAAGTACCAGCAAGGTAGAGGCGATAGTCAAACAAGAATATTACGTACCGAATGCTAGGAAGTATATTGAGAGAGCTATTTCGAATTGCATTGTTTGTATATTGGAAAATCGAAAAGCTGGCATGCAGGAAAGATTTCTTAATCCAATCGAGAAAGTCGACGTACCATTACACACTTTTCACATGGATTATATCGGGCCATTGCCCTCAACAGCGAAGTCTTGCAAGTATTTGTTCGTAACCATCGATGCATTTACGAAATTTACATGGATTTTTCCAGTAAAGTCTACTACTACGGCAGAGGTGCTAAGCAAGCTGGAAAAGATAAGTGAAATATTTGGAAATTCCTGCCGTATTATAACCGACAAGGGGGCAGCATTCACAGCAGGCGATTTCGCAGAATATTGCAACGTTCATAACATCAGTCGATGACCCGCAGAGATGGTTCAAACATGTAAGTCGATTGCAAAAAATTATTAACTATTCTACTTCCAGGAGTACAAAACGAACGCCATTTGAGCTGCTGTTTGGCACAAACATATTTACTCCTGAGGACCTAGAGCTAAGTCGTCAATTTGAGGAAGCGGTTATTAAAGACTTCGAGCAAGATAGACAAGAAATGCGCGACAATGCGAAGCAGCAAATTCAGAAAATTCAAGCCGAGAATAAGAAGCAGTTCGACAAAAGACGTAAATCAGCAAACACTTACAAAGTCGGTGACATAATCGCTATTCGGCGTACCCAATTTGGAGTTGGGCTTAAACTAGTTCCTAAGTACCTTGGCCCGTACGAGATTACAAAGGTGAAGCGAAATGACGAGGTGCGTAAAGTTGGCGGGCAAGATGGACCGAAGCACACCTCAACCGCTGCAGATTTTATGAAACGATCGACGAGAGTGATGCAGAGTCGTCTGAGACATCCGACATTCAGAATGGCCGAATGTAGGAATTATAGACATGTTTACCAGCATATATAAAAAGCTAATACAATGTAAATTAGTGTAAGCAAGCGCAAATATTAGCGTGCATAATTTTCTGTCTCAGTCGTAAAGCGAATGTCGAGAGGATAAGTCGGAAAGCGTGTGTTAAGTTGAAATTCGCCAAGCGGACATTAAGAGGTTGTATAAAAAAGAAGTGTAAAAGAAATTTAATCGAATGATAGTTTTGTGTATATAACTTGAATTATTATCCTAATTTTGCTATTTTTTTAAACTAAATATTGAATTGTAATAAACTTGATTAATTTTAAATTGATAACCTATGTTTATTCATTTCCACATATAAAGGGATTTTCAAAATAAATGCTACAAAAGTAAATCGATAGTGACAGCAAACGACGCCATATTTTTTCCCGCTCTATTGACATTTCTCTTCAATATCGTTTGTAATTTCATCATGCGAAGATATACCAGCCAACAACGAGTCGAAATTATTAAAATTTACTACCGAAATTCGGAGTCAGTCGCCTCAACTTTAAAAGCGCTACGTCCAATTTATGGTCGTCATAATTGTCCTAGCAGATCAACAATTGAGCGTCTAGTGGAAAAATTTGAATCCACAGGTACCGTACAAAATGTTTCCGTGCCAGTGAGACAAAGAAGTGCCCGTAGTGTCGAGAATATTGCTGCCGCTGAGGCCTCAGTTCAAGAAAACCCAAATGTGTCTCTCACACGTCGTTCTCAAGCGTTGGGCATCTCTGTGACGTCGTTGTGGCGAATTTTGCGAAAAGATCTTGGCCTACATCCTTACAAGATCAAATTGACGCAAGAACTGAACCCGCTTGACCACCATAAGCGTCGTATGTTCGTGAATTGGGCTGACCAACAACTTGAAATTGATTAGGATTTTCATCGGAAAATCATCTTCAGCGATGAGGCTCATTTCTGGCTGAATGGCTTCGTCAATAAGCAAAATATGCGTTATTGGTTAGACAGTGCGGTTTATGGGCCGGCGGCGTCATTGGGCCGTACTTCTTCCGTGATGATCAAGACCGGCACATTACTGTGAATGCGAAACGCTACCGTTCAATTATAACCGAATATTTTTGGCCCCAATTGGATAATATGGACTTGGAGGACATGTGGTTCCAACAAGACGGTGCCACAAGCCACACAGCGAATGCCACAATCAATTTACTGCAAACCAAGTTTGGTGAACGTGTTATCTCACGAAATGGCCCAGTCGATTGGCCGCCTCGGTCGTGCGATTTGACGCCGTTTAGATTATTTCCTGAGGGTCTACGTCAAGTCTTTGGTCTATGCCAACAAGCCAGCGACGATTGATGAACTTCGTACGAATATCGAACGTGAAATTGCAGCAGTATCGGCCGATTTATGCTTGAAAACCGTTGAAAATTGGGTTCAGCGTCTGGACTTCTGCAAGCGTGCCCGTGGTGGCCATGGAAAAGAAATCGAGTTCCATACATAATGGCATCGAACGTACTTTCACAGGAATAAAGAATTTCATTGATATCTAAAACTGGTTTTGTTTTATTTAAAAAAATTTTGTAGCGCTCTTATTGAAAAACCCGATATAAGTCGTAGGTTATAATAATATGTCGTAGGTTATAATAATATGTCTACGAGTATATGTCTCAACATAACACGTCCATTTTTTGTGTGGTGTTTAATGTTAGTACCCGCAACCTTCCTGTGAAATTTCGTTGCTGAATCTTCTATAGGAACCTAGTATGATATTTGTTTAATTGTGGGCGTGGCAGTAGTAATAATTTACCCATATTTAGAATGCATGCTAGTACAGATCCAATGTATACAGCTACTAATTTGTATTCATATATAATCACTATAAACATGTATAGGCTAATTGGTTTTAAGTGGGGTCCCCTAAGTTCAATATATGGGAAGGAGGCGTGTTATTTATCTGATAGACCCCAATTCTTGTATATTGTTTGCTGCGGATTTTGGTCCAGAGGAATAATTGGGCCATTTTTCTTCGAAAATGAGCAAGGAGTGGCCGTTACAGTCAATGGCGATCGTTATCGGGCTATGTTGAACGAATTTTTGTTCAAAAAAATTGAAGAGGAGGATATTGGACACATTTGGTTTCAATAGGACGGCGCTACGTGCCACACAGCCGAAGCTACACTCGATGTTTTGCGCCCTGTTTTTGAAGATCGCATTATCTGCCGCAGAGCTGATGTCGTTTGGCTACCTCGGAGCTGCGATTTGACACCGTTGGACTATTATTTGTGGGGTGCCCTCAAAGATAAGTGTTACGCCGATAAGCCAAAGACAATTGACGCTTTAAAGGACAATATTCGTGAAGCCATTGGTGAAATACAGCTGCACACAATCGATAATGTGCTTAAAAATTGGACCGATCGTGTAGGCTACTGCATGGCCAGCCGAGGCAGCCATTTGCATGAAATTATTTTCCATTATTAACCGGAAGGATTGTACTTTCAAATAAAAAAAGAAATTTGAGAAAATATCCAGTAGTTTTTTTTTATAGAATTAAAAAAAAAAAAGTTATTTGGCGAACCCGTTATATATATATATATATATATATATATATATATATGTATATATATATATATATATATATATATATATATCGATCGTCGACATTTTCATATTCTGTAGGTTTGTTTATTAACCACCTGACACCAATCAACAATTGCGCAACTGGAACACTAGAAAGGTACTTACCTAGGCTGTAAGTATTCATTGTAAAATAGTATATAAGCAATTATGATATTGAGCAATAAAGGTCTCTCTTGTATTTTAACAACTGAAAGAACACGGAGTTGGTGCTGATTCTGATTCACAATAATGAAGCGTAAACTTAAAGTAATCAGAGATATGTTGCCAACACATGCCAAGCGTTTTTGCGGATTCGCTCCTGTTAAGTTGAAGGAGTTTACTGCTTGAAAGATGCTCCACTGGAATTGATTGCAGTATCGCTGATGAATTTTTTGACTTGTTTCGCAATTCCATTCCATCCGAGAGTGCTGCAGATAGTTGGTTTCGAATTTGTACTGCAGATTCAACGGAATGACTGCCGGTTTGGACAACATCAACATACATTTCTTGTTTCAAAACATATTCTGCCAACGGATATCTATGTTTTTCGTCGTCAAGAAAAATTCTTGTATGTTTCCGGAATTATTCCTCCATTAAATACATTGGTATTGTGCGTCCTTGGGGTGCATGTCGATACAACGGTACATTTTTTGAATGTCGGCTATAAATACGTACTTGTGCATAAGTCAGTTTGGAATGATAGCCGAAAGGTTATTTTGTAAAGTTGGACCAATGCCTAAATCATTGAGAGATCGCCCATTGGCTGTTTTTGATGACGCATGGAACACAATTCTAACATCTGTAGCCAGGCTTTCCTCTTTAAAAACTGCATGGTGGGTAGAACGCATTATTGGGTGTTGGGGAGTGTCTACATATGTATCCTTACATGTCTGGCGTATCCTACCGGCTGCGCCATTTATGTTGGGGCATATATGCCTGTGCTCACTGAATATTTAAACACAACGGGACATTCACATTTGAAAGACTGTTGCAGTTCAATTGCCAAATGATCGCACCTAAAAGCATGCAATTGACTTTTACTTAATAATAACATTTTTTATTACATTATACTTACTTGGGTTTTAGTGGACAGTGTCAGTTTGACTCATAACATCCCTCCCCTCTTTCTAAGTAGGTAATGCAACTACCACCTAGTAAATAATTCTGAACCAAAACAATTTGTACATACTATATATACTAAATACCTTACAATACTTTTTTATTATCTATATTTGCCATATTTTGGGTTCTTATTTTTTGTTTTATCTTTTATTTTTCCTTTATTATTTTCCCTCTTTTTTGTTTTTTGTTTTGTTTGTTTTTTCGCCTTTTTTTTATCATTATTTTTTTTTTTTAAATTTAATTTAATTTTTATTTTTCATATTGGTCTTTATATTTTTCGTCCCTATTTTTATCTATTATTTTATTTTATCCTTTTTTCTTATTATTGGACTCTTAGTTTTTTCTTCTTTTTGTTTATTTTTTTACCATTTATTTGTACAATTTATTCATATACTACTACTGCGTCCTCCTTCTCCTGGTGCGCCACGTTCTCTCGATGAATGCTACAGTCCGCTCGTGGTGGTTGCTCTTGTCGTGGGAAATTTCCTCGTACTAGACTTCTTATCGCCAGAAGTATCATTATTGCGACTACTATGAATTGAGTCGAGGCTGTGCCTACTCCTCCCCTTTTTTACCAAGCTTGAGGTTCGTTAATCTTTAACATTTCTTCTTCGTTTTCAGCTTCTTTCAGCATCTCGTCTACTGTCGTTTTGTTTGATGTTAGCAATTGCTTCAACTCTGAATGATGGTTCTAGTGTATTACTTGTGTATTGTTGGTAGTGGTGGGGTTTTCGAGGGTCGATAGTATACCACGGAGCTCTGTTGTCGTGTTGGTGGTCGCCATTTCTTCGAGTGTTATGTTGAAGTGTTGATTTCTTTGTTTCTTGTGTAGAATTATGGTATCTTTATTTAACACCCTACACTTCTCGCCTATGTGGATGAACCCTGTTCCGCTTAGTTCAAGACGCATTGTCCTGTCTTGGCAAACGGCTGTCCTGTTTGCTTGCACGTTGAAATGAAAAAAACCAACGATTTAGTGTCTCGGATGCTATTATCAATCCTCCTATTGTAGGAACTACAATGTTCGCATTCTACCTGTTCGTGTTTGTAAAGACTCAAATCTTGCTGGGGTAATACTCACCGGTTCGCCAGGGGTCGTGTTCAGAAATTTAGTTATCGGCGGGTTGTAGTTTTCAAGTTTTCTTTATTTGTTATTATTGGTTATTGTTAGGTTTAAAATATTCAAAGTAGTAACTCTCTAGATTTTAGTTGGATTGAAAAACCACTTCCACCGTGGTAACTTCAACAAACAAGCTCTGTTTTGCTACGAGAGTATGTTGGAAATATCCAGCATTCGGAGCAAAGGCAGCACTTGTGTGTGTGTGTGTTCATAAGTTTTGTTTGTTCATCTGGGAGCGTCTGACGAAGCAGCAACGTTTCCTTGGTTCTAACCCCAGTGATGTGCAGCAGGAAAAGAGACCGTATGCCCGGTGGCAGGTGCTTTTATACACAGTTGTTGAAACTATTGTTGCTCAAGTCCCGCTGGCCGTTGCTTCGACTACCGCTTCCTGTTGCTAAAGTCAAGGTATTGTTGTTGTCATTCCTCTTGACCTTAGGCGACACTCAGCGTTGTTCCGGGAAAAGTCCGGCTGTCGTCAAGCGCGTTGTAGTTGTTGCGGCACGTTGTTTTGTTGCAACTATAGTTCTTTTCCGTTGGCGGTTAATAATATTCAAATTACCGACCTGCGTTTGAACATTATTTTCGTGCTTCTCCTTTGTGCCATATCCCCGCCACTTGTAGGCACAGCGATCATTATGTCATCGGTTTTGCTCTTGCATTATTTTCCTCGTGTTGTTATTGTACTATTTACCGAGCCAACGCACTCGGTAAATTCTGCTGAGTCTTGTTGTTGTTGTTCTCTGCAATCGGCGGGGCGCTAGTTTGGCGGCGAAATAGTAAGTCGTTTTTAATAGGAGGTGTTGTTTTACCAATACGAGTTGTCCTATGCTTGGCTTCCACTCTCCTCGTCTCAGGTTGTGGTACCTTCGCTGGTCTTGTGCCGTCCTCTCTGAGTTTCGTCTCACTAGCTGGTATACCTCAATGAACTATTCTGATCGTTCATTAGGTACGATGCAGTTTCGCCATAAAGCGCTTTTGGGAGTCGTGGGTGCCGTCCTTGCACTAAATATGCCGGGCTACACCCGGTCGTCTCCGAGACACTTGTGTTCATGGCTAGCGTCAGTTCTGGGAGAAGTTCATCCCATCTTCCTTGTTGGGAAACTGAGTAATCATTGTTTTTACGGTGCGATTAGTGCGTTCAACCGCTCTCTTGTGGCGGTGCGGTAAACTGCTGTCGCATCCCGTAGTCTTTAGTGAATCGTAGGAACGCTCTGCTAGTAAACTGGGACCCATTATCGGAAACCAGAACTTTTGGCAAGCCAAAGCGAGCTAGAATGCGCTCCCGTAAAGCGCGTTATAGAGTCTCGGTAGTGGCTTTCCGGAGTGGCGCCATTTCAGTCCACTTAGTGAACTTATCATGGAACACTGCTAGCATAGTGTTCCCATGCGTTGACCGTGGGGGAGGTCCCACGAAGTCGACACACAGAACAGCCAACGGCTCCTCCGGAATCTGTGGGAGCCAAGGAGTACAGTCAGCGTCACCAGATCGATTGGGGATGTGCCGGTAAAGCGTCGGTTCTCGAGGGAGTAGTCTGCGAACTTGGCAGGCTCGGTGATCACCTCTGCCCTCAGCTTCTACCACCAGTTACAGTCCTCATCCAGTTTCTCCGTCACTGTGATGGTGCACGCAGCTTCGAACGGCTGCCTCGATAATGTGTCGGCTACTACGTTTAGATTTCCTCTAAGATATTGCACTTCGAAGGAATGTTGTTGGAGTTCCAGTGACCATCGAGCTATGCATCCTGATGGGCTTCCGATTGAGGACAAGTGATCCGTTATGACTGTGAAATGGTACCTTTCTAGGTATCTTACGTATAACCGAGATGATGTCTAGGCACTCTTTCTCCGTAGGAGAGTAGTACCGCTCTGCTCCATTCAGATGTCTGCTTGCATAGGATATCACCCGCCCTGTTCCTTCTATATCCTGGGTGAGAACCGCTCCCAACTGGCATCTGTCTGAAGAGTAAATTTCTGCATGCCAAGATTGGCGCCTCGGTTAGCTGCCGCTTCAATGTTTCGTAAGCCTGCTGTGGAGCGTTGTCCCACTTAAAATGCTTTCCTTTCTTCAGGAGTGCTGTCAGCGTCTGTACGGTTTTCGCAAAATAGAGGACAAAACTCCGGTACCACGAAGCTAATCCCAAGCAACGTCGTAGCTTTGTTATGTTTTGAGGTGGTTTTAGTTTCCGTATGGCCGCAATTTTGTCCGGACCCTTATGGATTCCCTCTTCGCTCACCACGTGGCACAAGTATTTCAATTCCTTCTGGAAAACTCACACTTTTCGTTATTGAGTGTCAGATTAGCCTTGCGCAGCCGACGGATCACCTCCCCCAGACTTTGTTGATGCTCCTGCAGTGTTCTTCCAGTGACGATGATGTCATCCAGGTACGCGACCGCGTGTGGTTACATGTCGTGGTCTAGTGCTCGCTGGAACGTTGCTGGTGCGGAGTGAAAGCCAAATGGCATGACTCGCCACTGAAAGAGTCCTCTGCCGGGTGCGGTAAACACCGTATACTCCTTACTCTTCTCCTCCATCGGGATCTACCAATAGCCGTTTTTCAGGTCCAGTCTGCTAATAAACTTGGCTTCGCGTAGGCGCTCCAGAATGTGCTGAATACGGAGTAACACGGGGATGGATCTCCCATTTAGTTGGCGGTAATCCACACACAGTCGCCACCTCCCGTCTTTCTTCCGAACTAACACGATTGGGGCGCTATGGGGACTATGGGAAGCTTCTATGCAGCCTTTCGCCAATAGTTCGTCTATCTCTGTGCTGATGAGCTCTTGTTGTGCCGGGTTCCTGGTACCTTTGCTTTACTGGCCTATCGTACTTCATCACGATTTTATGACTAGTTAAGTTGGACACGCCTGGATTCTCGTCAAACTTACTTAGCTCGGTAGCGAGAAATGCGTCGATCATAGCCTCCTCGGAGATAGCCTCAGTCCGAATGGTCGTACACGATGTGATACCCTGTGATTGTATGCCATTGGACTGTGGTCTCAAATTCACTACTTGATCCCCACACCTCATAGTTGTCCCCTGTTTCGTCAAAAAATCTAAACCCAGAAGCAAGTCGTCGGTTGAGTCAGTCATCGTAAGTAGGTCCATTTGGCATACCCGTTCTCGATGCCTTACATTGATCACTAGCGCCACGGTTATGTCTCGAGTTAGTCCGTCAGACATGCGTGCTCTGTTGAGTGTAGGGACAACATTGCCGGTGGAAGTAAGTAGTTGATGAACGAGCCGCTCACTAACGAAGCTTCGTGTAGCTCCCGTGTCGATCGTTGCTGTTATTTAGTGTGCCCCCAGGATGACGGTTGCACATATACATTGCCCATCGCAACGCAACGCGCTTATTTAGGATGAGGCGTGTTGCTGGAGGACTGCGTCCTACCTCGCTCCTGGCGGTAGCCCTGCCCGTTTCCCCCTGATGCCCTGCAGTACTCCACTGTCCTTACATTCCTCTTGCCGCACTCCCAGCAGAACAGCAGTTGCGCATTTCGGCAGTACCGCGCAAAATGCTCCGCCTGTCCGCAGCGCCTACAAGCTGTGCGTACATCTATGTGTGCCTCTGCTACCGCATGAGTAACCGGTGCCACTTGTCGATGGTGTGCCTCACGTGGTGGTGTACGCTCGACTCGCGATTGCACAGGGGGTGCTCTGTGGGTGTCACCGTCACCACGCAGGCCTTCGAGATCCTCAGCCATCTCCAGCAGCTCCTCCAGAGCTCCAAAATCATTGCCGTACGTACCACTGGTACTCCTCCAAACAATTCCGAAAAATCCGTTCCAGTTTCTGTGCCTCGGAGTGCCCAGCGTGACGCATGAGATTTTGTATTTCCACCAGGTTTTCCTGAAACGTCTCCCTTGGTTTTTGCCGCCTTTGCCATATCTCGTCTTCTAACTTCTCCTGATATCCGGCAGGCAAGAAGAATTTTAGGAAATCCTTCCAGAACATGCTCCATGCTGTCCAGGAAGGATTGTTATTGGGATACCATAGAAGCCCACGATTTTTTAAGAGTTCCGGCCTGGTACGTGGGAGCATGTTCCTGTTGAGCCCATACACCTCAGAAAGCTCCTCCACCCGTTCAATGAATGTCAGCGGGTTACGGCCACCGCCGAACTTAATCGACCACTTTCTTATGTGATCAGTGATAACTGAATATGGACTGTTTCCACTCCGGGGGAAGTCCAGCGTCACACTTTGTGAGATGTCCTGCAGTGGTCCGGGTTGTTCGCCCCCACATGGTGACAACGTATCCCTTCTTATGTTCCCAACATATCTTTCAGGTCGCAGTGTATAACACCCTTAAATATATCTTCTTATGTCCATTGGGTTAATGGCAACCTCTGTCCGCTCTGTGCCATGGGGTGTCCTGCAACTCAAGCATATACCCGGGGACAACCTCTTCATGACTGCAATTCAGCCAATCGAAGCTGCTGATTCGGTGCCGACAATCGCTTACGGAGCTCTTCTACTGTGCCTGTTGTATCTTGCTTGAACTCAGTGCAGTAGGCCACCAATTGATATTTCCTCAGCGAGTAAACCCACCCCGTTTTCAGATGTGTTGAATTTCCTTGTTTTATTTATAGTCCCTGTTCGGGCGTCACTGTAACGACTCAAATCTCGCTGCGGAAATACTTACCGGTCCGCCAGGGTGGTGTACAGAAATTTATTTATTGCCTCTCAATGATGGCGCGGCTTTGGATAACTTGTTCAAAGTTATATACAATAGATGCAGCTTGGCATGCAATAGGTCGCCAACCACCATTATTCTGTGTTGATGCTTCTCACTTATGCTTTAGCTTAGTACCACTGGCAGCAGATTGTTTTCCAGAAAGTTTATTCCTCATATTCTGCTTCAAAATAATTCCTAATTCCATTCTTGGTAACTCCGTCACAAGCACTCACTCTTCCTTCGCGAACCATACTTCCCCTGTTGTCTCCAGTACTACACCCGGATTTGTTAAACTGCTCTAACTGCACTTCTGCAAAGGTCTTCTTGCTCCCTGACAGTATCAGCCATAGATTAATCTAAAGTCGTATATATTTTGCCTATTGCAAAGTGGTTACTTATTTCTAATTACCTTAAAACCGTACTTGGAAGTTGAATGCTATACCATTCCACTTCGGTTCACTCGTCTTACCCTCCTACATTCTGAGATTCATTACTTCATTACTATATACTAGAGGGGAAGAGGATTGAACCATTGATTGACTTTTATTTTTATTCTGAGCAAATCTATTTGCCCCTCCAACATAAGCAAGAATATTTAAGATAAACTTATTTTAGACTGTGTTAATTGTATGACTCAATTTTTCATTGCAGCTAATATATTTAAAATTAGTTATCACCTGGTATGTATATACCCATAACCGAGTGTATCCTCACATCCTATAACTTTCTCGTATATGACCACATACATTCCAGGCACTTTTTCTTGTTTCTAATTTAATTTTGTTACTCTCGTCTTTCCATTTCAAAGTACAAATGGTTTTACTTAATATTAATATAGTAATATGTATTTGTCCCAATAGGATATATTGGAATGAATATATGAGCAAGCATTCTAATAAGTAAGTATGAGAGTAAGTATATATTGTATATTTTGTCCACCTTCATCATGTACCCAGTTTGTGCAAACGTACGCCTCTATCTTCATACTATATGTAATGTTTGTTCGGATGCAAAAGTATATGTGCACTACTAACATTTCTGACCTGCATGCACTTTGTGCTTTACTCAATTGGTTAGCCACTGCACTTTCGGTTTTCCTAAATGCTTTAAATAAACCTTTTATTCATATTATTTTTTCGTCCTTTGAATTTTGATTCTCGTATTTGGGTTTTTTCTATTTTACAATTTTTCATCACTAATTATTACCCTACTTAATATTTTTCAACTATTCTCTCTCTTCTCATTCTTGTTCTTACTGCATTTTAGCTGCAGTGTTTGCTTGCATTCCCATTATGTAATTTATTAACGACCTAATTCAACATGGTTCAGTTTCACGCTGGTCTTGACTTTGAAAATAGATTGACGCTGTTTTATGATTGTTAATAAAATGCTGATTTCAATTTCTCATCAAATGAGGAATATGAGTGTCTACGAAGGTAGTAAACTACAAACACATCTTATTTAGATGTGAGTTCGCAAATGGAATAACTGTAGCAAGTTATTGTGAAGTTTTTTGTGTTTGCCCTTAATCATTACCACCGTTGTAACTGCGTTGCGGATTTCCGCCATCACATAGAAGAAAATTTATTTTTCCTAGTGTGGTTCTTCATTAGTACTCGGTCACCCACATGAAAGACTACTGGGTTTAGTGCCTTGTTGTAGGCTTTTCAGACTACCCGTTTGGCATGATCTTGGTTTTCTCTAACCAACTCGTGTGCTCGCTGTACCTGATATTTCCGTATATATTTACATATTCTTTTATGTGTCTGAGCATAACTTTCCAGATGTATACCCCTCTGATTCTCTCGTAGGTTTTCCAAGAACTCTGGTGTTCACCTAGAGATGAAGCATGGAAACCCTTCCGTACATTTGCTATATCCTCTTTACTGTTCAACCGTTCTATTCTTCTAGCTGACTGTGGGGCATTTTTCATTACTTTCATCAACCAGTCCTTCTGGTATTTTATCCCGCTATTTTTCCTTCCCGTTGTTAGCACTTGTCCATGCTCTGGTCTTTTGTTTTTTGCGCCACTCTGCTAAGTGCATCTGCATTTAGGTTCTTATATATGATTTGAAAATAATACTCAGACAATTTGTGCCAAAACCTGTCAACCGAGAGGTTTGATCTTTAAGATTCGCTATGCCCCTCAGCGGCTGGTGGTCGGTATAAATTTTGAATGGGCGTACTTGGATATATGCCGCAAAATTCATCGAAGTCCACACTATGGCTCGAAATTCTTTCTCTATTGTGGAGTATATCTTCTCCGTATCTCTAAGCGCCCTGCTTGCGAATGCTACTACCGACTTTCCATTGTGACACTGCTCCTAATGCATCGGTGATCAACAAAAAAGTTTGCTCAAAGTCGGGGGACGTCAAAATCGGTGGCGAGCTAATTATCTCTTTTAGCCTCTCGAATGCTTGCTGACAGCTCTCTGTCCATTCGAACTTTGCCTCTTTACGTTGCAACTTATTTATTGCAACGCAATTTCGGTTAGTCCTTCTATGAACTTTCTATAATATTTCACTAGTTATAGGAATGGTTGCACTTCTGTTCTATTTCTTGGAATTGCCAAATTCTTTACACATTCTACCTTCTGATGTTCCGGTAGTGCTCCTGCCTCTGAACAACGATGGCATAGATAAACCACCTCTCTTCGCAAAAATTGACACTTCTCCGTGTTCAATTTCAAATTGTTTTCTCGCAATTTCTGGAGCAACTTGCACAAGCGTTGCGCATGCTGCTGCAAGTTCTTCCCATAGATTACAATATCATCTAGATACACAAAACAATCTAACCCTTGCAAGCCTGTTAGTGCATGGTTCATTAGCCGTTGGAAGGTAGCCGGTGCTCCTGTCAAACCAAATAGCATCCTATTGAACCCATAGTGCCCCAAACCGGTACTGAACGCGCTTATCTCGGGTATCCACCAGAACCTGATGGTAGCCACTTGCTAAGTCAAGTGTAGAAAAATATCTACTCTGTCCTCTTTGGTCCAGGATTTCTTCTATCCTTGGTATCGAGAACATCTGCTGGATAGTGGCGTCGTTCAATTTTCTGAAATCAATGACCATTCTCCACTTCTTCTGATCCTGAGTACTCCCCTTCTTTGGTACCAAAATTATTGGTAAGTTCCAAGGCGAGATACTTGGTGAAATTATGTTATCTTTTAACATTCCTTCCACTTGCCTGTTTACCTCATCTTTGTGAGCTTGTGGCAGTCTATACTGTTTTTGGTTAATTGTTGGTTCATCCACTCTAGTAGGTGTTTCAAGCTCTGCTTCCGTTGTATATGTTAACTGGTCTCCTTCGTGCAAAATATTTCATAAAATGAGTACAAATGGCTTCTATAGATGCTTTCTCTTCCGAATTTACGCTTGGGTCTAACTTCAGTGATTATAGTACTATCTCCGTCCTTTTTCTTAGTCTTCATACTCGTTTAATCAATTTCCAGACATTTTTGTAGAACACTAGATTTAACAAGGCTTGTGTCCGCTCCTGAGACTACCAAAAGCACTACTTTTCCACTAGCTGCACCTTGCAGGGTATCTCGATGAACCAGGAAACAACGCCTTCTTGTTCCCTAAACGGATGCTTATCTATTCCCTAACTCTCTGATACCCTTCCGTTCTCTCGTATGTACCTATATTCCTTACGTGCTAGCCTAGCTATCTTATCCTTGTACTCCCATACCGCTTTTGCGGCTACCGGCCTATACATCTCAATATTATCAAAACCTTACCCTACTACTAGAATCACCACTGTAAACCAAATCGAAATGCAATCAAGAAGAATATTTTGGAGTTCCTCTTGCTCCTCCCTCTCTTGGGACCCTACATCGCTTGACATACGATTCACTTTCCTTGCTATTTTCGGCCTGCTATTTACCTTTTCCTTTTTGGTTTCCTAGTCGATTGGCCTGGAAGTTTCCCTGCTTCTTCTGTTGGGATTGTTTTTGCCTGCATTCTGCTGCTCGATGCCCCATTCGTCTACATTAGAAGCATTTCAACCCCTGTATAGTGTTGCTCATTCTCTTCTGGAATTCAAATTTGGTCGCTGCTGACTACACCTTGTGTTGAAGAGATTCCTTCCTTGGCTAAATCATTTCCGTGGAAGTAACTATTCGCACCTTCTCTCCTGAGCGGACCCGGGCGCCTCGTCACTGGCTGTGTCATACTCTGATCCCATTCTGTGCCCCCTAGGCACTGTCGATTTGCCTCATGTTCGGTATTCCTACAGTAGGGTGTCTTTTTGCCTCTAAAGCACTCATCCCTTGTATGATCTAGCTTAGCGCAGAATGAGCAAATGGGTTTTCTTGGCTGGAATGTCTCGATCGGGAATCCTTGGTTTTTTTCTTGCCAAAATTGGCCCACATATCTACATATATATCGTTTGTTCCGTTCTTGTGCCGCACCTGCCTCTGCAGGCGTGTTAGTCCAGCAGATTCCAACTGTTGTCGTTCGCTGTTGGATTGCTGGTTCAACGGAATAGACCGTTTCAACTAACTCTGCTACACTCCTATGCGTTAGACTACGTATGTAATTTGTTAATTCCCTATTTATTAGGCCTGTTTTGAATACAAAAATCATAGCCCGTTCTACTTGAGCCTTGTATGCTACAATGTTTCCTGAAAGCTACTTGTTGGCTTCCGCCTCAGCAGCGTTCTCCAAAGATCTAAGCCTTCGTCCCAAAGCTCTCACTTCCTCACCGGGTTTCTTTGTTGCCTCCGGGATCTCTCTTAGGAGCGTGTCATAAGATTTCTGTTTCAGATATGTTCTCTCTAAAAGTGCATACAAATCCGACAGAGTGCTTACTGAGCTATAAGGCTAGTAAATAAAACGCATGACCTGTGGTCCTTTGCCTAATACACTTTATTAAGTGTTCCCCATCTGCTCCTGCGATACTTTGTTGTGCTAGCTCTCAACCTTCTTTGAAGCGCCTGATCTCAATTTTCAGATCATACAGCTACACCTCTGAGAACATGGGCAATAACTTCTCCACCACATGAGCTACTTTCAGTATACCCATCTTACAAGCTGTGATTATGTTATCTTGAGTTATTAAACGAGTGTCGTTAATTCCTCTGCGTAATTTCACATCTACTTCTTCCGGTTCTACAAGGGTCGTAACAAAGAATGTAGCAGCAGACTTCTGCTCAAATTCGGGACCTTTGGGTAATAAAAGCACGCCCCGTATTCAGTAGACCTAGACAAAAAATCTGATTATCACTCACCACAATTTTCGGCTCAGTAACCCGATTGGTTCCTTCGAGTGACAGGTCCTCCGTCCAGCGTACTTCTGGTGGCAAAGCTAGTACTACTTGTATATGTATTAAAGAAGTTGATGCGGATCTTATTCTGGCTGTCCCTGGCTTAGCAGTTGCCCTGATTCTCTTGAGCTCTTGATTTTCCCTCACCAAATATGATGCAGCTTCTTTGGTCTCTCGGAGCTGCCAAGAAATCTCTCTTGTTATTCTCGAGGAATTCCGTATTGGCCTTCAACTCTTCTGTATCCTTGAAGGCTTGAACAAGTGCTGACCAGTCAGTAGTGAAAGTTCATTGCAGTTCAATTGTCAAAGGAGCGCACCTAAAAGCATGCAATCGACTTTGACTTAATAATAACATTTTTATTAAATTATACTGGCGCCTTAGGGCTATGCACGTTTATTATTTTATTAATAATAAAACCTAATTGCTACTTGGGTTTTAGTGGACATAGTGAGTGTGACTCACAACAGCATGAAGTGACGGTCGGTTGGTTTGTCTTCGTAATAATGCAATGTTGATGTTCCACTGTTTTAGCCCGGATAATTTGGTTGAGATTAAAATATTCTCTGATACCGTAAGTGTAGCATTCGTACAGGTTCGCGTTGCGCTCAAAACGACGCTCTGATTGATAAAATCGATTTGAAGCGATTTTATTAGATTTTTTTATAGTGTGATTTGGATCGTATATTGATTTTAATGGAAGACGAACCATATACTTTCCAATTGGTTGACGAATGGATATTTTCTTGTAGAAATCTTGACACCATTGTTCCTCAATCGAAAGCATTCATTTTTCCTGCACATGTTCCACAACATAAAATTTCTGAACGAGGGATTCTAATTCAATAACAGCATGATTACAACGTATTGGAACAGAGTGGGAATTTGTTGATCTTGTGCGACCGGAAAGAACCCAATGCAGTCGGGTGTTTTGTGCAATTGGGTGATCTGGCTCACCAATTCGAGTTTCAGGTAGGAGTATGTGTGATAACATATCCGCACCAATGATTAAGTCCATTTCCTTTGGTTGGTTACAGTGTCGGTCTGTTAACTTCAACACATTAATATGTGGCCAATTTTGCAGTTCGATGTGTTGACTTGGCAGTTTGGTCATAAGATTCCCCAGTATTAGGCAGTATCGACGTTTACGCCAAAATTTTAACTGATGCATGAGCGTAGTTTAAAACCTACAGCAAAATTGCATCGGTTAGGAGCGCCGTGACCGACTCCGGATATTTCATCTGAAATCTTCTTTTAAAAGTAATGATTGAACGGCGGGCTCCGAAATAATTGTCGCCTCTGTGCCTGCTCCAGTATAGATGCTTGGCCAGTGTGATTATTTAATAGTGATACTAGTGCGGTCGTGAGAAGAATTTTTTTATGAGGATTAGCTGTAGCTATAGCGCTACTTCTTTTGCATTAAAAACAGAAGAGGTATGAGTGGTCACAAAATATCGTTCAGGTCGCAGTGTATAACATCCTTAAATATATGAGTGCTAAAAGAGGAATTCAAACTCGTGTTTGTGGTCAAGTTAGTGCTTGATGTGGGTGCACCGTCACTCTGATAAATCTGTGTATGTGATGACGATGGCCAGTTTTATTCTGTTCTAGATTGGTGTGCATTGAAGTGAAAGGAAAGTGCAAAAATTTTTGATGTCGTTTACCGCATTCTAGACAATTTTTCGTGCTGATGCACTGAGAAAATGTATGAGTTTTACTTAAGCAATTTAAGCAAAGCTTAGCCTTGTCGACGATTGTCTTTCGCTCAAAGTAATCTTTTGAAAAGTAAATGGTACACCGACTTAGAACATGTGGTTCTCCACACTGAACGCACTTATCAGAATTTGGTTTTATGGTAAGATTACATTTTTTTGTTTCATGTTTGAAAGAGTTATTGATGTATCGCTTGAACTATTCTGAAAATCCAGAATTATTAATTTGCTTGATCGAATCATTGGTCGATTTTCTCGACGTGGGCAGATAGTTGGTTGTGCACCGATTTTCTATTGCATCGATAGTAACCAAGTGATTGTTCAGAAAAGGTTGGTATATCCGTTTTGCTACCCAAATTTCATTCCCAAGCTTTGGGGTTTCTTGGGATAGTTTAGTAGAAAGATAATGTGCATTGCAATGATCGCATTGTGCAATGGTAATATTAAGACGGTTAAATTCGTTTATGCGCACATTGAATGAATATTCATATTTCTCCGGTATAATGGTGCGTTCACAATGATTCTTTGTATTCTACACTGAGATCGTTGAATTATCTCTATATTAGAAGAACGAGTAGTTGACCATTACTGAGCGCCATATGACCATATCGATGTGATAGCGGCTTTGTACAGAAGAACTTTGTGTTTTTTCGAAAGGCGGGATTTTTTATATAATAATATGTGCTGTTATTCATATCATTTATAAAAATTTGTATTATATCATTTATAAAAATTTGTAAGGTGAACGCAGACTTTGTGGGCTATGTGTATATTAAAATTCTGCAGCAGTTGGTTTCATAAAATATATTATAATGATATAAGATCTCGTCTTATCAGCCGATTGTGTTGCAAGAACTGGGCTAGCGAGTTCGGATGATGCAGAAACCTTGCATAGTATTTTCCAGTCAGGATGACTAGTTCTGGATCGCGATGAATATTCACATTTTTCTCGTACCATGGTGCGTTCACAATAATTTTTAGTATTCTAGACTGAGCTCGTTGAATTTTCTCTATATTAGAAGAAATAGTAGTTGAATATAACTGAGCACCATATGACCAAATCGGTGCTCTATCGGAAGAAGAGATTTTTTATGTATTATTTTAGGACTGTTAACTTTATTTGCTTTTGTTTGGCTTATATATGTTTGCGTCATGTCAAGCTTCTGTCGACATGTATTCCGAGAGAGCTTCACTGGATGCAGGAATTGTCATGTTTTTGAGTTTCAGGGCCGCGGGGCTGCCTTGGCATAGTGTAAAAGTGATATGTTTGCTTTTCCTTTCGTTTACTTTTATGCGCCAGTTACCGAGCCTGGTTTTAATCTTTTGCAAATGCCGATTTTGGGTAACTGATGTACCGTCTGCTACTGAGTGAGAGCATAGTATCGCAGTATCGTCAGCAAAAGTACAGATTTTTGTATTTTCATCTTTCGGTACATCTGCCGTAAACAAAACATACAAGACAGGTCCGAGAACACTACCTTAATGTACACCCGATTCGATGCTGTAGATGTTCGATGTGGATTCGTTGCACTCCACTAAAAATTTTCTCTTTCTAATGTACGTTAAGGGTAGTGTGGAATTCCGTAGGAAGCATTTGTTTTTACTCTTCACTTTTACCACCTCTCTTATACCTTTAACAAAAAAAGCGTTGAAATACGATAAATGCATCCATAAGCCACAGACCTTACTTTACACCAAATGGATTCGGTAATCATGCTCGTTCCAGCATTGGGGGCGGCATGTACGGTTTCGGCATAATCATAAACACCTGGAGTTGATCCCGGGTTTATAGCTGGGATAAGCTCAGCGGCTTCCAGGTGTTCGTACAATAAATTTATATTCTATTTAAATAAGTAGAATTGGTTTTAAGAATATGTCACTTTATTTTCTAATAGTATTTCTTAAACATAAAAATTAGATATCAATGAATTATATTTAATTCTCCGCTGACGTTACCTTGTTGTCGTCCTACGTGGTGAATCGTGACGGTTGTTGGGTTATCCTCTGTGACCTTGCAACGATGAAATTGCCCACACTTGTATTTTTAGTGGAGCTATTATCCTGACGACTTGAAATTTGAGAAATCTCCTCCCCGATGAAATGGCTATGCTTGGAATACTTTAGTGGGGCTATTATCCCAACCACTTGAATGTGGAGAAATTTATATTCCTCCCCGATGAAATTACTACGCTTAGAATTCTTTATTACATTGACGCTTACCCATTGAGGTCCGGTGATTGCAGTAATGAAGAAGAGAACGATCATTATTCTCGTAATAGCCGCCTTTTATATATATTTTTTTCAAATTCTCTTTCCACTCCAATTTGTTTTCCTGAAGCGTACATAGCATATCTGTTGTTGTTCTGGAACGCTCGCATATTGTTGTTGCGTCGTTTTCCTAAATTCCTCTTTACGTTATTTGTTTATTTGGAACGGATGACCCATTATGTGCTGTAATGTGTTGGCAGTAACGACTCACGGTTTTTTGTGCTAAGACTGAAATTTAATTCTCAAATAAAATGTAATATTTACAAGAGAATGAAAAATATATATGTAAATAATATTGTTGTGTGTAGAAAATATAAATGCTTAAAAATTTTCTTTGTCACAATAAACATATTTTGAATTAACCATAAATTAACTTTGTGTTATTTCTTTGTTATTTCTTATTGTGACCAAGGCACCCAAATTCTATAATTCTACGAATTACAAATTATATATATATAAAGGGTTTTCCATCACCCGGTATTTCGGTAGCTGTCACCTTTGAAGCTTTTGTTCTTTGACATTTGACAAGTAAAAACTACGCCATTACTAAAAGTGGAACGATACACGCTGCAACAACGCATTGAAATTATTAAAATTCCCTACAAAAATGGTGAAAATCTTGCAGTCACAGTTCGCAAAACTAAAGAATTTTTGGGTCGTCGTGAAGCACCTTGTCGGACCGCAATACAGAAATTGGTGGAAAAATTGGAGCTGTTGGGAGAAGTTAGTGATGTAAAGAATAAAACCCGTGCACGTCGGTCAAGAACAACTGAGAATATTGCTGCTGTAGCCCAAAGTGTTGAAGAAAGCCCAGGATTGTCCATTCCTCGTCGTTCTTTGGAATTTGGCATTCCACAAACGTCATTACACCGTATTTTGCATAAAGACTTGGGTCTTAAGGCTCAAAAAGTTCAGTTAACACAAGAACTCAAGCCGGCCGATCATCAACAACATCGTATCTTTGCTAATTGGGACCTTGAAATGCATGTAAATGATCCGGAATTCCATCGAAAAATCATCTTGACTGATGAGGCCCATTTCCACCTCGGTGGCTACGTCAACAAGCAAAATTGTTGCATCTGGGGCTCGGAAATCCCAAGAGTTATTGTTGAGAAGCCTCTCCATCCTTAACGTGTGACTGTTTGGAGCGGTTTATGGTCATTGGACATTACTTTTTCGAAAATGATGGATCAACAGTTACGGTGAATGGATTGCGCTATCGAGAGATGATTCATAAATTTTTATGGTCGGACTTGGATAGTATTGATCTGGACAACGTTTACTTTCAACCAGACAGCGCTACGTGCCACACAAGCAAAGAAACCATTGCTTTTTTATGGGAAAAGTTTCCGGACCATGTTATTTCTCGAAGAGGTGATCACAATTGGCCACCGAGATCTTGTGATTTAACACCTTGCGACTTCTTCCTTTGGGGCCACGTGAAAGATAAGGTCTACGCCAACAGCCCAGCGTCGATTCAAGACCTCAAAAATAGAATTCGTGAGGCTATCGAGGACATATTGCAGCCACTTTGCGATTTGGTTATGGAAAATTTCATGAAAAGGATATGGTCCTGTAAGCGTGTCCTGATCGTATCTAATGCTGTGTGTATATATATACTCGTATATATATATATATATATATATATATATATATATATATATATATATATATATATATATATATATATATATATATATATATATATATATATATATATATATATATATATATATATATATATATATATATATATATATATATATATATATACCCTGGGAGACATTCAACGATTACGTTGAGGGGACTAAAAATCAAGCTGCACGCTGGGTACACTTTTTTATATATCTATATATATAAAAATGAATGTTTGTTTGTTAGTGACGCTAAGGCTCGAGAACGGCTGGACCAATCTTGATGGAATTTTCAGAGGTTGTTCGTTGTGGATCTGGGAAGGTTTAGAAATAAAAAAACCTTATACTTTTCCTGAAAAAGTCAGAAAATTAAAAAATTCCAAACAGGACTTTTTTACATACAAAATTTTTTTTTCTTTCAAATTTTTTTTTTCCAATTGTTTCTTGCCTCAAAACATTCGGAAAAGTCGGAAAATGCGGAAAATTCGAAAATTAGAAAAACCTAATCTCACTTTTTGTTCTCATTTTTTTAGTATGTGCGATATCGCGTGCATTAAATTCTTCTCCAATGTTTACTACTGCTACATCGTCTATTGTTGGTACATTGTATCTTCTGACGTGCTGTCCAGCAGGCTTTTTGTCAGCTCTTATGACAATTCATTGTGCTGATGAAAATAATCTGCTAAGACAGCAATTATTTCTCTTCGTACGTTCGGAGAATCAGAACACCGTTGATCAATTCCTTCATCGGAATTTCCTAGAAAATAAATTTGCAAAAACTGATGAGAACTCTCTGCAAATGGCAATAAAATTCCGCCTGTGTAGCACACTTGACCTTGAATTTTGATATCAAAAGATGTTAAGTTAAAATTTTTGTAAATATTGCAATTGTCGTTTATTTCTTCGATTACCTTAAATGTTGGTATGAAATTATCTCTGATATAATATATGCTGCACCAAACGAAGTTATTTGAAATCATGAATTGTATGCCTGAATATTCTTTAAGAAATGCTTTGATTCTGGTGACGTTCCAGAAACCAAGGAATGCAATGGTTCTGGTGGACAATTCAATGCCGGCAATTTGACTTTCCCATTTCCACAGCACAATTCTGGTGTTTCAGTGCTGAAATTGAGTGCCTTGTAATGTACGAAACTTTGTTCATTGCACCAACGGTCACTGATTTGTGTGAACTATAATCCACTTGCCTATCATAGTTGAATGCAGCACGATTGAAATTTATACGTGGTCGATTATCAGTATTCCTTTCTTCTCGTAACCGAGAACGTGAGCGTGTACTGCGTTCTCGAATATCGTATGTTTGCTGTGTGCGCTTTACTTCAGTTTCTTCTACTCTGGCAGCAGCTTGCCTCCTGGGATTAGTAGATTGTCGACTAAGACTAAATTCTCTTGGCATGATTCTCAAAAACACAGGTAAAAGAAAAATTTTATTTTCATTATCCGCATACATATATTACAACAACACATAAATTCACCCAATTCGAATTAACTTTAAACAATTTCAAACGTAGCCAAACGATTTGTTATTTTTCCAATAACTTACACACATTTATGAGAATGTGTATATTTTTTTTAATATATTTTTTAAAGTATTCTATTTATAAGTTTATTAAATTAATTCTTATATTATAAAATGCGTATGTTACTCCAACTAGTAATCTTAAAACTAACAAGCATTTCATTTAGAAATTTACTTATTGACCACTCATCAATATGTTAGGTTTGGTTTATCAGGTCACTAGGTTTAGTGCGTTTTAATCTGCGTTCTATCTATTTGTAATTAGTAGGTCAGATGCTTCTTCGTTAACATGGTATCTTAGTCTGACTGCATGAGCTTCAGCAAACCGTTTTACTTCGTCCTGCACTGTTCCGACTTCAAGGTCAGCGTGGAGGTCACAATTTCTGATGTACCAGGGGGCACTGGTAATACATCTCAAGACTTTGTTTTGAAATCGCTGAATGGTAATTATGCTGTTCTGACGTTGCACGCGCACATTTAATTTCATATTGCTGTTGTAAGCACTGACTGATACTCCAAAAACTCAACAGATGGAGCTGTAGACGCTTATTTATTTTGACAGCTGCGTATATTGTTTGTTCTTTCTGATTTGTTTATTCGAACAGTGCAGACACGGTCAATTGACTTTCTGACATTTTTCCAAATTTTAATTGATTTCTCGAGTTAAATTCATTACATTAAATTGTTAAATTGTTTACATTCACGACATATTTGATTTTAAATCTGTGGATCATCAGTTTTTGAGTGAAATTATTGACATTTCAAACAAAAAAGTGAGTTCATTATTTTCGTATTACCCAACCTCATTTCCATTGGAATTTATTTGTGTTATTTCTTCAGCTGATTTGTAAATTATATGAATCGTTCAATTTCGGTCGTTTGCTTTCTTTATTTCGGCTATTCAAAAGGTAAATTATTGAAAATTATTCCGTGAAAACTTTATGTGTGTTTCATACAAAGTGATCAATTACAGATTGAAAGAGAACAACGTTTGGCTGCTCACCGACAACGCCAGCAACAACAACGATTGCCTAATTTGAATATCGAACGTGCAGCCTTTCGATTGAGCCGGACATTCAATACGGTTCGCACGCATCAGTTCGATTTGGTTCGATATCTGTCGTTTGCCCGCATTGCGATGCACTGAAATTTCCAAAAGAACCGGCCGGATTGTGTTGCGCAAGCGGAAAAGTGAAATTACCAGAGTTACTTCCTCCACCAGAGCCATTGCGGTCGTTGCTTTACGGTGAATCACCAAATTCGAACCATTTTTTTTACAAAATTCCAAGATGTATAACGATTGTTTTCAAATGACGTCGATTGGTGCGGAAATTGTGAATGAACATAATTACAATCCCACATTCAAGGTTAGTTCACCAACAATCTAACACTTATTATCCGCTTATGTTCTGCCGTAGTGAAGACGGATATCACTTGAGATACAACATGATCAATCCTGCCAATCGTTAGTAAAAGAAAAACAAACACTCTTGATTGTGTAACGACTCTTTTTATAGCTGGGGTAAAACTCAGCGGCTCCAGGGGTCGTATACAGAAAAATATAAAAATCCTGCGAGTTAAATTAATTTCAGCGTATTTTTTTAGTATATTGATTATGGACTCTTGTTAGTCCTTGCTCGAAACAATTCTACTTCCTTAACTCTATGTTTGTATAAATAACTTATTCAATGTGTACTTGTTTTCATGTCTCTACGTCCCGGTAAGTGTGTGTCTCTGTGACTCAGTCGGAGAACGATTAAAAACCAGAAGCTCTCACTGAGTTCCTATGGTCTCTGTACGGCGTATGACTTATTGGGAAAACGATTAAAAACCAGAGGTTCCCTCTAAGTCTCTAAGTCTCGGTGGCGTGTGTGTCTCAGTGATACAGTGGGAGAACGATTAAAAACCAGAGGCTCTCACTGAATTCCTATAGTCTCTGTCTGTGTATGGCTTAGCGAGAAAACGATTAAAAAACCAGATGTTCTCGCTAAGCTTTCTGTGTTCGTATTGTACTTTGTATGGCGTAGAGCTGTTGCTAGTCAGGATGTTGGTGATCGACGAAGAGACCTACTGCCTGGGCTACGTGGTTTATATAGTCGCAGGTCGCAGCGGTTGACACATTTTGTTATTGGTGGGCCACTGTTGTGTAACTTTACTTCCGTTTGGCCGGCGTCGCTTGTTGTTGTTGTGGCCAGGCTTGTTGTTGTTGCAGTCAGGCTTGTTGTTGTTGCAGTATTTTGCCCTTGGGCCACCTTCAACTTCTGACGGTCAGCCACCTCACTCCAACGGTCCCTGGTTAGCCTGCAGTATTGTTGGCTGCAAGCAGCGCTGTCCGGAATCCTGTAGTGTTGTTGTTGTTAAATATTTTATGTTCAATTTAACTGGCAACCAGCATTTCATTTGCATTCCTTCTTCTGCTTTGTACTTGCTAGTCGTTGGCGTGGTGGTTGCTCTGTCGTTGTCCCTCTTGTGCTTGGCTCTCGTTTCTTCGTGCTTTTAGTGTAAAATTGTCGAGCGAGCGCACTCGGCAAATTCCACCGCTTGAGTTCGTGCACTCACCTTCTCTTGTCCTGCATGTATTTGTTGTATTCTTCGTCGCTGTGTTTTTCCTCTCTTCGCAAGCGTAGCGTTGTTTGGCAAGATCGTTGGCTGTGGTGGTCGCTTTTGTTGTAATTGCTATTATTCCAACTGGTCTAATATGCTGCTGCTGATCTGTGCTTCTGCCACGGCCGCGCTAATTGGTTACAACGTTTGTAGTTTTTTCGTTAAGTTGTCAATGCAGTTGCTTCGGTTGGCATTGTGGGCGTTTCCTCGATGCAATTGCTCGGGTCTGTTATTCGTGATGTTTGTGTGTATATAGTTTCGTAGCGACTCTGTCACCTGTAGTGTGGGCCAAAATTTCCCACAGAAGATTTTAGTTCTTACAATTGTAACTTCATTTTTTGTTAACTTATAGGTGTCGATACAAATAAGAAGGTCAGTGCAATGAACTTTTACGCGTATCGATTGATAATATCGCCGAGTATTTCAACAGTATGCAGTTGATGTGTACGTGACGATGGAGACAGAACGACACAATTTTATTCGCTTCAATCAGACCAAGCTTCGATCTGAAGAGTTTATTCACTTGCGAGATGCCGTCAATAGCGAAGAAGATGTGACAAACCTTGACCGACTCACGATTTTGCCATCAACATACATTGACAGCCCACGGCACATGCACGTGTAATCGCAGGATGCGATGACATACGTGCGGAATTATGGACGGCCGGATTTGTTTGTTACATTCACTTGCAATCCAAAATGCCCACAGATAACGGAATTATTGAATCGCGGTCAATCAGCAAGCGATCGTCACGATGTCACAGCACGAGTTTTCAAACAACAGCTACGATATTTGATGGACATTATCGTGAAGCAACGTATATATGGTGCTGTTAGATGCTGGATGTACTCTGTTGAGTGGCAAAAAAGAGGTTTGCCGCACGCACACATTCTTCTTTGGATGGTGGACAAGATTACACCAGATCAAATTGATGACATCATTTCTGCGGAAATTCCTGATCCAGAGATTGATCCAGAATTATACGAAGTGGTGAAAACCAATATGGTTCATGGACCTTGCGGACACTACAATCCCATTTCGGTTTGTATGTCTGACAATAAATGCAGGAAACACTATCCACGTGCTTTTCTTTCGGAAACACAAACTGGAAATGATGGATATCCACTCTATCGGCGTCGCTCATCAGACAACAATGGCAGAACATTCAGCATTCAATTTAGAGGAGTGAATATCGAAGTTGACAACACATGGATCGTACCATATTCGCCAATATTGTCTAAGACATTCAAAACTCATATCAATGTTGAGTATTGCAGTTCTGTGAAATCGATCAAATACGTTTGCAAGTACGTCACCAAAGGAAGCGACATGGCGGTTATTGGCCTTGAACGAGATGAGATCAGCAAGTATCAAATGGGTCGATACGTGAACTGCAATGAAACGTTTTGGAGAATATTTTCTTTTGTAATTCATGAGCGTTTTCCGACTGTTGTGCATCTCGCAGCTCATTTGGAGAATGGCCAAAGTGTGTATTTCAACCCAGAGAATGCAGTACAGCGAGCGGAAACACCACCAGCAACAACATTGACGAGTTTTTTCTCAACTTGCGCCAGTGATCCGTTTGCGAGAACATTGCTTTATTCGGAAGTGCGTCGATATTATACATGGAATGCATCGTCGAAGAAATGGTTACGCAGAAAGCAAGGCCAACCAGTAGCTCGACATCCAGGTGTGTTCTCAACTAATGCATTAGGACGAATTTACACAATCCACCCGAAAAACGACGATTGCTTCTACCTTCCGTTGCTATTGATTAATGTACGCGGTTCAACTTCATTTGAGTCATTGCGTACTGTGAATGGTACGGTGTGTGCAACTTTTCGAGAAGCATGCCAGCAATTACAATTGCTGGAACATGATAATCACTGGAATCAAATGATGGACGATGCGATAGCTACTGCGCATGCCACTGAAGTTCGCACACTTTTCGCGATGATCATTTCGACATGTCAGGCTTCAAATCCGAGGGGATACGTACAAAAATTACATTGCCGAAGACATTTTACATCGTATTCGAGTGGCAACATGGAATTCAGAATTGCAAATGAACGATGAAATCTACAATGAAGCATTGGTGTTGATTAAAGATTTGTGTTTGCTTATGAGTGGCAAACTATTGACTGAAATTCATATGCAAGCGCCAAATCGTCAAATCAGAGATGTACTGAATCGTGAATTGGAACGTGAGCGTGCATACGACAGAATAACTTTCGAACAACAAGTACAAAGAAATGTTCCATTATTGAATGAGCAGCAAAAGAGTGCGATGAATTGATGAAGGCTGTCAATGAGTTCCGGCGGAACTGGGAAAACGTTCCTGATATCATTGATTTTGGCAACAATACGATCTCATAATGGCATTGCGTTGGCTCTCGCATCTACTGGGATTGCTGCAATTCTACTAGAAGGTGGAAGAACGGCACACTCGGCACTGAAGCTTCCGTTAAACATGCAAATCAATGAAACACCTGTTTGCAACATTTCAAAGCAATCAGCTATGGCAAAAGTGTTGAAGAATTGTAAACTGATAGTATGGGATGAGTGCACAATGGCTCACAAACGGTGTCTAGAAGCACTTGACAGAACAATGAAAGATCTGCGGAATAATAATCGTCGCTTTAGTGGCGCAATGATACTGTTAGCAGGCGACATTCGATAAATACTTCCTGTTATTCCGAAATCAATAGCGGCGGATGAATTGAACGCATGTCTCAAGTCATCGTATTTGTGGCGGTACGTGAAAACCATACGATTGACTATGAATATGCGAGTGTTTCTGCAACAGGATAGCACCGCAGAAGTTTTCTCTAAAGAACTGGTAAGAATTGGAAATGGGCAAATTCCGGTTGATACTTCCAGTGGTTTGATATCAATTCCACCTGCCATTTGTCAATTCACTTCAACGAAATCTGAATTCGTCACGAATGTTTATCCGAACATTGGCCAAAATTATCGTAACTACGATTGGTTGAGTGCACGCGCAATTTTAGCTGCCAAAAATACCGATGTTAATGACTTAAACTGGACAATTCAAAGTCAAATTCCGGGAGATTTGCGCTCATACAAATCGATCGATCGTGTTGAAAATGAAGACGAAGCCGTGAATTATCCAGTGGAATTTCTAAATTCTTTGGATTTGCCTAGCATGCCGCCGCATCATTTGCGTCTCAAATTTGGATCTGTCATTATTATGCTTCGCAATCTTCATGCGCCGAAACTGTGTAATGGAACCCGACTGATTGTGACGCAGCTATCGAATAATGTGATAGTTGCAAGAATTTTGAAATGGACTTACCAGGGGGCAGAATGCGTGATTCCACGAATTCCTTTGAGTTCCAACGATTTGCCATTTCAGTTCAAACGTATTCAGTTTCCAGTGAAACTTGCATTTGCGATGACAATCAACAGGTCACACCGACAGTCGTTGGAAGTGTGTGGCATAAATCTGGAAATGCCATGTTTTTCACACGGCCAGCTATACGTGGCGTGTTCACGAGTTGGAAAACCATCTTCTCTGTACATTTACGCACCGGAACAGAAAACAAAAAATGTTGTTTATCAAGCTGCGTTACATTGAAAAAAATGTAGAAAAATCGGAAATAAATGATTTTCAACACAATATAAATTCAACTTTCTTTTCTTTTCAAAACACATAATTTCACGCAGGGCAACGCCTGCGGGGTCAGCTAGTATATATATATATATATATATATATATATATATATATATATATATATATATATATATATATATATATATATATATATATATATATATATATATATATATATATATATATATATATATATATATATATATATATATATATATATATATATATATATATATATATATATATATATATATATATATATATATATATATATATATATATATATATATATATATATATATATATATATATATATATATATATATATACCCTGGGAGACCTTCAAGGATTACGTTGAGGGGACTAAAAATCAAGCTGCACGCTGGGTACACTTACGCTCAGAAATTGGAGCGCATATTCGGGAATATTTTGGAGGAATATCAGTGGTACGTGCACAGGAAAGCATTTGGAATTCTGAAATAGCTGGTTGAGATGGCGGAGTACCTTGAAGGCAACATGGTGACTATGACTAATACTGAGTTCCCCCAGCACAATCCCGAATTGAGCAGGTACCATCACTGGAGACATAGAATCTTCAAGTTGCATCGGTTAGTAATGCGGGGATTGAAACTCACATCGATGTACGCACAACTTGCACACACTGCGGACATGCGGGACAATGCGCAAGTTCTGCTCTGCTGGGAGTGCTGCAAGAGGGAAGTGAGGCCAGTGGAGTATTCCAGAGTGTTAGCGGGAAACTAGCAGGACTACCACCAGGAGTGAGGCATGGCATAGTCCTCCGACAACACGCCTCTTTCTCAATAAACGTTCGTATATCTGCCATCGTCACCCTGGAGACACACAGAATAAGAAGCACGTTCAACACGAGAAGAACACGAAGCTTCGTTAGTGAGCAGCACGCTCGTAAACTATGTGCTAGCATCGGTACACTCATCAGAGCATATTTGACAGACGGACGAACTCAAAGACAAATTGGAGGCTCTGATTATCAATGTGAGGCTTGGAGAATAGGTATGCCTAAGGGAACTGCTACGATGCCGGGTTCCACTGAAGACTTGTAGCTTGGACAAGGTTTTCTGACGAAACTATGTGCAACATAAATGCGGAGACCAATAAGCGTCTCTGGAATCCCACACCGGTGGCGTATAATCACACATCATGCATGACAATTCAGGCAGAGGCCATCACCCAGTAGGCTATTTCCGTAAGTAGTTAAAATGCCTGGGTCACATAGTCAGTAACACAGATCCAGATAATCGTAGCGATACGGAAATTTATATCCCCCAGAACATACGAGAATTTTAAATTAAAATTTTAATTTTAATTTTATTTTAATCATACAAGAAGTTATAAAAAAAGCATACTGTACATTGAACTTAGCCACAATTCTATCTTAAATTAAAATCTTAAAGCTAAAATTAATACTATCATTAGAAAACAACAACCAAAGATAACAAAAAACAAGAAAAATATAAAATAAAATAAAAACAAAAGTTAAAAAAAAATAAAAAAGAAAGAGGGTAGTAGAACTAGGAAGGAAAAGAGAAGAAATAAAGCGTCAAGTGTTACTACGAAAATAAAGATAAATAAGATGCTTGAAGTTGTTGTGACTCACAATATTTTTTAAATCATTAGGTAAAGAGTTCCATAGTCTAGTGGTGCCAACAAAAAGCATTCGAGCTGAGTTTCGGAACGGAAACCTCGGTATAATGAGATTATTGCAACGATTCGACAGGCTAAAGAGCTACTTGTCATAAAGGTATAGCGGAGCCTTAGAGTATATTAATTTATGCATAAATATACAATTTCTTGCCTTTAAATAGCTCTCAATATCGCAACCCAGAACCATTTACTCCAAGATGAGATATGGTGAAATTTGCGCAAGCCATACACATAACGAGTAGCATTATTGAACGCCACTCGCAGCTTATGTAAAGACCGAGAGTCCAAACCACTATACACCACCTCAGAGTAGGTAATAATAGGCACAAACAATTGCACAACCAACCTGCGCCTGGTTTCAACGGGAGTAAATCGAGCAGACATCCTCAAAGAGCGCAGAGTCATATACATTCTGCAAACCACATGATTGATATGATCCGAGCAAGTAAATGACGAGTTCAAATTAAACCCAAGCACAACAGTCTTGTTAACAAGTGTAAGGCGGCAACCAGCAATAAACATCGGAGGGATCTCAGTGAAAAGTATATTGTCTTTGTAAATAGGCAGAACAAAAGATTTCGCCGGATTTAGACACAGATCATTGCTACGAGCCCAACCACTAAGAATATCTAGGTCCTCATTAAGTCTACAAACCGGATCATCCATAAGGCCTACCCTGCGTGACTAATATAACTGAATGTCATCGGCATAAGCATGCATCACTCCATTAAAGTCAAGTGAAAAAATGTCATTGATGAACATACTGAAAAGCAGTGGTCCAAGAATTGAACCCTGTGGGACCCCAGAAAAAACTGGCCTACAATCAGAGAAGATATCACCAATCTTCACTCGCTGAGATCTACCACTCAAATAGCTCGTCATAAGCAGCAAGGCATTACCAAAAAAACCAAAATAAGTATTTAACTTAAAACATAATAGTCTATGGTTGACACTATCGAAAGCCTTGGAAAAGTCCAATAAACAGAGTAGAGTTACTTGGTCATCATCAAATGAAATTCGAATATCATCAACAAATTTCAGCATAGCAGTCGAGCAGCTATGACCCTTACGAAAACCAGACTGTAGTGGTGACAGCAGCTTAAACTCATTTAGGCATCGAGATATCTGATCAGCCATAAGCGACTCACACACCTTAGAAAGACATGAGAACTAATTTGCCGAAAATCACCAGGAGCAGCGGCAGATGCCTTTTTTGCAACCGGCACAACAGTCGCTAATTTCCATAGACTTCGGAAGCACGAAGTGGTAAAGAAGTGATTTATAATGTGAGTTAATGGACTCAAGACAAACGGAATAATTAATTTTATAAACCTAATAAAGACTCCATCAGGACCTACAGCGTTAGATTTTATCCGCATAATCCCTCTCTGTACATCACACTCACCAACTGCATGAAACTCAAATTAACTTTGACAGACAAGTCCATCAACAACAGACAGCTCACACTCACCAGAAGTTTCAGGGGGAAACCCATTCAGGAAATGATAATTTAATTCATTCGGTTCCACTACACAATCAGTACTATCCTTGCCATAAACACCAAACCATTTTAGATTCTTCCATAATTGCTTAGATGGAAGAGATGCATCAAGCACAGAGGAGAAATAATTTTTCCGACGAATTCCGACGCTGCCTCGGAAATGCTTAATGGAATCGGAGTTTTGTTCCGGACTTCGCTAAGACTGTGCTCCCTCTGTCGGCACTCCTTAAGAAAGGATAACATTGCAATGGGGGCGACATCGAACATGAAGCGGCAGCTAGTCGAGGCTCCAATTTTCGCATGCTCCGATTTCAACCGATTTAGTTCACGCTGTAGACCGATCCAAGCCATGATGGACTGGCGACGGTGCTTACCCAAGAAAGTGAGGGATCTGCGCGGGTGATAGCCTATGCCAGTAGATATCTGAACGGAACAGAGCTCAACAGCCCCTTTCCATCGAAGAGGATTCTCTAGCGATTATGTGGGGTATAAGAAATATGCCTGGAAGGCTTCCAATTCATCAACACCTGTCATTGAAGGGGCTAATTTCTATTGAAAGCCCTTCGGAACGCATAGCGAGGTGGACAGTGAAACTTCAACAACTCTCTTTTGAAGTACAGTATCACAAAGTATTAATTTGCCCTACGTACGCACAAACGCTGGTGCCTTGCACATAATTGCAGACACCACAAATATATTTATTTCTGTAGCATAATCAAAATTATAATATAAATTCAATCAATTTATAAATAAAAATTGAGATATACTTTTGAAGTCAACCATTCAACAGTGTTTTCTTTGTCGCCACTTTCAACCACAAGGTGAATTCAAAATTAATACTTGATTAGCCACAACACTCTTTCGGTACTGTACCCAAAGAGATATCAGACTTCAGTATTGCACTTGAAGTCATCATCACGATCCTTCGGTATTGCACCCAAGGAATCGGCAACCGATTAGTAAACCAACTAATCGGTATAGAAACATGTTGGAGGCCCCGGCGAGATACGAACTCACGATCTCCTGTTTGCCACAAGGCGAGATTCTGAAGGATGGCGCATCACCAAGAAACAATTGAGCAGTTGGACAAGTTGACCAGGGCACAGGGAAAGAGCAACTGGTGAGCAACTTTAAAAAGGACACACAAGACCGTAAAACCATCGAATATGCCAGTAAACGCATGAAGACTCTGAAGGAGAAATGGTCTACGTTCAAACATCAACACCATCTCGTACTCGAGCTAGACGAAGTTAATCATGAGTACTTCAAACAGGATTATAGACGCAACGTAGCAAACCTCTACGACTGGCTGTTCACCAAATTACAGCACATCATCAATGAGGAAGGCGAGAAGCGTAAAACGCCAGTGCAACTTGAAGTTCCCTTCCACGTCCATCAAGGAGGCTCTAACCGCAAGGACAGCACACCGCGCACCAGCCATCAGGAAGGCGATGGACTCTTAGCCCTAGTACGGCAGCAAAAGGCGTTGGTGCGTGCAATTTCTCGAGTCATTGGGGATGTGCACTCGGAAACTGATCAGTCACATCCACCAGTGTACTATGATATCAAAACAAAACTATTGATATGTTACCACGATAATCTGGTGCAAAATAACCAATGGATATGGCAACGAACAAACCTGGCGGAAATTGATGGTTATGATGCGGACAAATTCTACGAGATCGAAGATGCGCTTCAAAACGTACTCATTAAGTTACGACAACATATTCCAGTCAGTACACCGAGCAACTCCACGCCAATCCACACCATACAACAGGCATTAAATGTGCATTTGCCTAAAGTTACCTTGCCAGTTTTTGACGGTAGCTATTCAACGTGGATACCATTTCGCGATTTGTATGTTAAGATGATACATACTCAGCCAATAAGCAACACACAAAAAATGTTTTACTTGACTGCCAACGTAACCGGAGAAGCTAAAGCACTCATTGGTCACTTGCCAGCATGCGAGGAAAACTATGACGCAGCCTGGCAAATCTTGTGCGATAGGTTTAACAATAAACGCAAATTGGTTAAAACTATCTATAGCAAGCTGTTTAATATAAAGAATGCTGGCAGTGAAATGGGCTCAACGCTTAAAACTATACACGATGCAGCCAAGGAATGCATTTACGCGTTAAAAAGCCAAGGAGTTCCCGTAGATAGCTTCCACACAATTTTGGAGTATCTTTCATTGCAGAAGTTAGATAAAACGTCAAGATCCGAGTATGAACTGACGCTAGATCAGCCTCAGGAGTTCCAACCCATTGACCGCCTATTGAAATTCTTAGAAAAACGTTTTCAATCATGTGAAGACCGAGAACCACAACACAAAATTATCAACAATAAATCGACAAACGCGAAGTATCATTCAACGCTGTTATCAGCAACCAAGGCCGCAACGGGCTGCCTCGTATGCAAAGGCAATCACCAACTTTTTGCATGCGCACAATTCTTGGCGAAAACGCCGTATCAGCGTTTTGATATAATTAAACAACACAAGTTATGTGCGAATTGTATGAAAAATGGTCATACATCGAAAACTTGTTCAATGAAAGGATGCACCAAATGCAACAAGAAGCACAACTCATTAGTGCATTTTGATCAACAGCTAGCTAAGGGCCCATCCAATAACTCGGGTCAGTCCAGTCAAGGGTCATCTCAGACACTCACAACATTCGTAAGTGAGCCTACCGTGGAGTTACATAGCTATACCAGTGCCATAGAAAAACCACTCACCACTTCATTAGTGTCGCCGGTCAATCGTGCGGGCGTGAAACATGTGCTGTTGAGCACTGTCGTCTTAAAAGTCAATGACTTCCGTGGCAATGAATTTCAATGCCGTGCAATTTTGGACGGCGGTTCGCAGACAAACTACATTACGGACAGGTTGGCAAAGAAGCTCGGATTACCAACACAATACAATCCGCAGTACTTTGATGGAATTGGGGAAATTCAACAACGCGCTACTCACCGAGCCAACATTAAACTTGAGTCACGATTGACTAGTTACTCAGCCCGAATTGAAGTTGTCATACTGCCAAAAATTACACATCCACTGCCAACACAGAGTTTCGACGTGACAGCCTGGCCTATTCCTAAAAATATTCAATTGGCTGATCCGGAGTTTAATCAATCAGGTCCAATTGACATTCTTGTAGGCAACGAATGTTATCTGGAATTGCTAGTAGTCGGCCAAATCAAATTGGGAACCGGACTCCCCATATTGCAAAACACCGTGTTCGGATGGGTGCTTGGTGGACACATCACAGTTCCATCAACAGCTGAGACTACGTTCTGCGGTATTGGAGTTACTAATGAAGATGAATCATTAACCCAACAGCTCGAGCGTTTCTGGCAGCTAGAAGAATTTGACACCAACAGCCCGCCGCTAACAGCGATAGAAAGAATTTGCGAAGCATTTTTCAACCAAACTGTGTGTCGAGCAGCGAACGGACAGTTCGTTGTGCGCTTGCCTTTCGTTGATAACGCAAGCCCTCTTGGAGACTCGAAAGCTATCGCATTACAACGCTTTTACGCCATCGAACGTAAATTGCAAAGAAACTCCGTCATCAAAATGCAGTATACGGCCTTCATGGAGGAATACCTGCGGCTAGGTCACATGGAAGAAGTTAGCGGAAGCATAAACCAACCCCACTACTTCTTACCTCACCACTGCGTTCTGAAGCCAGACAGCACCACCACAAAGTTGCGTGTCGTGTTCGACGCAGCAATGAAGACGTCAACAAATGTATCATTGAACAATGTGCTACTACCAGGTCCAAAACTTCAAGAAGACTTATTTGCGGTTCTTTTGAGATTTCGAGTACGCAGATATGTTTTTACAGCAGATATCGAGAAAATGTACCGACAAATTATCGTGAACGAAGCTGACAGCAAGCATCAACTAATCTTGTGGAGAAACACGCCAAGCGAACCTCTGAAAAGTTACCAATTAAACACAGTGACTTATGGAGTCACATCGGCACCATATTTGGCGATAAAATGTCTACGCATATTAGCCAAGGAACATAGCACACAATATCCACACGACTCCAGATGCTTATAACGAGATTTTTATGTGGACGATGTTATGAGTGGAGCCGACATGTTAGCAGAAGCCTTGCGCTTACAGGAGGAATTGAACTCCCTCACCAAGTCAGCAGGTTTTAAGTTGAGGAAATGGTGTGCGAGTAATAAAACACTGTTAACGAACATCAACGCAGAGGATCGAGCAATCCAATTGAATTTTGACAACGATAGTTTGACCATCACAACGCTTGGTTTAACGTGTAAACCTGGGACTGATTACTTCCTAATAAGGACCAAATGGAGCACAACAGCCAAAATAATGAAACGCCAAGTACTGTCGGACATCGCGCATATTTTCGACCCAATCGGTTTTTTGTCAACAGTTGTCTCATGTGCAAAAATATTCATGAAGTCGCTGTGGCGTCTCAAATTAAGCTGGGACGAAGCACTCCCTATGGACTTGCATACCTTCTGGAGCCAGTTTAGAGAAAACATCCAGGAACTTGAGAACTTGCAAATTCCACGCTACGTATTTCCAACCACAAAGGACAATGTGCATCAGAGAGAATTACACGCTTTTGCCGATGCATCCGAGCAGGCCTATGGCGCTGTTATTTATGCAAGGTGGATAAAAACAGATGGATCTGTGAGCGTTCAGCTGTTGTGTTCTAGATCAAAGACTACACCACCAAAACAACAAACGCTCCCTCGGCTGGAGCTCTGTGCTGCAGTTAGCAGCCCAGTTATTGGGCAGGGTAAAACATATTTTACAATGGACAGGCGAATGCTTTCTGTGGTCTGACTCTGAAGTGACGCTAGCCTGGACCTCTGCCAGTTCGTCTTCCTATCACACCTTTGTGGCAAATCGAGTGGCAGCTATACAAGAAGTAATGGTGAAGCAACAATGGCGTCACGTACCTACAGACAAAAACCCGGCAGACATGATCTCACGAGGCATCAACCCGGGTCAATTCTAACAACAAGGCATGTGGTTTTATGGACCACTGCTTCTATACGGACCGCCGCCATCGTGGCCAGCGGCATCAGCCAATTCAACCACAGAATTAGAAAAGAGACAGGTATGTCTTACTACGTCACAGATTCCGTCGTTTACTTCAATGATTGATCATCGAAATTCATGAACACATCTTCAAAGAGTCACCGCATATGTACTTCGATTCATTAAAAATTGTCGTAGTGTGCCAGTTCAAACATCCATCGACCTCGACGCAGAAGAAATTAAAGGTGCTACTCAGACTATAATCAAGGACCTGCAGAGACAAGCATTCAATCCTGAATATAAACTTCTCAAGCACAACAAACCAGTTGGAAGGGGGATGGGTGATCTTACACTATTTCTGGATAAAGACGACATTATGCGGGTAGGAGGACGATTAGCAAATTCAGCCCTACCACATGAAGCAAAATATCAAGCCCTATTGCCATATCGGAGTGATATCACTAAAATATTGATGACACACATCCATATTGATAACAAGCATGTTGGCCCAGCAGGTCTAGTAGCAGCGACACGGGGAGCTTATTGGCCGGTTAATGCGAAAACAATAGTTAGATCAATCGTGAAAAACTATGTATCTTGTACTAAAGCTATGCCGAAGCTATTGCAGTAACTCATGGGACAGTTACCTGCATCGCGGGTTCAACCAAATAAACCTTTCACTCACGCTGGAGTCGATTTTTGTGGGCCATTTAAATTTCATTACAATCAAAGGGGAAAGACGCCACAAAAGTGTTATGTGGCAATATTTTGTTGCTTTGCAACTAAGGCCGTACACATTGAAGTAGTAAGCAACCTTACGACCAACGCCTTTATCGGAGCCTTGAAGAGGTTTGTGAGCCGAAGAGGGAACTGTCGGCATCTTCATTGTGACAACGCGACTAATTTCGTAGGAGCACGAAATCAATTGAGACAGATTGCGGACATAATCCACAACGTAGATACCATATCACAGCTGATGAAATTCTGCGCACACAAGGGAATCGAGTTTCATTTCGCACCTGCTAGATCGCCACATTTTGGCGGCTTATGGGAAGCAGCGGTTAAATCGGCAAAGAATCTATTTTACAAAAGTTTGTCCAATGCCCGATTAACATACGAAGAGTTGGAGACAGTTATGGTTGAAATAGAAGCCATTCTTAACTCGCGGCCGCTGACTCCTATGTAAGATTATCCACACGATTACGCAGCATTAACTCCAGGTCATTTCTTAACAGATGCACCATTGACAAGTGTTGTCGACCAGCCCACTGAGAATCTGAACATAAATTCAATGAAGCAGTGGGACTTAGTCACAAGGTTGAAACAGGAATTTTGGAGTCTGTGGAGTAAGGAGTATCTAAACCTACTCCAGCATCGCTACAAATGGAAGACCATGCGTCATAATTTACAGCCTGGTACAATGGTATTAATGAAGGAGGATAACTTGCCAGTTATTAAATGGCGGCTTGGTCGAGTAACTCAAACATTTCCTGGTGCTGACGGCCTAGTGCGAGTAGCGGAAATTCGAACTTCAACAGGCCTCACCAGAAGAGGTGTCCATTTACTCGCGCCATTACCCATGTCTACCGAAAGTAATCCAGTAGAACAACCTGATAAGCATCCAGCTCTAGTAGAAGAAGCCACAAATCTCACAGACGGCATAAGTCATACACCAGCTAAGCGAAGACGATCTGTGTTACCCTCGTCAGTATTTGTTGCTATGCATATGCTTTCTAATTGCTCTAGTAGCAGGTGATGACCCCATTACTAAGGTTCCTTTCGGAAGTCAAACAGGACTCTATTTCGAAAAAATGGGTCTGACTTACTTAACAACAACAGATTGGAATATAGTTGTGTATTACAATATGTCCCAATACTAGACTGAGCGCAACAACATAATGCAAGGAATAACAGCAATGCAGCGAGCGTGCTCACATATCCAAAGCGGTACAATGAATTGTGAGAAAACTGTGGACCAGTTCCGTACTAAATGGCAGCTAATCCAACAAGATGATGAGTACTTACAATACGACGAACAAATCCATCGTCAACGGCGAGACGCTCCATTAGCAATTGTTGGAAGCTTGTCTAATGCGTTGTTTGGAATTTTGGACTCCAACTATGCTAAAGAAATGTCTGCAACGATAAACAGCATATCCCGCAACGAAGAACATCTTCTGCACCTAATTCGAAACCAAACATCGGCAATTGACTCCACTAGCAATATTTTAAAGAAATCTGACGATCAAATTCAACAACTACACAAGCAAAAACATATTTATATAGCCAGCAGGACAACTTCACAAAGTCAGAATCCCAACATGCAATAGCCGAAATGTTTAATGCGATGTCCGGTCGAGTACTTATGGCTATGCAGGAGTACCAACGAAATCAAGAGCTCTTTTAGATGTACTGACGGACACACATCATGGACAGCTCAATCCTCTTCTGCTGTATCCGTCTCAGCTGCAACAACAACTGAGAGCAATCAAAGACCATCTCCCACCAACGTTACAAGTTCCCAGCAAGAATACCATTGAGATCCTTAAACTCATCTCTGTGGAAACACGCATCACTCCAACTGAGATGATTGTGCGTCTTAAGTTACCATTGACTAATCAAGAACCATTCGAATTGGTACATGTGACTCGACTACCTATTTTGGGAGGCACTGGAATTTTCATGTTGGAAGGGACACTCGAGTATATAGTCACTAATCTACATCGAGACAAATATTATTCGTTATCAGCAGGAGAATTGTCAACATGCACTGCATTCAATTCTAATATGCATGTATGCAAGCAATTACATCCAACACATCGCATTACATCAACCAATCGACTATGTGAGATGGAAATATTATGTCAAACTCCAAACCCAAAAAGCTGCAAGGTTCATCGCACACACGACTCACCTCAATGGATTCCATTACTTAAAGAAAACTCATGGATCTACATCGCACAGCCAGCTCGTACAATCAGCGTCATCGGCGGTTCAGACATCCTTACAGAATTACTGGAGGGAATAGGAACCTTAACCTTAAGACAAGGATGCACCATAAGAGATGGGTATACAACCATAATGGTACATCGGACATATGTTTCAAAGATCACGATCATATCGAAAGTGAATCTAACTGAGTTGATCGCAGATTATATAATGGCTGCAACACAGTCATTAGAACACCAGTCCAACCTGACGGACGATATTCAAGTACTACATGAACATGTGCAACAATTGCAAAACAATACCGCTTAAGAGCCGAGAAGTCCATCAGTTCAGCATCGGATATATCAGTTTGCTCATCACATTGATCTGTCTTATCTGGATCTCTCACCAGCGATATTCGAAGCAAAAGAGGCGATGAGCTCCAGATTTTCGAGTACGGGTTCGCGCAAACAGCATTTAATTCGAAGTTGAGAACATGCTCAACAGGCGGGAGGATGTTTGTACCTGCTCCAACGCAAAACTCCAATCAGCAATTCCCATCACCAATGCCCGCTCGTGAACGCAGAATAAGCAGTACACCCGATGAACGGATATACAGCGTGTGAAGCCTCATCAGCATTTCCGTACACGTGCGGGCTAAAGTATTAATTTGCCCTACGTACGCACAAACGCTGGTGCCTTGCACATAATTGCAGACACCACAAATATATTTATTTCTGTAGCATAATCAAAATTATAATATAAATTCAATCAATTTATAAATAAAAATTGAGATATACTTTTGAAGTCAACCATTCAACAGTGTTTTCTTTGTCGCCACTTTCAACCACAAGGTTAATTCAAAATTAATACTTGATTAGCCACAACACTCTTTCGGTACTGTACCCAAAGAGATATCGGACTTCAGTGTTGCACTTGAAGTCATCATCACGATCCTTCGGTATTGCACCCAAGGAATCGGCAACCGATTAGTAAACCAACTAATCGGTATAGAAACAGGGACTCTAAATGTTCTAACCGGCGAGTTTACGAGGCAGAAGTTCGAAACTGCATGCGCCATCGTAGTGGAAGAATAGCCAGATCAGAACTGTAACTGGTGGCAAAAGCGGAAGGCAGAGGTAGTCGCCGAGCTGACCAGAATGTGTCATGGAGAACGGCCAGCTTTACCGCCACATCCAAAATCGAGCTGCGAGGACGGCGCTCCTTTGAAACCGTGAGTTCCGACGTCGCTTAGTGTTCCCCACAAGCTCGGATCGGAAATCGCAACTTCTGGCAGGGGCTCTTCAGGGACACCAGTCAATACCAGTGGAACCTTGATGAATTCTGTGTGTCGAGATCGTGTGGTCTCTTCCTAGTTTAGAACATGGGAACTCTATGCTGGTGGTGTTCCATGAACAATATACCAAGTAGACTGAATTGGCACTACTCCGGAAAGCAACTACCTATACCATACGACAGGATTTTCGAGAACACATTTTAGCTCGCTTTAGTATACCAAAAGTTCTAGTCACCGATAATCGGTCCAAATTCGTCGTATGTGTATTTGTAGTTTTATATGTATATGTATATGTATGTGTATTTGCATATGTAAATGTATATTCTAATGTATATGTATATGTATATGTATATTTATATGTATATGTATATGTAGATGTATGTGTATATGTAAATGAAAGACTTTTTAATTTAATTAGCACAACTGCACGCCTTTAACCCATAAATTAAAACTAACTTAAGAACTAACAGCAATCACTATCAACATAGGAATGTTGACTCCGCCACTCGTGTAGAGTGAATGCTGACTCCGCTACTCGTGCGGAGTTTCGCATTACGGTGGCGTGATATTGTCGTTGGCCAAGCGCTGCCATTACGCTGACTCCACGCGCGTGGGTAGGCCGCTTTGTTGTTGGGCTTGCTGTTGGGCACTTGTGTTAACTCCTCCCCCGCTTAAGTGAAGGACGTCCTCGGGCTTATTGAAACTTTCGAGTATAGCTTGGATGGCGTGTCGATGGCGCGTCCTTTTCTGTCTCTAATACAACTTAGAAGAGATGTAGCATGTGATTAAAATGGCAATCGCGGCAGTGCCAGATATTAAGGGTTTGGTTATTAGTTCCTCCTTAATTTGACTGATGTGTCGCAGGTTCTCTAGGCTCAACCTTTGTAGGTACGTCAGGCAAAATATTTCTTGGTGGCTTGTGATGTTGAGAAACGTTGACGTTGTTGTCCCTGGAAGCTTTTTCACGATGGTTTTGTGGTTCGTAAAGATTCGTTGATTTTTACTTCGTCGTCGTTAATAGGAACGTTCCATCTATGTTTTCGGTACCGTCGCCTGTTTTTATTGTGGCAGTTTAGTCATTGATGATGATGACTTCCTCGTTGACCATCATGATCGGTTCAATGTGACTCGGTCGGGTATTGCAGTGTGCGATGTCGCCAGAATCCATTTGTTGTGCGCATGTTGAATCGGGTTCTTCCCTGCAGAATGTTGTTGTAAACGTTGCACTGCAGTTTCCAATTGCTAGTACTCGATTTCCACATTTGATTTGATATTTCCGGCGAAGTGAAGGATTGTGCCATTCTGTTGAACGGGGTATAAAATTACCTTTTTACAAACTAGACTAAGTTTAGGATATTTAATTAAAAAATGCAAAAAGTTATTATTCAATAAGACCTTGACATTAGCTACTTCCATTAATTCAGCTACAGTTATATTTGTATAATGTTCTTAATTATATTTTTCAAATCGTTGGAATCCAAAATTTGGGGATTAATTATACCAATCTGCGTGAGAGTGACTGACAGCATTAGGGTTTTAGTTCTGAAATTAAAATTCTATTCCTTGCAAGGAGGGTTTCTGTTGTCTAATTTTGATTCTTTCAAAGTCATCGAAGTCCGGGGTCCTAGCAATCACCTTCCAAACGGTGCCCAAAAGGTTGATGCTTCTTGCGTTTCTATGGTGAATGTCTATTGTGGTCAGTAATGTTCTTATATGTCCAATGTCCGAGTCCAGTATTTTCTTCATATGCGACTGAGGGAAAATGGTCCACGAGTCTCCGAGTACATCGTGAGGATTGTTGTATGTCTTAAGTATATAATCGAAATCTTTCCAAATTTTCACGTCTCCGTCCACAATAGGAATGTAGTCCGAGTTGGAGTAATCGGTTAGTTGGCCTGTGGTTGCGACAACCGAAAGTAGCGCAATCAAAATCCTAGAAAATCGATAAAAAATTAAAATGAGAGAAAATTTAAAACTTAATTCACCTTAAATTGTCCTTATGGACCACCCTCCCTTTAATGAGAACCGTTATACCCAAGTCGGCCTCTTCTGTCTCTTCAACACACAAGAGTGTCAGCTTATTTCCTAATCGCCTCCTTGTTTTAACAAGCACCTTTTCTCCTACTTGGAAGGTTCTATTTTTTCTTGTTTCGTTTAACCTCTGCATTTGAATTGCTTGTGCCTTGTGAACTCTATCTCTTATTTCCGCCTCGAACTCTGGAGACGATGAGTGGATCACATCAATCGGCCTTTTCCCTATACAGTAGACGCTCACAAATTAGAACTCTCAGAAACTAGAACATCCAGAAATTAGGACCAAAGTTTTTAATGCTTTGGACGCTCTGAAACTAGAACTTGAAGTTCTAATTTCTGAGCGTTTTTTTTTAATTTTAAACACAAGGGAATTCCCATTTTTGTTGCATTGAACGTCTGAAATTAGAACTTGAGGTTCTAATTTCTGAGCTTTTTTTTAATTTTTAACACAAGGGAATTCCCATTCTTGGTTTTTATTTCACTGAACAAAGGTAAAATAGAAAGGGGAATCCCCAAGTTATATATTTAATTCCTTTTTAGTTTTTGTTTTGCCATATTTTTTGTGTTTTTGTCATTCGTATGTGAAATTTGATACGCGTGGACATATTTTGGTAGACTCTACCGAAAACTAAAAATAACTTACTAAAAATGTCAAATAAACGTAAAAAAAACACTTTATCTTTGGAAACCAAAGTAAAGATATTGGAAAAGTTGGACAAAGGGATTCAAGGGAATCGTCTAGCGCTAGATTTCAATGTGAGCAAATCTGCCATCAGCTATATCAAGTCAAATAGATCATCTATATTAAATGCTGTTTCCAACACTTATCAGGAAGCATCAAATAAAACTATGCATAGTGCCGAATATCCGAAAATGGAAAGTCGTCTTTATGAGTGGTTTTTAAAACAACGCGAAAGGAAGTGTACATTGACAGGAACAATATTAAAGGCAAAAGCTAAACTAAATTTTTGGTGAAGAATACCCCGATAAAAATGAAAATGCATTCCGAACAAGCGATGGATTCTTTACTAAATTTAAAAAGCGACACGGCATTCGTTTTTTAAAAATTGGTGGCGAGATTCTTTCTAATGATATTGCCTCGATCACTCCATTTATTCACAGATTCTATGCAAAAGTCACTGAGATGGGGTTAGTGGATTCGCAAATATATAATGTGGACGAAACCGGATTATTTTATCGTTGCCTACCAGATAAAACATATGTCTCTGCTTGTGAAAAAAGTGCGCCTGGATAGGATACAAAATTCAAAAAGAACGAATTTCAATTTTACTTGGTTCAAATGCTGATGGGTCTCACAAATTAGAGCCCTTAGTTATTGGAAAAGCCAGGTGCTTCAAAGGTTTTAATAATCCACTTCATTACGACTTTTCCAAAAATGCTTGGATGACGTCTCGGATCTTTCATGATTGGTTTCACATGATATTTTTTAATGAAATAAGAGGAAATAATTTTGCTTTTAATTTCTTTAATTTTAAAATATTTTTTTGTTTACAGGTCATCCAGTTTTCTCAAAAAAAAAACTTGCCTCCGAAGGCTCTTTTGCTTATTGATAACTGCTCCGCTCATGCACCAATTGAGAATCTTCCAAGCAAAGATGGCAACATAGTTACATATTTCTTGCCGACAAATGTGACAGCAGCTGTGCAACCAATGGATCAAAATCCCATAAAGTTAACAAAACTTGTTTACAGAAATAAGTTACTTGCTGAAATAATAGCTGAAGGTGGTGCACTGAATAGTGTGTTGAAATCCCATTCCATCCGAAAGGCAATAATATTTCTGAAACAAGCTTGGGATGAGATGACGCAAACAGTGATGAGGAAATCTTGGTCATAGTTGTTAAATTGTTACTCTGACCAATATGACAGCGATGATGATGTGCCACTAGCACAGTTGCTTAACAAAAATGAGGACTGCAATGAAGCTCTCCAAATAAATTAAACTCTTTTAGCAGAAATTGATCCAAACAGTTTCATGTGTATTGATGACATCGAGAAATGGAATGAAGATGTGTTTGAAGACGGAACTGGTTATGACCTAAGTACCGGTGATGAGTTTTCTGATAGCAGTGAAGACGATGTTGTTGATGACACACCAGTTATTTCAAATGCTATAGCTATTGAAACCGTTAACAATTTAATAAATTGGTGTATTAAGAATGAATTGTCTTCCAGTAAGCACATGGCCAATCTTTTGGCCCTCCGTAACGATATTGTTATATCAGATTTAAAGAAACCAAAAAAACAAACAAATATTACTGATTATATGTTAAACAAAAATTAATTTTGAACTGAGCCCATATCCTGAATTTTTAATTAATTTCTGAAATTTTAAGTTGTTTTTTTTTTAAATAATTGTTATGTAATGGACTGAATTGTTATGTTTTTAAATAAAATAAGAAAATAAATAAAAAAAAAATTTTTTAATATTTTTTGGAAGTGGCTTAACTCTTATTTTTATTATTTACGTTAAAAAAAAACCGTCCAGAAATTAGAACATTTCGGAAATTAGAACTACCCCAAAAACAAAGTGGTTCTAATTTCCGAGCGTGTACTGTAACAGAATGAATCGTTTTATTGTACTCTATGGTTGCCTGAAGTATGCATTTTACTGTGTCGTGGATGCCTCTTTCTTTTCTCAGACATCGGGAAATTTCTAAGAGGGTGCTATGGAACCTTTCCACCTGCCCATTCGAGGTACTATGGAGCATTGGAGCGGTTGCTATCTGAACGTTGAAACGATTCTTCAAGAGCGATCTTATTGTCTCAGAAATCAAAGAAGGTTCATTGTCACAAAATATTGTTTTAGTGCTGTGATAAAAATTCATAACCTTCAAAATGGGTATTTCTACGTCTGTTATTATCCCTGAAATTATGGGTTGAATGACTGCAAATTTTGAAAGTTTATCAATGTACGTAAGAAAGTACTTTTTATCAGTAGAAAATATATCGACATGTAACATCTCCCCTACACAACAAGGAATAGGTGTTTCCCCAATCTCCTGTTTTTGTGGATGACGGTCATATTTAGCTCTTTGGCAGATTCTACAGTTTGCAACAATTTCCTTTGTATACAGAGTCATGTTCGGGAAAAAATAGTCCTGTAAAATTTGTCTGACATTTTCCTGAGCGGCCCTATGAGCCCTATTCTGTTCTAGAACCACAATTTCCCTTTGTTCGCCCTTATTGATAACGCCGGTTACACTTTGCTTTGCATAACGAAATATTGTTGACGGGTATGTCTCCACTAGTTCATGCTGAATAAATGCCAGTATTGGGAGCTCACTGTGAATTGCGTTTACAACATCTTCCTTGACCACGTCACAGATTGTTTTAATTAATGTTTCCCTATCTGAAAACTCTATGATATGTCTAGTTTTTTTTAAATACAATGAATGTTCGTATCGAGGGGACTTCACTCTCTTCTATTATTATTTGATTTTCAAAAAAATTTTCCGGTTTGGCAGTAGACTCAATGGTGTAAGTCAACGATATCTCCCTATGAACTGTTGCAATATCTGATTGTATGTGTTCCTCAAGCGCGTGAATGTTTTGTCGTGATAGTGCATTAGCGACGTAATTTTCTTTTCCTGGCTTGTAAAAAATTTGGCCATTGTGCTCATCGATAAAGGCTTTCCATCGCTTTATCTTAGCATTCGGGTTACGATCCGATACCGCGAATGTCAGCGGTTGATGATCCGTATAGATTTTTAAGTTTTCCACACCATATAGGTAGTTCCTAAGGTTTTTTAGAGCCCAGACTATGGCGAGCAACTCTCGCTCATTGGTTGCAAAACTTAATTCCCTATCTTTTAAGGTTCTTGAAATCATAGTGATTGGCTTTCCGTCTTGGGACAGGACTGCCCCCAAACCACAGGATGAAGCATCAGTTGTTGGTTCAAGGGAGATATTTTGGATTCCCCGAAAAGAGCATGTCACTTAAAGATTTCCTGAGCCCTGAAATGAAATCGCGTAATGCACCCATTCTGTATTTTTCATTTAATGACGCGGCCAAATTACCGTCATATGTCATTATTGTCTTGTTAATGTGAAGCGTGAGTTTTCTTTCCACATCATCGTAGTACTGTAATAATGTCATACCTCCCCGCCGTAGGGTAGATAGTTCTTGCTGGATAAGGTAAATGGGTCGCTTATCGGCGTACGTAAAGTCGAGTCTACTAATTATGGCTCCAAAAATTTAGAGGAGTATCAAAACACGCTAACACCGAGTCAGCTGGACCCCTTATTTTATTTCTTAAGATCCCCAGAGCTTGGTAATGGGTGAAACTGCCCACATATTTTTCATAAACTTTATACGCGGTATGTGCCGCTTTGCGCCACGAACCGTGGTTTCGTGTTTGCCCTCGAAATCTGGTAAAGACTTTACTATGTCTAGTGTTTCTTTATACGCCACACCATCCCTGATTACCGCTTCTTCATACTTTTCTATCTCGGGTGCCTCGATTGCTAATTCGCCTATAAACTTATTAATGTCTGCTAATTTTTGTCTAAAATTCTCTCCTGCACCGTAAGTCCACCGGTAACAGCACCATCTATTATTGTTTTTAATTGATCGGGAGTAATAGCCTTATTCAATTCTGACTCTGAATCTCTGAATAATTTTTCAAATTCTTCTGCTAACCTATCAACCTCACTCATAAAATATTATCAGCAACGCACACAAGATTTTTCGTCCGAGATAAAATTTCCTTCCTCCAAAAATTTAGAGGAGTATCAAAACACGCTAACACCGAGTCAGCTGGACCCCTTATTTTATTTCTTAAGATCCCCAGAGCTTGGTAATGGGTGGAACTGCCCACATATTTTTCATAAACTTTATACGCGGTATGTGCCGCTTTGCGCCACGAACCGTCGTTTCGTGTTTGCCCTCGAAATCTGGTAAAGACTTTACTATGTCTAGTGTTTCTTTATACGCCACACCATCCCTGATTACCGCTTCTTCATACTTTTCTATCTCGGGTGCCTCGATTGCTAATTCGCCTATAAACTTATTAATGTCTGCTAATTTTTGTCTAAAATTCTCTCCTCCACCGTAAGTCCACCGGTAACAGCACCATCTATTATTGTTTTTAATTGATCGGGAGTAATAGCCTTATTCAATTCTGACTCTGAATCTCTGAATAATTTTTCAAATTCTTCTGCTAACCTATCCACCTCACTCATAAAATATTATCAGCAACGCACACAAGATTTTTCGTCCGAGATAAAATTTTTTTTTTTTTGAGCACTCAAATTGCATGTGTTGTTGCACAATAATTCCAATCATAATAAAGTATTGCTTCGAGCTAGGGATACTGCTGCCGTCGGTGTTGACGTATTTTTCTTCCTGCGGATTTAAACCTGAGAGTTAAAGCTGACGTTTTTCTTCACTGCGTTGCGAGTTGATTTTTTTTTTAAATGTTTGCGCCGTCGGTGTTGACGTCCGCTGCGGTGTGTTTATTTAAATAAAGATGCTGCTTTGCCACTATTGTCGTCGGTGTTGACAACTTTTACAATAAATCCTTTTAACCCAGTTGGGCGCCAATGAAAGACTTTTTAATTTTATTAGCACAACTGCACGCCTTTAATCCATAAAAACTAAGTTAAGAACTAACAGCAATCGCTATCACTATCGTTGGCCAAGCGCTGCCGTTACACTGTCTCTACGCGCGTGTTGGGCTTGCTGTTGGGCACTTGTATTAACTTGTATATATACGAGGTTTGTTCAAAAAGTATCTCGAAATTTGAATTTTCGTGGGCTACGGATGTTCGATTTTCGATCTTTTTGTGGCGTTATTTTGGTACTCATGACCCTCACAATCTCGGCCATTTTAAATGTTCAGTCAGTTTTTGACAGCTATTGTGCGTGGACGTATTTTAGCTTATCTTAAATTTTTGTAGCTGTATTGTTGGTGACTCTCTTTTTGCCCGCTTGTTCACCTTCATCAATAGAAAACAAACCATTTTCCTCCGATCCCGGAATATACTTCGAAAACATTGGCAACGCAGATATTGTAACCAGTCAGTGGAGTATCATTACCTATGTGGACATGCAATCATATTGGAAAGAGTTTGACAAACTCAAGTTTTATCCACAAATACTCCAGCGATGGTGTGAATCAACCCATGACTCGAAAGCATGCTCCACTACTCTCCGTGTGTGGATTTGCCTGCCATCCCATCGGACGCGTCACCAAGGTGGCGGATAGGGGGACCCTTTGTAGGCAAATGACATTACTTCTGAACCTCTTAGGAGGGGCGGAAGTTATGTCTGTTTGTCTATCACAATAATGGTATAGAGAATGGGTACCATCCGCGGACCAAACTAGCTAGGGAGTCCCAAACAAAAACCACTGTCTGGCGATGGACAACACTAGGTATAATACTCCAGGTGGAACCCACGCATGTGGAAATCCACCCGCTTCGGCGGCAGGGGCACGGATTCTGGAGGTCCCAACCATCGCCAAAGTCTCTCGGCTTTATCAGCGAGAGCGCATCCTGGAGGAGACGGAGGTTGTTACCGCAATCTCTTCTTCTTCAGAGACTGAGGAACGTACCCTGGATCCAGAGGGACAGCGTCGGGAAGTCGCCACAGTGGCGGAAGTACCGACCAGTGGTTCTGGGGCAACGCGAACTCAAGCGAGGAGGAAGAGAAAGAAGCGGCTTGCTAGGCTCGTGCAGGAGAAATCCTTACGTGGCTCTGCCGCCCTTCTGTGTCAACTCCCTCCAAAAGGCCCTGGTCGTCGTAAGTGACACCCACGGAAGCCACTGAGCCTGCGGAGGGATTGACCTCACCCTGTCAAATCCAAGACTGGGGTGGCCGATCAATAACTGGAGGGTCCTCGCCGAAGACTCGTGCTCGGACCACAGATATATTGAGTTTCAGTGTGGCGAGCGGGCGCAGATGCCATTGCCCACCAGAAACCCAAGAAAAACAGACTGGCCAAAGTTCAGGGAGGCACTGAGTAGCTATTACGTGACGCCACTGAAACTTCGCAAGGAGCAAAACATTGAGGCGGCTTTTGAACATCTCAACACTGCTCTAACAAAAACTTCGAGCTAGCCTGTCCAACTAGACCTCCTCTCAGCCGGACTCCTGTTCCATGGTGGAATCGAGAGCTTCAGGTGCTGAGGCGTGAGTCTAGAAAACTCCTCAACCGTGTCCTCAAGACGAATCTTGATGAGGGCTGCGAATGATATCGACGTGTTCAGAAGGACTACAAGAAGCTAGTTCGGGACTCGAAAAGGGCTTCTTTTAGAGATTTCTGCATTGATATCCAATCCCTGAGTGACACGGCAAAACTGGTCAAAGGCCCGGAAAAGGACCAAAGCGCTTAGCTGGGTTCGCTCAGGAAACCTGATGGCTCCTATACGGAGAGGCAAAGTGAGACACTCAGCTTGCTGTTGGAGTCACACTTTCTAGGAAATCAGGTAAGCATAGCCCGTCAACAACCACCTTTGGTTGGAACTGTTGTCAGGGCAGCTACATCCTCTCGACATGATTGGTATGTCACCAGAACTGTGGCGAATGAGGCTGCCATTAGATTTGCTATCAAATCCTTTGACAGCTTCAAATTGCCCGGACTGGATGGCATATATCCGATTGTGTTGAAGGAAGGCATTGAGTTAGTGTTGGCAGCACTGAAGAAGATCTTCACTGCATGTCTCGCGCTGGCCTATGTACCACGCTCTTGGAGGATGGTGAGGGATGCTTTCATTCCTAAGGTTGGAAGAGACGACCACACCAATCCCAAGAGCTTCAGACCTATTAGTATGACCTCGTTCATGCTAAAGAGTTTAGAACGGCTGGTGGAGCTTCACATACGTAGGGAGTCTCTGAAGCCGCATCCACTCTCTCAATTTCAGCATACCTATCAAAGAGGAAAATCCTGCGAGACTGCTCTCAAAACCTTGTTGGAAGGATAGAGCGAGCCATCGACAGGAAAGAATACGCAATAGGCATCTTTGTGGACATAGAGGGTGCGTTTGACAATGCTACTTTCGACAGTATGTGCGTCTCTGCTAGGCGGCATGGCGTGGACCGGGCTCTAGTAAATTGGATACGTTCTATGCTGGCCCAGACAATCACAACGGTGTGAGCGGAGGAAGATATACTGGTGTCGCCTGGGGTTAATTGAGGCTGTCCCAAAGGTGGCGTACTGTCTCCGTTGCTCTGTTGCATGGTAATCGATCCACTGCTTAACGCCATTAATGACTCGGGTGTCTACGCTCAGGCATATGCGGATTAGGTTGCCTGTCTTGTAACAGGTCCTTCCCTTATGATTGTCTGCAGAAGGGTGCAGAGATCGCTGGATATGATTGACACTTTACCAGAAGGAGAAAGCTTGATGGACTTATTCTGCCTACACTAAATGGAGTCACTATCCAGCTATCTAAGGATATCAAATATCTTGGAGTCATCGTTGATAACAAACTTCTTTGGAAATCATATGTCGAACTGAAGACATCCAAAGCACTGTCAGTTTTCTGCCAATGTAAGGGTATGACATGAGGTCTTTCCCATAGTAAGGTTCTATGGATCTATATAGCTAAGGTAAGACCTATGTATCGGTGGTTTGGATGAACTGACTCTATATTGTAGGGGTCAAAAAAGCTCTATCAGGACTACAGCGTACTGTGGCCATATATTGTACCGGAGCTTTTCCGACTACTCCAGGCCCGACACTTGATGATCTGGTGAATCTCCCGCCACTAGATGTATTCATCCGTGGAGAGGCCGTTAAGGCCATCTGCAGAGTGAAACATAGTGGCTACTGGTATAGGGTGTATTCGATATTGGACGGCGGCGCAGGCACTGACATCGATTCTGCAATCCTGTCTATGCCCCGGGACTCCATGTGATCAACCGTCATACTAGAAAAGCGGTACAATGTGTTGCTGCCAGAGGCTCGTTCATGGTTAGACCCCGAAATCGAGCCCGGCAAACACTGCTGCCGTATATTCACTGATGGCTCCAGGACTGAAGACAGTTAAGGCTCTGGTGTCTTCGTGGAATCTTGTGGGACCCGTCGGTACTTTGCCCTTGGTCTGCATGCGTCTGTGTTTCAAGCGGAGGTTTATGCAATACTTGAGGCAATGAACTTTGTTGTAGAAAACAGATGGAAAGGCAAATCTATTTGTGTCTGCAGTGACAGCCTAGCTGCGCTCATATCCTTGGATAGTCCTACCACCACTTCCACGATAGTCAGGTCCTGCAAATCCAAGCAAAATTATGTTGGAAAACGTAATAGTCTGACGCTGACTTGGGTAGGGGGACACTCTGGCATTGCGGGTAACAAGACCTCTGACTCTTTGGCCAGGATGGGCTCTGAGGCTGTTTTTATTCGCCCTGAGCCTGTTCTGCTACTAAATTTTGCTGTCATAAAAGCCACTGCAAACAAGTGGGTTGTTTCGACCCACAAGCGAGCATGGCGGGTTGAGAGAGGCTGCGGATGGACGAAAATTATGCTACCTGTTATCTCTGACCAATGGTCACGGTTCCTTCTATCTTTAGGTAGGACGGACTGCAGGCTGTTGGTTGGCGTGATGACGGGGCACTTTCTATGGGCTAGCCACATGGAAAGGATTGGCATATAAGACAGTCCGCTGTGCCCAGCCTGTGGAGAAGAAGACGAGACGGCGGACTATTTCCTTTGCGTCTGCCCTGCCGTTGTTCGAATCAGGTTTGGAATATTTGGCACTGATGTGCTGAGGAGTGACCAACTTGGCTCCTTGGCACCACAGGATCTACTTCTATTTCTTCAGAGGTCGGGTAGATTTAAAGCAAAGTAAAAGGGAACCTTAAGTGCAGTACAATGGATATATACTCTGTCTGAGTGCTGCGCTTACTAGACGGTTCCGACAAAAAAAAAAAAAAAAAAATGCTCCACTACAATAATACAGCGATTGGCAAATGAATTGGACGCCAGAAATCAATTACTGCAGGCCAGTCACAATACACTTACGAAACGAGCCGCATTTGACTTCATTGGTAATGTGGCACACTGACTGTTCTTGACTCAGAATGTGCAAAAACGCCGCAGACACCATTAAAAAATTCAACAAAACGAGCAACATCTTAAGGACCTTTGGCAGAAGAAAATTTCTGTTACTGATAGTACAATCAACATTATGAAAAGAAATCAGCAAGAGATTGAAGCTGAACTTCATCTGACAAATACAACTATGAACTAAATTGATAACCAGCGCTGAGAGGCAGCAGCAACAATAACACTAACTGAGCTCTCGCTACGAACTGCCTTGGAGGATATACCTAGAACGCGTCCAGGACGCGATGTTTCACATCTTTGCTGATATACTCCATGGAAAGTTCAGCACGACACTACTCACACCTCAACAGCTGCAGACAGAATTACTTCACATCGTGGCAAACCTGCCGCAACACCTCACTGCCTATTTCTTCAGATAATCTACTCAGTTTCTACCATATAATGACTATAAGAGGGAGAGTGGCGATTGACCAAATTATTTTTGAGATTCAAATTCCCTTGAGCATGGCTGACAATTTTAAATTCCTTAAAATGACACCAATTTTGTGGCAGCTAAATGGTTCGTTCGCACAAATTCACAGTAATTTCCAGTACCAAATCATAAATCTTCATCGAGACCAGTACATGCCACGAGACCAGTACATCTACAAAATGCGGAATTGAGAAGTTGTGTTCTGATGAATGGAGACCACTATCTGTGTCGGCAAACCCGACCACTGATCTCTAAAGGTTCCATTAGCGAAGGTTCCTGGGAATTAAATTTACTGAATCATGCGCAGATGAATCATGTCCCATTATAATTTTCGGCCCAGGACCACATTGGATACAACTGCACGATCCTAACAACTGGATCTATGCCATCAGCGGAGATCAACTGATAAATATAGAATGCAAGAGCGAGCTGACTCAACTAACAATTCGGCATTCGGGAATATATACATATTCATAAACAGTATATGTATATGCATATGTATACGTATATATATATATATATATATATATATATATATATATATATATATATATATATATATATATATATATATATATATATGTATATGTTTATGTATATGTATATTTAAATGTACGTACGAATTTATATAAATATACAATCGCACAACATTCAACTGTAACATAATGTTTAAAATGCAAAGTATATTTGTATGTATCCGTACGATTGTACTCACAACAACAACAAGGAATATGCAGTCTGCGCGTGCAGTAAGATTGAGGCTCAAATGACAGCTGCATAAGCATTAGCTGCATTCTCAAAAATGCAACATAAGCATTTGGGTGGCATTGAAACGTATCTTTCATTGAACTTACGCATGCTGCTTTGCTCTGCTGTTATATTCTGCTGATATTTACCTTTAGTACTTATTAATTATTATTGATAATGTTAGCAATAAGTCATTATTTAAGACGATGAATTTCAATGAACAAATCACTCTTACATTTTTTATCAACAAGAAAACTGAGTCTTTTATTTCAACGACGGCTTTTTAAGGTTCAAGTGCTTGAACAATCAAATTACCATTCCTAGTCTCATATTGGTTCAAGTACCTGTATGAGACGTTAATAAGGAATACATCACTACAGTCAAACGAGGCTGTAAATACATTTTTTGTGAACCCGACGTGATAGAAGGACGAGAGATATACAGGACATAAAATTGTTCAGCAAGAGCACAAGAGTGTGAGCATTCAGTTTCATCACCAATCATCAATCATATTTAGTTCGAGCACACAGGGTGCTAAAAAACACGATACTTAAGAAGCAAGAGCACAATAGTTTTTTTTTATATATTTATTTTATTTAATCTTCTAAAACTATATTAGAACTAACAATAACTTTTCATAATAGGAATTTTCTGCCTCACTTTGTATAAACACAATTTCATTATCAACCTCTCAATGCCAGTGCTTTGAGGTGTTGTATGAAAAGAATAAGAGCAATACTTAGATTGTAAGGATACGCAAAAGCTTAGTATCTAATTCGTTATTAGGCACTACACGTTCTTTCGCTTCAGTCGTTTCTCCATATTTGACGGTGCTGCCGTAGCCCAGAGTTGGATACCGTAAGTCCAAATGGGTTTAATTGTTGCCTTACAGAGCTATACCTTGTAATCTAACTTAAGCTTTGATTGCCAGTTTAAGAGCCAACCGAGTGTATTTGTTTTGAGTCTTATTTGGGTAGTTTTAGCGCTTATGTGTTTTCTCCAGGTAAGTCTGCGATCAAGATGCATTCCAAGATATTTGGTTTCAGAAGCCTGTGGAATAGGCTTGGAGTTGATTTGCATAGAAGGGCAAGTGCTCCTGCATAAAGTCAATGTGATGTGTACACATTTGGACTCATTTACTTTTATTCTCCAAGTGTTAAGCCATACTTGCAGACTGCTCACATGTTCTTGGAGGAGCTTTAATGCCATTTTTGGGTCTGATGGGGAACAAAAAATTGATGTATCATCAGCAAATGTTGAGGTGACAGAATTGTCATTTAGTTGGCATGTCCGCCGTGTATAGTTTATAGAGCAAAGGGTCAAGCACGCTTCCTTGGGGTACACCAGCTTGAATTGGGTATTCCGTGGAAGCAAACCCTTTTTGTTTCACCACAAATTGTCGATCTGAGAGATAGCTTTCAATTAGCTTATAGATGTTGAGGGGCAAGGTATTCTTGAGTCTCAATAGAATCCCTTCGTGTCACACCTTGTCAAACGCCTGCGTGATGTCGAGAATTACTGCCGAGCAATATTGTTTCTTCTCGTATGTTTTTTGGATGGTGCTTACAATACGGTGAACTTGTTCGACAGTACTGTGCTTGTCACGGAAACCAAACTGGTGGTCGGGTATGACACTTTTCTGCTCAATCGCATTTCTTACTCGCTTTATTATCAGTTTCTCAAAGAGTTTTGAGAAAATAGATAATAAGCTAATGGGTCTGTAAGAAGGGACATTTGTAGGGTCTTTACCAGATCATGGTAACTTTGGAGATTTTTCATGACTGAGGAAAGTATCCAATGCGAATTATCGCATTAAATATATGCAAGAGATGCATTACACCGGTTGCTGGGAGTTCTTTTATCATTTGGCCAGTTATACGATCACGCCATGGAGATTTTTTGGCGTTGAGACAGCATTTGTGAGCTCATTTTTCCTGATCGATATACCTGCAATACTTGGGATAGCATTGCCTAGTGGTAAAGAGCTAGAATTAGCAACATTTGGGGTAAACACTTGCTTTAAGTGATTTGCAAATGCGTTTCCCTTCTCTGCAACACTTCTGGCCCAGTCACCGTTGGGCAGTCGCATTGGGGACTCTGCTAAAATCGGTAGTTTTAAGTTTTTTGCTGCCCGCCGTAGTGGATATCTCGAGTTTTCGGTAGGACAGAGATTCTCTACATATTGGTTAAACTCACAGGCTTCTTTCTCTTTAAGAAGGCGGCGAAGTTTCTTGGTACAGTCCCATAATTTTTTTTTCAAAGATGGGGGTCTCAGTTTCTGCCATTCTCGTCTGAGAGATCTTTTTTCAAATAGAAGTTGTAGAATACCTTTTCGAATCGCAGCCTCAATACGCTTTCACTGCTGGTGGCAGCTGTCCCGTGGGATTGTTAATGGCAGAATCTATTTTCGCTTCTGACTTCAGAGATGTCTTAATATCGAGATGTGAACTTATATACATTTTATATTTGAGCCAGTCTCTACGATTATGGTCGAGACGACATTCTTCGGCTTTCTGTAGAGAATTATCAGGTCTTAGAGTAATTATTATTGGTGAGTGATCAGAGGATAGCTCGAGTGAAGATTGTACAAGAGATTGTGTGCTTTTTAAGCCTTTAGTGATTGCGAAATCAATAAGGTCTGGAGATTTCCGTCTATCTGAAGGCCAATATGTGGGCTTGCCGTTGGATAAGACGTACAATAGCTTTCTGCCTTTGGGAGTTATTAATCGTGAGCCCCAATGCGTGTGTTTAGCATTAAAGTCTCTGGCAGCAATACATCTAGTATCGAGAGTACTAAAAAATTGTTTATATTGCTCCTCTTCTACTCGTATACTGAATCTTGGTGGGCAATAAATGGCTGAGTTTGTTAGGCCTTTAATATATTCTTCGAGTCGAATACTCGTTGCTTGGAGGAAATCTGTACAAAAACCTTGCATTGGGAAATGCTTTATTCTTTTTTTTATAAGAATAGCAGTACCGCCACGAGCTTTGCCACCAGGATGTTTGGTGTCGTATACTGTATCCCCTTCTATTTTGAACCAGATTTTCTGAGTGAGATGTGTCTCAGAAATGAGCATCAAATCTATTGAGTTTGCATTGAGAAATAGCTTGAGTTAATTTTTGTGCTGACTTATGCCGTTTGCATTCCAGTGGCAGATTTTTAGTGAGTTCATGATTTTGCTAGGAGGGTTGCAAAAGCATGTTTTGATTTCGCATCATCTCTTGCATCATATTTTGCATAGAGCACATGAAATGTGTCATATTTGCCATGAATACTAGTAGAGTTTTTTCAAGCGTACTATTCTCTTCGGTTGTAGGCTTTACCGAAGAAGTTCCTTTGAGAATATTTGCATAGGAAACTGTTTGAGGTTGTACCACGCTAGAAGGGATAGCACGTGAAACTTGTGATTGGGTAATACTTTTTACCAGTTTTGGCTGAGGGGTGAGTTTTTGTTTAATGCTGACATAAACGGAGCAGCCTCTATAGTTTGCGGTGTGGTTTTCTCCACAGCTACTGCATTTTTTTGCCATCGGATCTTCCTTGGACTTAGTGCAATGTTGTGACTCGAGCAGGTCGCCACAAATAACGCATACACTGGGGAGTGTGAGTATTTTTTGGTGTGTCCAAATTCCTGACAATTCAGACATTCCACGGGCCCATATCGCTTATGGGATTCTTCTACGGTGATTTTTCGGTATAGGAGATAGCGAAGGCTATAAATTGGGTGCGATTCTCCTTTCTTTAAAATTATAGTGGCGGGCTGTAGCTCAACACGATATAAGGGCATTGGGGATTTGTTTTTGTTGCGCATGTTATATACCGACTTCACTTCGAAACCTACCTGACGTAGAGCGTCTTGAATGTCATTTGTATCAATGTTTGGTTCTATACCTTTGATTATCACCATTAGCCATTTACCACGTTTAAGTTGGTACGTGTAAAAATTTTTCTTGTCTTTTTCAAGATAATCCACTATTTTGCGATAACCAGATTCGGAGTAAACCTGAATCTTGGTTTCATGAATTTTTCCCTTAGTGTTCGGGAACCTTGGAAGTCGTTGGGGCCGACTGTAGTTGTTAGCGTTGTCACTAAGGGATTAGAATTACGCTCGCGAAGGTAAATTGGGGGTGGCTTCTCCTTTCCTTTCAAGTCAAATCGCTGGGAGACATGCACTGAGAGCTCCACGTCTCCTTATCAGGCGCTGCAGTCATTGCTGCTTTGCTAATTTTTCCACTATTCGTACTTACTGTTAAAGTAGAGGGGTTATTGCGTGTGTTCTGAGAAGTAGATCGCCCTATGCTGCTGGCGTCAGAGTTTGACCATATTAAATGTGGTGTGAGAGCCATTCTCTCGACTATCGAGCGAATGGCTCTCGCTTAATATTTTTTCGTACGAGGACACTTTGGCACTCAAAGCATATGCTCGAGCTTGAGCAGTGAGTAATTGAGAATCACTTTCACTGTTTTTTGCACTGCTTTTTATAGCGGGCGGCGGAGTCCGCTGCATTTATTACTTCACTTCTTGTGAAACCCTTTTATATTTAATTAATATAATGTTATATGCACTTTCACGGGAAAATCACTGGGAATGAATATTTTGTATAAGCGTAGTTAACGCATAAATTGTTTTTTTTAATTTTTGTTTATGTCCCATAAATGAACTTGAATTCGCCTTTAACAATTTAGCGCGCTAAAAATTGAAACAAATGCAGCCCTGAATAATTTTAAAATTAAAATAAAGTGGCATCAGCATTCAAACTAACTTACTGACATAGGTGGCAGCTCCTGCCTATTTTTGTGTGAAGAGAACAGCTGCTGCGACAGACATTATTGATGGTAAATTATGTGTTTTTGTTTTTGTTTTTATTTTTCCCAAAATTCTGCTTTTTATTTATTTATTTTGCGTTTATTTAAGGTCTTGGAAATAAATCGGGCATGTGTCTCAGATAACCCTCGCGAACTGCATTCACCGAGTACCACACAATCGCACTTATTTATCTCTGCATTTATTTAAAGAATGCTAGAATACGGAGCTAAAATTATACGCTTCCGAACACTCCAAAAATTGATTGACAAGGGCACAATAGTGTCAGCGTTAATAATGACGACTGTCAACGATCTCGTCCGTCAGCAGGACGACAATTGCATATTGTCTCCAAAAGGCAAATGCCTCTTATAAGAAGACACAGAAAGATCGGAAGACAATCGACTTTTTGAAAGGAAATCCAGAGAAATTGAGGCGCTATGGTTAACTTTCCAACGTATCGATAACCAAATTAGAAGGGATCCAACGGCAGCTAATGACCATCCATACTTTGTGAAGTGTTGGGGTCCTTATCTGCTTGTCCTCGGGAACGTCCTCTGGAATGTCCTGTCGCGGCTTGTCCTGCGCGGAGACCTGTAAACCTAAACCACTTTGTTAAATAAGCACTGCACTCTTTTAGATTTAAAATAACAAGAGGTTTATTCGTAAAACACTAGTTCTTATCTACTATTTACAAATGAACATTACAGTCTACGTCTTGACTTTTCTGGTGTTCCAGTTACGCAATTGTTATTTGTCAGTTGCGCAAGCCAACCGACCTACTTCATTCTAAATGCCCCTCGTCAGCTTGACTGCGGAACTGTGACACCCTAAAAGTTTACATCATAATTAATGCATAAATACTATTCATTTACAATATTTGCACCCTAAAAATATGTGCGTTCTTAATGAATTGAATAGGAGCCGGTGCTGTGAGTCAACTACGCGTAGGTAGCTTGATTCTAACTCATAACATCCCTCCCCTGTTTCTAAAAGAAGTTAGTGCAACTAACTTCCATTAAATCTCTACAATATTTTTCTTGCACTGCAAACAAATATGTGCATCGATTTAACTCTATATTACATACATATAATTTGTTGTTATTTATTTATTTTTTTACATCGCCTTATTTGGGTTCTATCACGGATTTTATTCTTTTCTTTGTTTTTGTTTTTTCTTAGTTTTATGTATCATTTTTTTTTTATATTCCCCTTTTTATAATTTGGTCTTTCATTGACTCTTTTCTCATTGGCGTATATACAAACATCTAAACAATAACACAATTCTATTGTATACCTAAAACCTTATAGTATACTGCGCGCTCTGCTACCTGCTGGTCCAGTTGACGACCGTCGTTGTCAGAGTGAAGTCCCTCGATGAACTCTGCATACTCCTCCCTTGTTTCTGGATCGGTACGTAAAAAGATGATGCAAGCTTGCGCGACTAGATGCGCGTCTGACGAAGTCAAAATAAATATTCGATATTCGCTTAGTGAGTAACAATGGATATTTTCTCATTGGAGAAATCGTTACGAAGTTTAGCCGATAAAACTTGGCTATGTTATGTTCGATCTTTTCGTGGTTAAAACGATTTTTTGCTGCAGCAGATTATTCTGCGAAGCTAATTGAACGATGGTAGTTGTGGCTGTTATTGTTATTGTAGCCGTTTCTCGGTGAAATTACGGAGTAACCTCGGGTTTGGCTAAAATTATCTCTTCTTCATTCTAGACAATAATACAATATACATACTGATATATGTAATAATGGCAGACACGTTGGATTCTTTATACGGACAACGTATATGTTAGTATTTTTCATGCCATTTCGTCAGTTATGCAATAAAACTCAAGTATTATTAGACTTTTACTAGTCAGATAGAAACTCTTCTATTCGGCCGATACCATCTCCATTCTTTTATAAGCTTAAATCGTAGTCATCTCGCACATGGGAAGTTGAAAGCTCTTTCACTCTTTCATATAAAAATGAATTCTCACTAATTTCGTTTTCATTTTTTTTTTCAACCAAAAATTATCTCTGGATATCATCGTTGCAAATTTCGTATTATCATTTTGTGGCTTACTGATTACCCTTCTTCCACATCTTCTCACTTCTTCTTATTCAGTTAGATTTTTGTTCGCTGCTCTTGCATTTCATATACTGGTCTCCTGGATGTTAGTTAACATCTTACTCAGTCTTCGACGCTGCAGGAAATCCCTTCCAGGTTCATGTTGCACCATATTGAACCATCCACATGTCCTTGTTTGTTCGCCAACGCCTTAATATCTAAAAACAATACGCTTAATCATGTATCGGACTTGCCGAGTTTTAATTATTCTTACTAGCTCATTCTTATATTCACTCAATTTTTAATATTTTTCCTAACGTAAACAGTAAATTGGATTTAAATGTATATATCGCTTATCTACTACGTCTTAACAAACAAACTATAAACAAGTAACAAAAACTTTTTCCTTTACAAATACTATTAACTAACTATGATACATTTTCTTTCAATTGTTAGCGGCATTAAAACTTTAAATCCTTCTCAAATATATACATTTTACAACAATTTGCTTCATACATAACAATTATTTTCTAATTAAATTATATGCCGCCCAAAAAAAAAAATTTTTTTTTATATCAATTCTTGGCAAAACTATTTGCCCATCTTACATAAGCGAGTATATAAAGGATAAATTTATTATTTATTTTTTCTTTTCTTTAGACAATTCATTATTCCTTTAATATCATTTCTCTTTTTATATATCTTTTTAAATTTTTACAATTCTGAGCAAATTCTTTTGCCCCCTGACATAAACCAGAATATTTAAGATAAACCCGTTTATGTGAAAACATTGTCCATTGCATGACTATATCTTTCATCGCATACAATTACTTTTTATTTAAATTTACTTCTAGCTTGATATGTATATATCCATTTACGATTCTATTTTCCATCCTGTAATTAGCTCGTATATGGCTACATACACACATTCGAGGCGCTTTAAATTACCTAGAATTAATTGCTAATGTTATTTTCCCCAATTAACTATACATTTTTCAAATTTCCATACGCTAATTTCCTAATCAATAAACAGTAAAAACCTATGTACGAGTTTATTTACATATAGCCGACTGCAGTATCTGCAAAAATATACATACGCACATTCCCATTCCTCTTAACTAGAATACTTACTTCTTTAAATATACATTCGTACATTCATTCTTTATCTTATACACATATATACATACTTACTTCACCAGCAGTTCCGTTGCCTGGCGTTAACGCTCATGCGTCGAATTTCAGTGCATACACTGCCGTATGTATGTATGTACATATTCGAAGTTTTATATTACTTACCCACGACTGTCTCACTATCTTATTTTATTTTTTAATTACGTGCAATATTTATCACTTAATATTTAAAAAAAATATTTTTCCCTACTGTGCTTCGTTCGACCATAGTGCATAATAAGCACATTTTTATTACCTCAACTTACTTGCTCGAGTTTAATTGGCACACTTCTGCTGGCCTTGACTTTGAAAATCGGAGCTGTGTGTGTTATTTGATCCGCACACGTACATGTTTACGTTGTTATTCTTGTATTTACACTTGTAGAACACTGCTAACACATGTCTTTAGTTGTGTGGTCTAATGTGGAATAATTTCAACAAATTATTATGTAGCTTTTTATTTTTCCCCTTAATCGTTATGACTGTTGTAACTGGGCTTCGCATCTCTGCTACTACATACGGACCTTTCCACACAGGTGAGAATTTGTTTGTCCTAGCCTGATTCTTCATTAGTACTTGATCACCCACATGAAAAACTACTGGGTTTAGTACCTTGTTATAGGCTTCCCTGGCTACTCGTTTAGCACAATCCTGGTTTTCTCTGACCAACTCGTGCGCTCGCTGTAGCTGATACTTTTGCACTTTATTCGGGTCATCAGCATTGTACACTGGCGCACATTTGCGCTTCAGATTTGCTGGCATGTTGAAATCAAAACCGTAGAGTGTTCTAAACGGAGTTTGCTTCGTTGATACATGTACCGTATTATTGTGTACATGCATTGCAGTGGTCAACCATTGATGCCAATTCGAGCCGTCCTCTTTGGCAAAACTGCGCAAGTACTCGGCCAGAGGTCGATGACTACGTTCCAATGAGCCATTCGCCTGTGGATGATATGATGTTATGTGCGACTTCTTGATTCCCAGCATTTTACACGTTTCTGAGAATAGTTTTGATACGAAATTTGAACCATTGTCGGTTATCAAAACCTTAGGTATGTTGTATCGTGCTATGATTTCATCAAAGAATGCTTTGGCCACCGTACTTGCTTCAGCATCGGGTATAGCCACGCACGCCATATACTTTGAGAAATCGTCTTGGAACGTCAAGATGTATTTATTGCCCGAAACAATCTCAGGTAAAATACCTACAATATCCATATGAACTTTATCAAATTGTTGTTTTGGTGTGTCAGTTAACACCATTGGCATCTTTGTTAGCCTTGAACTTTTGTTGGCCTGGCACTTTGGGAAACTTCTTACATATTTTTTTATGTCTTTGAGCATACCTTTCCATCCGTATACTCGCCTAATTCTGTCATGGGTTTTCCAGAATCCCTGGTGTCCACCTAGAGGTGAATCGTGGAAACCCTTTAACACAGCCTGGATATCCTTTATATCCTCCAGCCATTCCACACTGCTGGCTCTTTGTTCGTGGGCATCTTCACCCGTCTTGCTAACATCTCTTGTAGCATCAACTTTATCCTCTTGCATTCTCTCGGCCTTCTCCTTATCTGACCGTGCTTTGGACCTCGTTTGCACTACTGATACTTTCTGTGCCTGCGGTACTCTGCTGAGTGCATCGGCATTCAGATTCTTTTTCCCAGGTTTGTATATGATTTCAAAATCATACTCAGACAATTTGTGTCTGAACCTGGCTAGCCTAGACGTTTGGTCTTTCAAATTGGCTATGCCTCTCAACGGCTGGTGATCAGTATATATTTGAAATGGGCGTCCTAGCAGATATACCCTAAAATTCTTTGTAGCCCACACTATGGCTAGAAATTCCTTTTCTATTGTGGAGTATCTCTTCTCCGTGTCGCTAAACGCTCTGCTTGCGAATGCTATTTGTCGGTCATTACCGACTTCCCCTTGTGACAATACTGCCCCTAATGCTTCATTGCTAGCATCAGTGGTCAACAAAAAAGTTTGCTCAAAGTCGGGGTATGCCAAAATTGGTGGCGAGCTAATTATCTCCTTTAGCCACTCGAATGCTTGCTGACATCTCGCTGTCCATTCGAACTTTGCTTCTTTTCGTAGCAACTTATTAATGGGCAAAGCAATTCCGGCTAGTCCTTCCACGAACTTTCTACAATAGTTCACTAGTCCTAGGAATGCTTGCACTTCCTTTCTATTTCTTGGAACCGCTCAATTCTTAACGCATTCCACCTTCTGCGGGTCAGGCAGTGCTCCTGCCTCTGAGCAACGATGGCCTAAATAAACCACCTCTTTTCGCAAAAAATTACACTTCTCCGTGTTCAATTTCAAATTGTGTTCTCGTAATTTCTGGAGCACCTTGCACAAGCGTTGCGAATGCTGCTGCAAGTTCTTCCCATAAATTACAATATCATCCAGATACACAAAACAATCTAACCCTTGCAAGCCTGTTAGCACATGGTTCATTAGCCGTTGGAAGGTAGCCGGTGCTCCTGTTAATCCAAAAGGCATTCTATTAAACTCATAATGCCCTAAACCGGTGCTGAACGCGGTTTTCTGCTTATCTTGGGTATCCACCAGAACTACTACTAACTGGTAGCCACTCGCTAAATCAAGCGTAGAAAAATATCTACTATGCCCCAATTGATCCAGAATCTCTTCTATCCTTGGTATCGGGAACACCTGCTTGATAGTGGCGTCGTTCAATTTCCTAAAATCGACGACCATTCTCCACTTCTTCTGACCCTGAGCACCTCCCTTCTTTGGTACCAAAATTATTGGTGAGTTCCAAGGCGAGATACTCGGTAAGATTATGTTATCTTTCAACATTCCCTGCACTTGCCTATTTACCTCATCTTTGTGAGCTTGTGGCAATCTGTATTGCTTCATAAAATTAATTCTTTAAAATTATCATAACTAGTGAACTTTGGCCTAAACTCCTCGTCCATCAGATAGTCGTTTTCTGAGGCGTTGAGTACACAAGCGTACACCTTACCCTTGTCAACGTGCGTTATGGTTTCTCCCATATATACGCCCTCCGCTAGCTGCTGCTTGTGCAAAACAACAGTTCTAAGTTTCGTATTTACATGCATAGTAACTACTCTGGTTGACCTTGCATTTACTACCTCCATACTATTCTTAACCTTACTCACAGTTCCTTCCTGCCATGACTTTATGGTATGGTGCGTCCCCAAAGATTATCGCGGCCAATTATCCCATCAGCCGGGATACCTTTCCTATCCACTTCCACTGCATGCACTTATACCCTTAACTCTACTGTGCCCTATTCTGAGCGACCCCAATGTCCTAATGCACCCTCCAAACGCTCCGTTAAGCGTTCTTAAGTTCATTTGATTAATGTCTAGCCCCTTCCGTAAAACACTAGATTTTACGAGGCTAGTGTCCGCCCCTGAATCTACTAATAGCACTAGCTTTCCACTCGCTGCTTCCTCGCAGGGTATCTCGATGAAGGCATCACCTATCCTGCTCATAGCGAAGCAATGTCCTTCAGTTCCCAACATGGACGCGTATCCACTTCCTAACTCTTCGTGATACTGGAGAGCCTCCTGCTCCTCCTTCTCTTGGACTGTAGTTCCTACATTACTAGTCCCACGTATTTCCGGCCTTATTATTACTCTCTTTCTTTTGGCTTTCCAGTCTACTGGCCTCGACTGGGCCGCTGGAAGTTTCCCTGGTTCCTTTGCTGGGATTGTCTCATCTGTCCACATGAGAAACATCTCAACCCCTGTTTGGTGTTGCTTATCCTTGCTTCACTTCTGGAATTGCAATTTGGTCGCTGCTGACCACTCCCAGTTCTGAAAGGATTTCTTCCTTGGCTAATTCCTTCCGTTGAATTAACACGGGGTCTACTGAAGTTACCCCTGCTGTCCGTCAAGGGTGGATCCGGGCGCCTCGTAGCTGGCTGCCTTCTACTTTGATCCCATTTTGTGTCTACTTGGCACTGTCTACTTGCCTCATGACCGTAAGTTTGGCACTCCATACAGTAGGGCGTGTTTTTGCGTGTAACGCATTCATCCCTTGTGTGCCCTGGCTTATGACAGAATGAGCAAATGGGTTTCCTTGGAGGAAAATCTTGATCTCTTTGTTGCGGAAATTGACCCATCAATCTACCAATTCCACATCTGTTTTGCTGGTGTACTGTTCCTACCTCTGCAGGAGCATTCGTCCAGCAGATTCTACCTGTTGTCGTTCGCTGTTGTATTGCTGCTTCAGCTAAAGAGACCGCTTCCACTAGTTCTGTCATGCTCCTCGGCGTGAGAGTAAGAGTATAATTAGCTAAGTCCCTATTTATCAGGCCTGCCTTGAACACAGAAATCATAGTCCGTTCTACTTGAGCCTTGTATGCTGCAACATTTTCTGGAAACTGCCTGTTGGCTTCCGTCTCAGCAGCGCTCCCTAGAGACTGGAGCCTTCGTCCCCAGGCTCTCAATTCCTCCCCCGGTGTCTGAGTTGATTTCTGAATTTCCCGAACGAGACAGTCGTATGACTTTTGTTTTAAATACATCCTATCCAAAAGTACATATAATTCTGCCAGGGTGCTTACTGAGCTATGCACCAGTAAATCAAACGCATCACCTGTGGTTCTTTGCCTAATACACTTTATTAAGTGTTCCCCGTCCGCTTCCGGAACACTCTGTTGTGCTAGCTCACAACCTTCTTTGAAGCGCCGGATCTCAGTTCTCAGATCATACAACTCGACTCCTGAGAACATGGGCACCAACTTCTCCACCGCATGAGCAACTTCCAGAATGCCCAGTTTATTCCTTTGTGTTTTCTCAATTGCTGGTAAAACCTTAGTTTTATTAATCTATTTGGGAGTTTCCAAATTCTCTTCTCCCGGATCTGAGAGGTAATTGGCCAGTGACGGACTCAAACTAATTAGTCTTCTATCGTTTGTTCGTACTGGCGAAATATTGTCCCCAGTATCGGAACTTTGCTGCACGGGTACTGCTTCCGGCTCCTTTGGCGGATATCCCTGATTTTTATTATTTATCGGGCCTCCCGGAGAAAAAGGCTCGACACCGATTTCAGATGCGCCAAACAAAAATTCCGCTTGCCTTTCTTCATTAAGTACTAATTTTGGCTTTACCATGCGGCTTATCCCTTCTGGTGTTAAATACTCCGGCCAACGTACTTCCGGAGGCAATGTCAATACTGTCTGCGTAAATCCGGCTGATACTGATTTTGATTTCTCCCTATTCAGTGAGGTCCTATTGGTCACCCGTCCTCTTTTCAATTCCGCACACTCCTTTTCCAACAGCGTTGCTGCTTCCTCTGTTTCCGTCAATCTCTGAGAAAGTTCCTTTACCTTCTTCTCCAGATACTCTTTTTGTGCTCTCCAATCTTCTGCTTTCTTATGAAAACTGAACAACTTTTCTTCTGTTCTTTTTTGGATTGCCGCCAAGGCTTGATCCGCTACCTCTAATGGTGACACAACGCCTCCGGCGTTCGCCTGCCTCCACAATTCCTGAGCTTCTTCCCTGCTCGTACTCGCTTCGAACTGGTCAACTATTTTCCCAGTAAACAGTTTCACCTCTGACTGTATTGATTTCAATCTGTTCCTTATTTCCTCGTCTGGCGAAACCAAACTCACAATCTCTTGCCCTAGTCCCTCTAATTCAGAACTAAATGTATTTGCCCATTCGTTGACCAGACTATTTATGTAGTCTGCGTAATTTTCCGCAAAATATTTTCCCTTGCCGTACTCAACTGCGTGAGGCAACAACAGTCCGTGATTAATGTTGAACTCTCTCCCTAGATTTTGCAACTGAGTTATTCGCTTGCGGTAATACACGTTGTCCTTACGTAAACTGCCGTCTTTCTTAAAATTACGGACCAATTTTTCAATCGCTTCTCCAATTTGCTCCTGCATCAGCAGTAATCCTTGCGCTTCCTTCGTCATATCCCAAATGCCAGAACAGATGGCGTATCCCAATTACAAATAAAAATCCAATATTTGTTAAAACTTGTTACAATATTTTATTTGATCTTACTTAATGATTCAAACCAGAGTTATTAAAAAAAAAAACATTCCACCGTAAATTCTATCTTTATATACATATTCTGCTATACTTGTTTTCCATCACAAAGTGCCGCTGTCTACCGGCTTCCATTAAGTCCTTCCATCACTGCAAATCGGTCCTTGGCTTCCTCACAGATACTCTTTTATTTCCTCTCACCATCTTTAATCCTCCCAAGAATCCATAGAAAAGGCCATATGTTTGTAAAAACCGAAATTTGATTTACCGGAAAAAGTGTCTTGATTCATTCCCGGAAATTTGAGTCCATATTTAAAAATAAACCCCTAACGTATGCGCATATTTATATTCTTCTTAATACCCTAAGCTCATGGTATTTAATTGTGTAAAAAAAAGTGAAAAAATGTGTATCCCAATATATCCCTACCGACAAACAAACACAAAGCCCCTACAAAAAAATCTTCACAGCTAGGATGAACATACATAGACCGTCCGATCATACTGACGGTTTATGGTTGCCATTCCAAACTGCACGCAACAGCGCAAACGCGCCTGTATGTTGCGACTTCTTTGACCAGCGCTACGGCGCCTTCAGGGTCGCAGAAGTATCTACTTAAATTACGCTACTATACACTCTACTCACCAAAAATTTTTTTTTCCGATGACATCTTTTTCCTTAGGGTCCTTCGAATTCGTTGCAGGTTGAGGTCCTTCGAATTCGTTGCAGGATGCCTCACTGCTACAGGGTTCCTTGCCCTGGGATTACTCCAATAGGTCCATCCTACCGGCTGCGCCAAAATGTTGGGGTCCTTATCTGCTTGTCCTCGGGAACGTCCTCTGGAATGTCCTGTCGCGGCTTGTCCTGCGCGGGGACCTGTAAACCTAAACCACTTTGTTAAATAAGCACTGCACTCTTTTAGGTTTAAAATAACAAGAGGTTTATTCGTAAAACACCAGTTCTTATATACTATTTACAAATGAACATTACAGTCTACGTCTTGACTTTTCTGGTGTTCCAGTTACGCAATTGTTATTTGTCAGTTGCGCAAGCCAACCGACCTACTTCAGTAAAAGTGTCGTCGGTGCATTCTAAATGCCCCTCGTCAGCTTGACTGCGGAACTGTGACACCCTAAAATTTTACATCATAATTAATGCATAAATACTATTCATTTACAATAGTTGCACCCTAAAAATATGTGCGTTCTTAATGAATTTAATAGGAGCCGGTGCTGTGAGTCAACTACGCGTAGGTAGCTTGATTCTAACTCACAACAGAAGGATCTATACGCATTGATGGGCAACCGGTACAAACAATTTCTTGCAGACATCAAGGAGAGCAAACAAATACTCACAGCAAAGGGCATAACTCAACCACAAGCAGTTAGTGTCCCAAGTTGCTCAGCGGAACCTGGACAGAAGGGCATAACTCAACCACAAGGAGAGAAGAGGATTCAAAAGACTAATTTGCCTAACATGTTATTGCACTCGTGCAACGCATGTTAGACGATATATTGGCTGATGATACACACCATTCATGCCAATATTATACTACAAAGGCCAACCTTATAGAACATGGACGTTATACTGGATTCTATAGTTGACATGAATTCTGACGATAATAATTTTGAAGAATACCTGAGCATAGAGATGCATGTGAGTAACAGAATTCGTATGCTTCAAGAGAAGGAAGTGACCGTTCCTGCAATTTCAAATCGAGCGTCACCCGCCGAACATTTGCCAAAGGTAATACTGCCAAAATTCGATGGAGATTACCTGAAGTGGCAACAATTTTATAATCTATTCAATGAAATGATCCACAAAAGGCCACTTCCAACGATACAGAAGATGTGGTATCTTAAAACAAATTTGATCGGAGAAGCAGAACGATTAATTAGACACCTCACTATAACTGAGAATAACTACCAAACTGCATGGGAATCACTCCAGGACCGATATAGCAATGTGCGATTGCTAACTTCAGCTCTTGTGGAAAAACTATTGGGGCAAAACAAACACTCAACAGACTATCCATCAGCGACAGCACTAAAGAGATTTCATGATACAACCCAGGAAACATTATTGGCATTAAAAAACCTTGGTTTAGACACGAATTCTTTGGATCCAATTATTCTCCACCTCCTATTGAAGAAATTAGACAAATGCACGCGGATGAGCAGTCCTTGGGGAAGCCAAAGGAATTACCCACACCAAGGTAATCCTTAAAGTTTATTGAAACGAGATTCCAGTCTCTCGAGGCAATCGGGCAAAGAGAGCATACTGCAAAAATATTGACAACGGTAATAGCCACAACTCAAGGAATCAAGAAATGCTTGTCTAGCAATAGCCAGACACATCCGCTGTTTGCATGCCAAAGCTTTTTGAAACTTTCTGTTCAGAAGAGGTTACAGTTCCTGAAAACACACAAGCTATACATTAATTGTCTAAAGCTTGGTCATTGGACAAAGGATTGTATGTCAAGAAAATGTACTAAGTATACGAGTACAGTCACACTACATTAGAATTCTGAAGCATATCGTAGCGAACCAGCCGTAAACCAGGTCAACCACATCCTCAACAGTCCACAACACTAGTAGCTTCGAAGGATTCGAACCAATAGGTATATGTGCTCTTCAGCACTGTGTTATCTTCTCCGAGCGTTAGTTGTGGCAATGCGCCCTGCAGTTGCCTGTCGCCTGTGTATCCTAGCCGGACCTGTAAAACACTTGCCGACTGCGGCGTAAACACAACACACACCGTTTCGCTTTCGAAAATATACCACATTTATTTATTCTTAATCCACTCTTATTTATATTCTTAATTCTAGCTACATAATTATTTTTATAACCTACTTAGGTGTTCCAATTACGCAGGTGTTGACCCAAAACAATAATCGCAATGAGCCAGTTCATACAAAATGCCAATGGTGCATTTTAGCCCTAGTTTTTGTGTCACTGTGTAATTGTAACAACTGTGAAATTCATGTATGTAATATTAATTAATGCTACAACCGGTCGATAGGCTACTTGGGTTGTGTCGCGAGTCAACTACTCGTAGGTAGTCGTATCTTGACTCGCAACATTCCTCCCCTCTTTCTGGAAGAAGGTAGTGTAGCTACCTTCTAAAATTGTATAACCTACTACAATATTTTATATGTATACATTTACTATATATTTTTTTTCTGATAACCTAATACAATATTTTATGTGTATATTTATATTCTTATTTATGTTTTTTTTTAATTTTTTTAAAATTATATTTATATATATATATATATATATATATATATATATATATTTATATATATATATATATATATATATATATATATATATATATATATATATATATTAATATATATATATATATATATATATATATATATATATATATATTTATATATATATATATATATATATATATATATATATATATATATATATATATATATCTTTTTCTTTTCAAATGTTTTTTAGTTTTCTTGTTTTAACTATTGTATTTTTTTATATATATTTTTTTCATTAATTTTTTATTTTTATTATTTTGATATTGTTTTTTTTATATTTTATTTATTGTTTCTTTTTTTTTCTTGGTTCGTTTTCTCTTCCTTTTTGTTTATTTATTATTTTTTTTTTTGTCAAACATTTTGTACATTCTTAACTCTAACATCTGGTTTGCTTAGCCTACGCTGCTCTACACTGCAATCTCTGCTACCTGCGGCGTTGGTTGTGGTTCTCGTTGTGGGTATTTGACTCGTTTCCTTAACTGGCAGAATATATATGAGATTACTGCAACGATCATTGCCAGCGTTGTGATCGCGGCGATCCCTCCCTTTTCCAACGAGGAGTGCGTTCAAAAGTCTACCACTTGAACGGTTTGCGGAAAAAACGACACTCCATTGGCGAGAATGTGCCGCCGTTCAAAGTCAGAGTATACGGTTCGCAGGTGGCTGTCTGGGTGAATGTAGAGTAGACCAAAAATACGTAATCAGCATTAGCGACGTCTTCGACGGAGTTGCAGAAATGATTGCCCTGTATAAGTAAATTGTGCAATTCGCTGAAAAGCCGTTTGCCTTCTTTGAATGTGTGTTCATTGGCAATTTCCTGTAAAGATGCCTAAAACTACAAGGGAGCCTGGTGTCATTTTGCATGCGCCGACCCATTGACTCGTCAGGGCTTGTGTGTCAATATCCAATTGATTTACAGATCCTTGAGAGCTACTATCCAACTCGTTGGTTGCAAATGGCAGGTCATTATCCTCCTCCCCGTTCTTCGCCAAATGCACTACTATGTATTTATCCAGCTCGGCGTTCTGCCCAATAATAATGCCATAGCAGAAATCATGTTCAATAGCACGTTTGTGGAGGTAATTTTCGTCTGATTTACTCAGGAGTATTGTGCGTATCGCGGAGTCCCGGACTGTTTACAAAAATGCTAGATTTTGGAACTCGTTCAGCACTTAATTGACAAATAATTAGATTAAAGCACTGAACCACAACCCACAAGATCAGAGTCAACTTGCTGCGCGTTGTTTGCTACCCCGAAATGGCATATCTTGCTCGTTTCGTCTGAGCCCCGCTATTATCGATTCCGCTTCCGCTGCCGTTATCTCACACCCTCTCTTACTTCCGTCAGATCCTGCCGTATTTGCTCTTAACTCGCAAAGCTCCATTGTTTCCTTTTGCAAGTCTTCTAGTTTCTTCAGTACTGGCTCCAGATCAGCATGGCGAAACTCCGATATCACCACCCACTCGTCTTTCGAGAACCAAACATTATCCAGTGATTCCAAAATCAGGTCCGTTTCCGCCAAGGGTTCCACCCGCACTTCCGCGGTTTCGCTGCATTTCGCTGGAACGCTCAAATAGGCTACCAAGAATACAACTGTATTACACATATACTGTAGTAATCGCTATAATAACTTATCTAATAAATATTTCTATTTCTCTAAATATTTAAATAATCATTATGGTTATATTACTGCTACATTATCGTTATCACTACTTTACACTAACATCCACCATCGACCGACCTTTTATCTTCTTTTTTTCTTACCATAATCTAGAAATATCCTTGACCATGTATTTCCGTTGTCAATAGCATGACCCAATTCCTTTCTTCTCTTAAAAAAAAATCTCCGGGTTTCGTATATATTCATAACACCTCTAGTGTGGAAAACCCCTCTATGAATGCATACGAAACATACAGGCACCCCCTCGGTATTAACACTACCCTATTTACTACTGCGCTGAAGCCCCGCCAATTTTACGCTAGCTTTCTAACCGCTGTCAGCTAGCCTATAGCTCCAGATTTTCTCTCAATTAACACCTAACTTAATACACACAATAAACTTACAAGCAAACTTTAGTCTATCTAACTCAATTTCGATTTTACTACTATCCATTCTCAACTAGCTCTCTTAGCTTGTTACCTACTGATTATTCTCCCTAACTTATTCTAGCTTAGACCAACTTGCCATATTAACTAAATATACTAACAAGACCCTTTCTAACCTCTTACTTCAAAACAACCCCATTCATAATTGTCCTGTGTAATTGTTAAACGAGTCAAAACTTGCCTTGGTCGGCTTACCATCTCACTGCACCGATTGTACCAAATGCTAGGCGACCAACATCCGATGCTGCCAACGTTCGATACCTCCAGGGTCGTACACCCGGAAGTTGTATTCAAACTAATTGAAATCAATTGTATTCCATACTTACCTTCTTTATTACATTATTCATATCAATAAAAAATATATTTAGAAATTTGTGTATTTTTTTCAATTTCCTTGAGTTTCTTCTTTTCCTATTATCATTACTTATACTAAATATAAAATTGTTTAATTACACTGCTTCCGTGTTTATTTACTTTACTTACTTCCCTATTGCTCTTCCAAACATACTTACGTTTACCTTCATGCCCCTACCCCTACGACTTCATGTATATCGTACTGATAAAACAATTAAAATATTACTGCTAAACATATGCATGCAAACCACCATGTCTCATATTAAACTTACACGCTACACGCGCTCATACTTACTTATTGACAAAAATATATATGTACATGGCACATGCGCTTGTCATTATAGCGCATGCCAAAAATGTCAACGCATCATATTACCCGTGTATGTTATGAGTGGCTACAAACTTAATAACGTATTGCATAAACGCCCCAGTTATTGACTCTGCTGCTCATGCGACTACCTAAACCGCACAAACAAACAAAAAATATATATGCATTTATTGCTTCCCATTTTTTTTCTTCATTCTTTATTGAAGTCATATTTTCAGCTCGCAAAAATTATTTCTTTTACTACTTCACGAGGGCATTCGTACACTGTCTCGCCCTTGAATCATAATATATGGTTTCATTCTTTCGTACCGCTGACTTGCTTACGTTTAATTTTCTTCGTTTTCAAGGTTGAAGATATTATTTAATAAAAATTTCACTCATTTCAGTCGTCACTTTCCGCATGAACTGAATTTTGGGATAGGTCAAGCAAAGAAAACCTCTGCTTCAATTCACTCATCATTGGAACCAGTTTCACACTAAAATTCTTAATTCGATCTGTAGGGCTTCAACAGATTGTTATGGAATCGTCTCAATTTGTTTCCTATCCTAACCTCTGTTGTTACTGGCCCCAAAATCTTTTCTACTTTATATGGACCAAGCCAAATATGGGAAAATTTGTTCTTCTTGTTACTGTTACGCAGTAAAACATTGTCCCCAGCAACGAACTGCACGGGATTAGTGGAAGCATCATATTGCTTCTTGGATACCTCTTTTGCCCTTTCCTGCGCCTTCCTAGCCAACTCGTGCCCTTTCTGCACTTGATAACGTAACAGATGTGGGTAGTCGTCTGTATTATATAAAGGCGCTGGCTTTCGTTTCAAATTCGGTGGCATTTGAGGTTAGAAACCATACAACGTGAAAAATGGCGTCTGTTTAGTGGATGCGTGTACAGTGTTGTTGTGCACATGCATTGCTGACGCCAACCACTGGTCCCAGTTCGATCCATCCTCCTTCACAAAATGCCTCAAGTATTCAGCTAGCGGTCGATGGCTATGTTCTAACGAACCGTTAGCCTGAGGGTGATACGGGGTGATGTGAAGTTTCTTCACCTTTAACAGTTTACACGTTTCAGAAAAAATTCTCGAAATGAAATTAGTGCCGTTATCTGTTACAAGTATCTTTGGGACACCTAATTTTGCTGCAACTTCCCCAAAGAAAATCCTAGCTACCGTGGTTGCCTCCGCATCCGGCATGGCAACCGCTATAAAGTATTTAGATAAGTCGTCCTGGAATGTTAGGATGTATTTATTCCCAGACGAGCTCTCGGGCAATGGTCCCACCATATCCATGAACACCTTTTCGAATGGTCTGTTAGCAGTATCAGTTAGTTGCATAGGCATCCTTGTTAGCCTTGATACCTTGTTCTTCTGACAACTTTCACACCCAGCGATGAGTTTCCGTATATCTAACATCATTTTAGGCCACCTATAGTTCTTGCGTATACGCCTATACGTCTTCATGAAACCCTGGTGACCCCCCAAAGGAGCATTATGGTAATGTTTTAACACCGTTTCAATCTCCTTCTGGTCCGACATTTCAATTACAGCGTTCGTAACAAAAGGTAATTCTGGAGTCGTACAGTCACCCATGGCGTCCCCCTGCTTCGCGGAGTCATCCACAGTACTCTTTCGCTCCCTTACTTGCGCTCTTGTTTGGACAGCTGCTATCCGCGGTGCTGTGTCCCACCTATCGGCTGGTGAAAATCTCGATTTTTCCCTTAACCGAGTTACTACCTGTTGGACTCTCGCTGCTGTATCCTCAAGCGCTTCCCGCAAGTTTTCTTGCTCTTGTACGTTTATATCATATAATCTAGCGAGACAACGTCTCAACCCCACATTGATGAACCTGTATGCTAAACAGTCTTTCGTTATGTCAAAGGAAACTGCCCTCGCTTCCAAAAACCCCACTTCCACTTTTACCCTGTCTAACTCAATCCATGCCCTCACTATTATTCGTTCCCCTTTTGACCTTTCCGTTTGCCCATCATTGATCGCATATCCCGCGATATTCTCAGTGATTCTCAGAACACTCGTATTTTGCGGCGCCCTACTCAGCGCATCCGCATTCAAATTCGTTTTCCCTGGCTTGTATACAATATCAAATGTGCACTCGGACAGCTTATGCCTGAACCGTGCCAGTCTAGACGTTTGATCCTTCAAATTTACGATTCCCCTTAGCGGTTGGTGGTCGGTGTAAACCGTGAACTGCCTCCCCAAAAGGTATGATCTGAAGTTACGAGTGGCCCAAACTATAGCGAGCATCTCCCTCTCTATCGTAGAGTACCGCTTCTCGGTCTCGCTCAGCGGTCTACTCGCGAAAGCTATGTGATGATCGCGACCCTCTTGTTCCTGTGAAAGAACCGCTCCCAGAGCTTCACCACTGGCTTCTGTCGTTAAAATGAAATGCTTATTAAAGTCCGGGTAAATCAGGATGGGCGGTGTCGTAATAGCCAATTTCAAACCTTCGAACGCCTGTTTGCATGACTCCGTCCGATTGGCAGCGACAACTGTGCCATATTCTTCACGAATTTCCTATAATAGTTTGCTAAACCAAGAAAAGCTTGTACGTCTTTCCTGTTTCTTGGCTGAGCAATATTCTTGACGCATTCTATCTTCGCAGGATCAGGAAGCGCACCTTTCTCAGTACACTTGTGTCCTAGATAGACCACCTCGCGTCGCAGGAAGTTACACTTCTTCGTGTTGAGCTTGAGACCATGCTCCCTCAGTAGATCCAGTACTTTACTCAACTTGCTACTGTGGTCTGACAGATTCCTTCCATATACCACTATATCATCTAGGTATACAAAACAGTCAATACCTTGCAGACCAGTTAGAATGCTATTCATAAGCTTCTGAAAAGTTGCTGGAGCACCAGTAAGTCCGAATGGCATTCGTTTGAACTCAAAATGACCCAAAGACGTGCTGAATGCTGTTTTCTCTCTGTCTCCCGCACCCAGACTTGATGGTATCCACTAGCCAAATCTAGCGTAGAGAAATACCTACAATGACCCAACTGATCCAGAATTTCGTCAATTCTTGGGATCGGAAAAACTTGCTTCAGCGTGACGTCATTTAATTTCCTGAAATCGACCACCAATCTCCATTTCTTGGTGTTGTCCTGGGACTTTTTCGGAACCGATAATAAAGGTGAATTCCATGGAGAATTGCTCGGCATTATTATGCCCTCCTCCAACAACTTGTCCACCTGTCTATTCATTTCGTCACGATGAGCCTCTGGAGTTCTATATTGCCTTTGATTTATGGGCAACTGCCCCTCCGCTATGGGAATATTGTGCTCAATTGTAGATGTGAACGGCAGCGTGTCTCCATCGAGTAGGAAAACATCGTTATACTCTGCGCACATTCTTGCTATTGAAAGGATTTCCTCCTCATTCAAAATACTCCCCGTTCCCAATTCGTTTTTCAGTTTCTCCGCTTTCTCGGTATTCTCCCGAGACTTTTCCTGCACTACAAAATCACTCGCATCGCTTACTTCTCTAATGTCGTACTCCGAGATATTGGAACATATCACCTCTAATTCTGATCCCATACTACGTCCGATTCTTGAGTGTTCAGCACCGGTGCCTCAACTGTATAATCCGTGGCGTATGCCAAAGTATCGCTGATATGCACACCAGGCTGTATCTCTTGCCTGTTTGCTATTGTTAAAGCCTCTTTCACAGGTACCCTTACCTTCTTTACAGTTATTGCCCTAGCCTTTGCTATGCCTTCTGATAGACTTTCCTGCTCCCTGCTTAAACTGTCCCTCCGTGTTCTACTCTGGTTCCGTCCTATACTGTCCCTTGCACGAAGTGTAAAATTTTTCACAGTTTTCCCGTTCCCATTGCATACGGATAAGCGTTTACGTACTGTATCTATTATAGAGCAATTCCACAAATTATCTCTTCCCAGTATTCCATCTGCCGGGATACCATCCTGGGTCTGGATAATGTGGAAATCCCATTCCAAATTCTCAGCACGGTGAATATCGAGTTTCACTAGGCAAAGAGTTTTAACACTTCCCCAAAATGCCCCGCTTAAACTGCTTATTCTGCACGCTTGTACATTGGGAAATGACCTCATGGATTCAGCCTTTATTAGACTGGTGTCCGCACCTGTGTCCAGCAATAATACCAGATGACCTGCTTTTGCTGCCTTGCACGGGATGATCACATAAGAATCATCCGTGTACGTAGACTGACTGTTGAAATTGTTAGCCAAAAAATGTTTATATCGCGGAGGATCTCTACACATATCTCTCATAAACCTAGCGGTGCTACCAAAAAGTATACTTAAATACGATTTAAAATTTGCCGTACTACCACTCATCTTCCCCATGCAGTTTTTAAAGCCTGCTGTCATGCCCCCGGCCGGCTGAATTACCTGTCTGCATCTTTCACTAATACTATTAAAATTTGTTCCTATATATATTAATATACCAGGGAGGTAGTTCCTGACTAACCCCACTGCTCTCTGGCGAATTACCCTAAACAGGCTTAGCAATAGACAAAAGGAATTTATTGTCCCTAAGAGTGCTGTATCCTGTATCTTCGGAGTTTGCGGTCTCTCGACTGTCGCTGACGTGAAAACCACGTTTTGTACCTGTATATTAGCAGTGTTCTGGGATTTCCAACCTCTAGGCTGAGGTTGGCCCCCTACCGGTTTCCCTGATTCTGCCTGTTGTTAGTCCTCGCGAAACAGTTCTCTGCCATATGGCCAATGCGCCCACACCATGCACATGTCGGTTGGCGACTTCCTTTCCGTTCGTTCCTTGCATCGTATGATTGGTTTTGCTGCGAACCATAGGTATGATAGTTATTACTAGTGCCGCCCGTGTTCCGCTGCCATGTGCGGTCCCCTGGGTTTCCACGAGGCAACACGGGTCTCTGCTGACTGGCAATGGTACTTTGCTGCTGATTTCCGAAGCTTTCTCTGGAGTAATACTGTGTACCCTGTTGTCTTGCTGATGCATTCCTTGAACAACTCATCCCTCTTTAGTTTCCATAATTACCGCAATCCTCACAAAACGGAGTATTCCTCCTCGTCCGGCACTCCTCCCAGAAATGCCCGTGCCTATTACAAAATGAGCATACGACCTCTACAGCCGGTCGTCGATCTCTATGGTCCATTCCCCGTTTCTCATTACCCCTCAATTCTTGTCGCGGGACACTCGAACCAGCGGGTGCACTCGTCCTGCAAATGCCCCCGTCGTGGCTCGTTGCTGAATGGCCACCTCTGCAGACGTAACTGCCTCTATCAAATCTGCCATTGATCGTTGTGGCAGACCTAGCGTGTAATTGGCCAAGTCCCTATTTACTAAACCGGTCTTGAACACCGTCACCATGGCCCTCTCTATTTGCCATTTGTATACCGACGCACTTTCAGGGAATTGCCTGTTTGCTTCTGCACTCGCTGCACTCCCTAGTGACTGGAGCCTGCGGCCCCAGGCTCTCAATTCCTCTCCAGGCTTCTGAGTAGACTCCTGGATCTCTCTTATGAGTACGTCGTACGATTTTTGTTTCAAGTATGCCCTGTCCAGGAGAGCATATAAATCAGTCAGGTTGTCTACTGGGCTATGCGCCAACAAATCAAACTCGTCTCCTGTTGTTCTCTGTCTTGTGCATCTTATCAAGTGTTCAACCTCCGCTCCCGGAATACTTTGTTGGGCAAGCTCGCATCCTTCCTTGAACCTCCTGATTTCCGTCCTGAGATCGTAAATCTCAACGCCAGAAAACATAGGCACAAGCTTCTCCACAGCTTTGGCCACCTCCAGAATGCTCATTCTGACTGTCGAGTGAACCCCCACAGGAATAACTGTATCGCTCACCTCTTGTGTAGCTAATTGGCTACTAATCCCCTCTTCCAGTAGATACTTAACCAGATCCTGGCGCAAACTTATTGGCCGCCGTGCTTCCAATCGAGTTGGCGTGTCGTATATAGGCTCTTCCGACTGAGACGCTTTATAATTTTCCCTTGCGCTCGTCGGTTGAGTCGCTGCTTCCTTATTCACCTGCGATTCGCGCTGTGCCTGGTCTTCAATGAAACTAACGGTAGCCCTCCTAAATTGCAATCCCTCACTACTATTTTCGGAACGAGATGTCCTCGGATACACTGGGGCGTCAAGTATCCTGATCTTCCTACTTCCGGTATCGAAGCTTGAACCGTCTGCGTTTGTATTTCAAACGTCGACACCGACCTTGGCCTCACCTGAGATGGCTTCACTTCCACCGTCACTCCCCTAAATTTTAAATTCTCTTGCTCTAACAAAGAAGCTTCCTCCTCTGTTTCCTCGAGCCGTCTTGAGAGTTCCTTAGTTTTATTTTGAAGGAATTCTCTATCAGCCTTCAGATCTTCCTTTTCCTTACATACTTCCTCTAATTCTTTTTCCCTCTTGCTCAAGATAGCAGTCAGCGCCAAATCGGCTGCTTCCAAAGGCGATATTCTACCCCTTACTCTGGCCTCCTACCACAACGTCTGGGCTTCAGTCTTACCCGCGCTGGCTTCGAAATGTTCGAATATCCTCTCGGTGAAAAGATTCACCTCTGTTTTTACTGCTTTTAATTCGTCCTGTGTGTCTTCTTTGCTCTTTAACGGAGACCCACTCGGTGCCTCAATTGTTGCTAGATCCGTCTCGAATACCTTGAGCCACCCTGACACTAAATTTTCCACATATTCAGGAAAATTCGTCGCAAAGTATTCGTCGTCCCTACAGACCTCCTTGTGCGGCAGTAATTTTACGTGGTTGTTTTGAAATTTTTCCACCAAACCTCGCAACTCGGTGATTCGTCTGTGATAATACTTCACCGTTTTTACATCCTTCCGGTCCTTCCTGAAGTTGGAAATCATTCTCTGTACCTCTTTGCCCACTACTTCCTGGGATTTCAGCAACTCCTTCACTTCCTTCGAAAGTCCCATGTACTATGCCTAATCCAATAAATATCCCGTTGTGCAACCCAATCTCAAAGAAAAATCTCCATGCATCTGTTCAAAAAAAAAAAAAATCCTCCCAATTCGCAAAAACCGAAATCGGATTTACAGGCAAAAATTCGTGATTCGAATCCATATTTAAAAATAATCCCGTAACGTATGCGCATCGTAATAATAGCATTTAAATGTTTTCTCCAACATTGCTATGCAAATCGTAGTTTCCGAACTACAAAAACTTGGATGCAACAACTCGTGTTGCCGGCACTCTTCACCTAATACCCTAAACTCAAATTTTTAAATCAATCTTTGTTTTGATTTCAAAACAATATAAATTGAAAAATATAAATGTCCCTACCGACAAACAAACACAAATCCCCTATCATAACCGTACGAACCCTATACCGTGGCACGTTCTTTCCGAACCAAACCAACCGGTATACACAAGTTCGCAATTTAATAACGCAAAAACCGTGAATTAGCAGACACGTCCCACATCCCCCGAGAATGCTGAAATATACGGTAAATAAAAAATATGAACCTAATTTCAGTGGAACAACCCTATTCAACCTGACCGTAAGTAAAAAATTTTCCTTTTGGATCGACCTATTGTCACCTAACCGCAGCGGCTAATCTGCCCCGATGCTGCTTCTTCTGCATGACCGGCGCAAAAGCGCCCACACGGCCACCGAAGAATCGTCGACAAAAATCACTTAAATACTACAATGTCCTACTATGACATACTCACCATTTTCGTTCCCTCCATTGAACTCCTTTGAGTTGGTTATCCTAACGTTGCTAGTTGGTAGTTGGTAGTTTCCCATTGGTGGATTCCCACGTAGGAATGCTTTTTCCTGGCACTCGACGTTGGATCCTACCGGCTGCGCCAATTGTTGTCTTCTCCGAGCGTTAGCTGTGGCAATGCGCCCTGCAGTTGCCTGTCGCCTGTGTATCCTAGCCGGACCTGTAAAACACTTACCGAATGCGGCGTAAACACAACACACACCGTTTCGCTTTCGGAAATATACCACATTTATTTATTCTTAATCCACTCTTATTTATATTCTTAATTCTAGCTACATAATTGTTTTAATAACCTACTTAGGTGTTCCAATTACGCAGGTGTTGACCCAAAACAATAATCGCAATGAGCCAGTTCATACAAAATGCCAATGGTGCATTTTAGCCCTAGTTTTTGTGTCACTGTGTAATTGTAACATCTGTGAAATTCATGTATGTAATATTAATTAATGCTACAACCGGTCGATAGGCTACTTGGGTTGTGTCGCGAGTCAACTACTCGTAGGTAGTCGTATCTTGACTCGCAACAACTGCAGTGGTGAAAATAGTCAGCAACAACGGGTAGGAAGTTGAATGCAGCGCCATTCTGGACTCCGGGTCTCAGATCGATATCGTGAGTGAACGGCATGTCAAGAGACTTGGAGCTTCAACAAAGTCCACAGCAATGTATATCCAAGGAATTAGCAATGGAACTCGTAGAACACATAGTCGAGTCAGCCTGGAACTACTGTCACGAATTAACCTCTTTCCCACTCGACTGGAGGCGCTCGGTCTAGGAGATATAATTTCTCCGCATTCGACAAAACTATTTGATAAACCCAAATGGCCAATTCCGAAGAACATCACTTTAGCGGATCCTGTATTCAATCGTCCTGACAAAATCGATGTTTTATTAGGAACGGAATTCAGATACGATTAGCAGTCGAACTTCCAACACTACAAAACACAGTGTTTGGCTGGATACTATCAGGAAGGATAGGAGAACTTCAGATGGCGTCAGCAACTTGCGGTATTTGCAGTGAGGATGATGATGATACAAACCAACTTATTTAACGGCTATGGAAACTGGACGAAGTCGAACTAGCTGAATCAATTTTATCCCCAACAGAAAGACTTTGCGAAAATCATTTTATACAAAATACAACTAGAAACAATGATGGGCGTTTTATTGTAAAATTACCATTCGTAGAGAATGCAGCTGTTTTAGGTAGTTCAAGGGATATAGCAATCAACAGATTCCTGGCGCTTGAACATCGATTATCTAAATACAATGCCGTTCGTGAACAATATATGGAGTTTATGGAAAATTATGAAGCCTTGGGCCACAAGAGGGAGATCAAAATCAATGAAATACTCTCACCTAATTACTTCATCCCACACCACTGTGTACGAACCTGACAGCAGCACAACAAAACTGCGGGTGGTATTTGACGCATCTTCAAAAACGTCATCGGAAATGTCACTCAATGACATAATCGACATAGGTCCAACCATACAATCCGAACTATTTTCAATCTAGCCACGTTTCCGTCTACCGAAATTTGTATTCAGACCGACATTGAAAAAATATATCGACAGACACTGGTCCTCTCTGAAGATCATCATTATCAATTGATCATATGGAGGAGCGACCCTACGAAACCACTGAAGTGTTACGAACTTAACACTGTCACATATGGGACAAGATCAGCACCATACCTGCAGAACATACCAAAAGGTGACCAGAAAGTTATTTTGGATTTTACTAAGGACAAGAATGATTCAATAAAAACCCTGGGACTGAATGGCTGCCAAAGACTGACCAATTCTGTGTAAAGGTGAATCAGTCACCTCAGACGTAGCAAAATTATTTGATCCTCTTGCCATTCTAGCTCCAGTTGTAATTACAGCGAAAATTTTTACCAAAGCATTGTGGCAATTAAGAATTAGTTGGGATGAATCTCTACGAGTAGAATTACATACAAGATGGGAGCGTTTTCGCAGCACATCGAAAGAATTGAGCAACTTTAAATTCTAACAACACATTCATAGAAGTGAGATTCCAACATCAATTCAACTTCACGTATTCTCCGATGTATCAGAAAAGAGTTTCGGAGCGGCAATTTATATCAAATCTATCTTCAAAGACGGAAGAGAAGTAGTGAGGTTGTTATGTGCCAAATCACACGTAGCTCCACCTAAGCTACAAACATTGCCTCGCTTGGAACTATGAGCAGTAGGCTCACAGTTGGGAACTAGCGTAAAACATTATTTGCAGTTAAAGGATTGTCGTACCTTATTGTGGACAGACTCACAATAGTTCTGTCTTGGATCAATTAAGTCTCCTTATAATTTCAAACATTTGTAGCCAACAGGGTAGCTACTATTCACGGTTTGACATTAGCAGAACAGTGGCGTCATGTTCGCTCTAAGGATAACCCAGCTGACGTTGTTTCACGAGGATTATCACCCAGAGAATTTGGAACGTGTGACCTGTGGCTTTACCGGCCATTTTTTCTACATGGGAAAGAATCAGCATGGCTCGTCAGCTAGCCATTCCCAATCACATCGAGAGAAAACGAACGAATCGATCATCCTTGGTAGCAGTTGACTCTGAAGAACTGGTATATTCAATCAACCACCGAAACTCTTTCAGGACGCTTCAACGCATCATACATACATACTAAGGATACATTTGTCATTTTATAAGTAACACTAGATGCAGCAAGGACGCACGGAAAACTGATATAGCGCTAACACCCATCGAATTAGATCATGCATTAAGAATCATTGTTCAAGCTATAGAAAGGGCTGATTTCAATGAAGACATCACGTACCTCAAGAAAGAACATCAAATGCTCATTCCGTATAATGATCTCTTAGCAAAACTAGTACTTGAGATGACTCACATCGGGAAAAAACACTGTGGACCTCAAGCCTTTTTGGCCATAATAAAGCAGAAGTACTGGGCCATAAAATTAAAATCATCTGCCAGATCAACAGTACAGCAATGCATACGATGCACCAGGGCAAGGCCACAGTTGCTTAACCAATTAATGGGAAATCTGCCAGCATCACGAGTTACACCAGCACGCCCGTTCATTAGCTCTGGAGTAGACTACTGTGGACCATTCTGGGTGCATTAAAAAATTAGAGGGAAAAGGCTTACATATCCGTATTCTACTGTTTTACCACTAAATCTACTTACGGTAGAAGCATTCGCATGGCGCTCTGAAACGTTTCATTTGCCGACGTGGAAATTGTCAAAACCTATATTGTGACAACGCGACAAATTTCGTTGGCGCCAAAAACAAGCTTACGGAACTGACTACGTCAATATATTCAGATGAAGGGAAAACGAAAATTGAGACAGAATGCGGTAGAAAGGGAATACAATTCACTTTTATTCCTCCAAGAGCCCCTTATTTCGGAGGTCTGTGGGAAGCAGCAGTGAAATCTGCGAAGCATCTTTTGTTGAGGAGAGTTTCAACAGCATCACTAACCTATGAAGAGCTGGAAACAGTCATCATTGAAATAGAAGCCATTATCAACTCAATACCAATAAGTCCAATATCAAACGATCCAAATGACTTGGGCGCTCTGACTCCAGGCCACTTCTTGATAGGAAGACCACTCAACACGCAAGTCGATGTAAATAACATCCCGTTAACTTCAAATTTGCTGACCAGGTGGAAACTCGTATCCCACATCAAAAATGAGTTTTGGAAACGGTGGTCGCACTAATATTTATGCGAGCTTCAATCTAAAACCAAGTGGACACATCAGCATAGTAACATCAACCAAGGGGACATGGTAATAATCAAGGAAGACAATGTTCTAGTCCTTCAATGGCAACTAGGAAGGATAACAAGGACCTATTAAGGTGATGATGGAGCAGTACGAGTAGCTGATGATAGATAATCTACTGGAACTTGGAAACGTGCAATCCATAAATTAGCTCTACTACCCATAGCATCCATGAATAACCCAGAGGTCAGGAAGTTCGAGATGAAGAAGTAGAAATACCAATAAAAAGAATAAAAATGAGATACACGGATCTCACAACATTACTGCTGGGATTACTCAACATACCAATTGTCATGGGAGGTCCGATAAAATTTTCACAGATTGATAACACGAATTAGGTATTTACTTCGAAGGAATAGGTTCAGCACATTTCGAGAGGTCAGAATGGAAACTTGTAGTGTACTACGAACTGGAGTCATACTGGGCAGAACTTACGACTTTATCCAAGAGCATCAGCAGTTTACGACAGCTTTGTCAAAAACTGCCACCATTTACTTGTCATTATACTCTTGTGAACTTCGAGCCTGTTGAAGCTGAATTACAAATGGATTACAAGATATTGTTTCCCCATCGATCTAAAGGAGGTGCTGTGGATATAGTGGGAAATATTGCAAACTCATTGTTTGGTGTTTTGGACTCAGAATATGCAGAATCAATGTCCAAAACCATTCAGCAAGTGAAAGAAAATGAAGGCCATCTATTAGTCCTGCTTAAAAACCAAACATCAGTTATTGATTCTACTATCAACGTGATCAAACAAGATCAAATAGAAGTCAAACGAAAATTTAATAACCTTGACAATCAAATTGAAGGAGAAAAGTTTCAAGCCAAGCTGACTCATTACTCATCACTCTGGCCCTCCAACTCATCATAATTGCATCTCACTTGCAAAGAATCCAATCATCAATACTGAATGTTATGACAGCATAAGAAAATCAGCCCATTATTGCTATCACTCACTCAACTACAAGAAGAGCTTCTCGAGATAAAAACTCATCTTCCGACATCCGTCCAAATGCCAGTGAATCAAGAGGACTCACTGCAACTGTACAAATTAATGAAGGTAGTAGGCGGTTTAACAAACAGGCATTCCATTTTTAGAATCTCATTGCCATTAATTGCAGAGAAAAGATTCGAACTGTATCGGATGGTACCAATTCCTAACATATTTAAATGGCACAATGACTACAATAGAATCTTTCCACAGATTTCTAGCCATAAACGCGCACAGAGATCAATCGTTGTCATGAGTCTAGCTGATTTGGAGGCTTGTACAGTGATGAAGCCATATATGTAAATTATGCGGCAACACCCAACTGATGCACAACAGAGGGTCTGAAGTATGTTTATGTGAAGTTAAAATGTTTGCCAACGATACTCAACGGGATTGCATCTATCATTAAGTTCACGACAACTCAACCTGGATTCAAATGTATCATAAGAACGAGTGGATCTACGCCTTGAAGTTTGCCACTCGCTTGAGTGCAGTATGTAATGGTGAAACCCTGCAATTAACATTAGAAGGATCGGGAATGCTGAAGCTACAACCATCTTGTGTTCTGAAACACAGTTTTATCACAATTCGCGGCTATAAAACACTCTCAAGCTCAGTACAAGCCTCATATGTCAGCTTGGCCAATGCTACTGACATTCTCAAAACGGATCGAGGCCAGCACCGATCACACTACACTAATAATATTGAACACTACAATATGCAATTATCCAATCTCACCACCATTCAAGGTCAATTATGAGAATGAGTTTTTGAGTTACCGTCCAAAGTCCAAACAATGGGTATTCACCTTTTTGCAGTCGGGTATTTAGCTCTTACCCTACCGGTGGGTGTAATTATGTATTCAATCTGGAAGATCCAATAAAAAAACATAAATGTGATGTCACTCTACAGCGGAATAGGATGCAAGAACCAGACGACGAAACAAAATTTGATACAAATTTTTAAGGTTTATGACCGCAGTCAACGTGTGGGAGAATGTACGAATTCATATAAATATACAATCGCACAACCTTCAACTGTAACATAATGTTTAATATGCAAAGTATATTTGTATGTATCCGTACGTTTGTACTCACAACAACAACAAGGAATATGCAGTCTGCGCGTGAGTTACATTCGCACTAATAACAACAACAATATCAATACCAACAGCAGCAGGTACATATAAAAAATTCTCTGTAAAATCATCCAATTCAAATTCCCATTAAAAACATTAGATTCAAATTCACTTTAAAATAATCCAGCGAAAAATTCTTTCACCAATTTAAATTCGCAATAATCATCCAACTCAAATTCAATGTAAATTCATGAAATTCATTTCTTTAGAATAAGCTTATTTTATGATATAAATACGTGAACTTTAAAATAATTTGTTCATTATAAAACTGATTGTGAAGTGGAATGGTTATTTTATTTCAACATCGTAACTCGTGCTGTAGTATTGAGGCTCAAATGACACCTGCACAAGCATTAGGTGCATTCCCAAAAATTCAACATAAGCATTTGGGTGGCATTGAAACGTATCTTTCATTGAACTTACGCATGCTGCTTTGCTCTGCTGTTATATTCTGCTGTTATTTACCTTAAGTACTTATTAATATTTATTGATAATGCTAGCAATAAGTCATTATTTAAGACGATGAGTTTCAATAAACAAATCACTCTTTCATTTTTTATCAACAGGAAAACTGAGTATTTTATTTCAGCGACGGATTTTTCAGGTTCAAGTGCTTGAACAATCAAATTACCATTCCTAGTCTCATATTGGTTCAAGTACCTGTATGAGACGTTAATAAGGAATACATCACTACAGTCAAACGAGGCTTTGTACATATATATATATATATATATATATAAACGTCCAGATGAGCCAACACCGAAAAAAGCACGTCAAGTTCGGTCGAACGTAAAGGTTTTGCTGACAGTTTTCTTTGATTGCAATGGCGTGGTGCATCATGAATTCTTGCCATACGGTCGTACGGTCAACAAGGAATACTACCTTGAAGTTATGCGCCGTTTGCTAGAAGCAATTCGTCAGAAACGCGTAGAATTGTGGAAAAACCAATCATGGATTTTGCACCATGATAACGCATCAGCTCACACATCGATGCTTGTGCGTAATTTTTTGGCCAAAAACAAACCCGTTATCATGCCTCAACCACCGTATTCACCGGACTTGGCCCCCGCTGACTTTTTGCTCTTTCCAAAACTGAAGACACCGATGAAAGGAAAGCGTTTTGCTACGATTGAGGAGATAAAATAAAAATCGAAGCAGGAGCTGTTGGCGATACCAAAAAAAGCGTTTCAGAAGTGTTTCGAGGATTCGAAAAAACGCTGGCATAAGTGTATTATATCTGAGGGGAATTACTTTGAAGGGGACAAGATAGTTGTTGATGAATAAATAAATACTTTTTGAAAAAATTGAAAATAACGGTTATTTTTTGATCAAACCTCGTATATATATATATATATATATATATATATATATATATATATATATATATATATATATAAATATATATATATATATATATATATATATATATATATATATATATATATATATATATATAAATATATAGATATATTTATATATATATATATATATATATATATATATATATATATATATATATATATATATATATATATATAGATATTTATGTGTATATGTATATGCATATGTACATGTACAGGGTGGCCCAAATGAGACCTAGTGATGTTAAACACGTGTACTTGTACTCTTGTAATAACGGGTTTTTTTTATTATTTATTTTAATATGTTAAATACATTTTATGGAAATTTAACGTGACTATGTGTGAAATATGACATCAGACAAATGACCACCATTTTGCTCGATACAGGTATTGGCTCTTTTTAGCGCATTTTGCATTACACGGCGAAATGTTTCTGGTTGCAGGCGCCGTATTTCGTCTCGAATATTCTGCTTGAGCTGTCCAGGAGTCTGTGGTTTGTTAACATACACTTTGTCTTTTAAATATCCCCATAAAAAAAATCGGGCGCAGTTAAATCTGGTGAACGAGGAGGCCAAGGGAAATCTGAATTTCTTGAAATAATGCGTTCACCAAAAATTTCATGCAGAATGTCAATAGTTTGCCTAGCAGTATGCGCAGTGGCTCCATATTGTTGAAGCCACAAATTAGGATGTTGCTCCACCATTGGCCGCAAAAAGTTGTCGACCATTGTTCTGTAAGAAGCCCTGGAGACCGTTTCTGGCGTTTCATCCTCATTCTCAAAGAAATATGGGCCGATGATTTTTGTGGCCATAACACCGCACCAAACAGTGCATCTGATTGGGTGTGACTGATGCTGATGTATTGCCCTTTGATTTTCGGAGCCCCACAACCTACAGTTTTGTTTATTCACATAAGCACTTAAATGGAAATGCGCTTCATCCGTCATCAAAAGATTATTTAAAAAATCATTTTGTATGGCTAATTGTGTAAAGCGAATAGTAATGCTTTGTTGTGGACTGTATGTATTCATTTTAAATTTCCAAGAGTTCAGTTATAATCTGCAAAAAGAAAAAATAAATTATGTTCAAAAATAAAAAAGTTATTTGTGTTTCACATCAGCTGGTCTTATTTGGGCCACCCTCTATATGTATATGTACGAAGTGTGATCAAGAAATAACCGTTATTGTGTGATCAAAAAATAAAGTATATATATATTCATCAACAACTATCTTGTCCCCTTCAAAGTAATTCCCCTCAGATATAATACACTTAAGCCAGCGTTTTTTCCAATCCTCGAAACACTTCTGAAGCGCTTTTTTTGGTATCGCCAACAGCTCCTGTTTCGATTTTTCTTTTATCTCCTCAATCGTAGCAAAACGCTTTCCTTTCATCGGTGTCTTCAGTTTTGGAAAGAGGAAAAAGTCAGCGGGGGCCAAGTCCGGTGAATACGGTGGTTGAAGAATGATAACGGTTTTGTTTTTGGCCAAAAACAGCTCCTGGGCGATGTCCATGCGACGTTGTTTTTGCTCAAAATTTAGCAATTTTGGAACAATCTGCGCTGCCGCACGTTTCATGCCTAAAACATCCGTAAAAATTGCTTGGCATGAGCCGAACGATATGCCAGCATCATCAGCAACCTCTCTGATAGTGATTCGACGACTATCCAAAATCATTTTCTTCACTGCGTCAATGTTTTCATCGGTTGTTAATGTGCTCGGGCGACCAGGAAGAGCATCGTCCTTGACATCTTCTCGGATTTCCTTAAACCGGTTATACCACAATTGAACTTGTGTTCTGCTCATAGTAGACTCGCCAAAGGCCACAGTCAACATTTCAAATGTCCTTGCGCATTTGATTTCATTTTTTACACAAAACTGAATACAGTTTCTTTGATCCATTTTTTCGAATAGTACAAAATCGAAGAGCACACCACAACACGACTAACCTTTTTATCTGTCAAAAACAAACTGACAATCTAAAATTGTTGGTATTGCCAACATATATATAGCAGACATGTGTACCAACATAACAGAAAAAAAAATGCGAACATCGAACATACGTAACTCACGAAAAGATGAAAATAACGGTTATCTTTTGATCGCACCTCGAATATATATATATATATATATATATATATATATATATATATATATATATATATATATATATATATATATATATATATATATATATATATATATATATATATATATATATATATATATATATATATATATATATATATATATATATATATATATATATATATATATATATATAAAGGGTGATTTTTTTAGACGTGTGGTTTTCAAGCAGAAATAAAACGCATATTATATAAAACGCATATTAATACTATGGCCAAGAATTTAGCGTTATTATAAAGATAAGGGTTTGCCATTATGTTCTAAAAATGATTTCGGGCAAGTGGCCGCCGCAAGCAACTTCACATAACCCCACAAAAAATAGTCCAGCGGTGTTAAATCGGTCGATCTTTGAGGCCACGCCACAGTCCCACGACGCGATACCAAAAGTTTTCTTCAATAAATTGATTGTTTCGTTGGCTGTATGACATGTAGCGCCGTCTTGTTGGATCCAAAGGTCGTCTACATCAACATCCTCTAATTCAGGCACGAAAAAGTCATTAATCAGGGCTCTATTGCGTTCCCCATTGACTGTAACAGTATGGCCGGCTTCATTTTTGAAGCAATGATTCCCTCTGTCCATAGAGCACACCAAACAGTGACTTTTTGAGGATGTAACGGCGTCTCAACAATGGCTTGTTGCCTATCGTTACATCAAATGCGACAATTTTGCTTATTAACGTACCCATTCAACCAAAAGTGAACTTCATCGCTGAACAAAATTTTATTGTGAAAATAATTGTTGCGCGCGATGGCGGATGGACTCATTCGGGTCTTCTTCGATACTCTGCTCCACAGCAGCAATAGCGTCTTCGGTGAGCACTGTACGGCGTCTCTGAGGATGCGCATTATCCACTAGAGTAAACGTGGTGCGAAACCGATCCTTTGTTGCTCAAATTACCGAATCTGCTGGTCGATTATGTCGACCGAATATTCACAATCGAAAAATTTTTTGCCAAATAATTTCAATTTCAATCATTGTATCGAATCGACAATGAAACTATGGCAATACTTACCGCAATTCAATGGAAATAAAACCCAATCTGTTTAAGTGGAAAAAGCTTATGAAAAAAACACCTTTTATTTTGACTTAACTGGGCTCAACAGATTACTGGGAATTATGTGATGCATGGGTACAAAATATGTTGGAAGCTCAATACAATACATCACTAGCACATGCAGATATACATGTATATAAATATATATTGAAACACATATATTCAGCGAATATATGTCTACATAACTTTACTCTAAGAATACCTGTGGCACCGCTCATACTTGCTCTTGTGTATAGGCTCTGTATAGGATCCTTCTCTAAGATCCCCTGCTCTGCAGGGCTCGCCTGGTTGCATTTGATACAGTCCCCGCGAACAAGAGAAGGACCTCTTGTCTTTGCTTTCATAAAGCCGCCCTCTATTCGCTCGGTGCAATTGGAAGCACACAGATCTTCTGAACAGGCCTTGTCAGACGGTTTGTGGCCGTCTGCACAATGCATTTTAGACCATCTCGGCTCACTAATTGTGCCCAAAGCTCATTGCGCTGGTGGAAAATGTTCACTCTTGATCAGCACTAATTGATCCAGGCTCATTGGCTCTCGTTCTCTGCGCAATTTTTTACGCTCTTGCAGTGCCCTCAAATATTCCTCTCTCCATCTATTCCAGAAATGCTCAGTCATTTTCTGACGTACTCTCCATAAACTTGCTCCTTTCATGTTTGACTGCTGCTCGCTCACGAATGGTAAGGGAATGATCAATGGCTCCCCTATCAAAAAATGCCCTGGCATCAAGGCCTGAATATCTTCCGCATCATCACTCAAAGTGTCAAAGACCTTGACTTGAAAATTGCTTCGATCTCTACTAGGAGGGTAGATAACTACTCTTGTGTTAAAATCTTTTGCTCAGCAATGCGCGTGGGGTGGTACTTCAGTGACTTCACAGCAGTCTCATATATTCCGCCATGATGCGGTGCTGCTGGCGTCATGAATATCCATTCTGTCCCCTTGTTGCTCAAATGCTCAAAAACATCTCTTACTTGCCAGCTCTCTCGTGCTCTTCTCAGCTCCCTTGCCGCCCCTACAAATGATGTACCATTGTCACTGTATATTCGCTCACATCTCCCTCTTCTGCAAATAAAGCGCTCATAACAAGCAATAAAGTCTATACAGGTTAAATCAAAAACAATGTCAATATGAATGGCCTTTGTTTTGGGCAAACAAATATAGCCACCCAGCACTTACGCTCCCTCATTCGCTCTCCTGCTCTTTGCACTCCCTTTGCTCTAAAAGGACCTGCCCAATCAATAACTGTATATAGAAAAGGCTTGCCCACTTGCACCCTGTCGCATGGCAATTCAGACATCAGCTGTTGCGCAAATCTGTGATTATAGCGCGCGCGCACCACGCACTTGTGGAGAAAAGCTCTTAATTGGCTCCGTAGTTTTGGAATCCAAAACTTTTGTCAGATGAATTGCATCATAACTCGCACAGCACCATGCCTAGTCGTACGCTGAGCGTGATCCATTATCAGCCATGCTTGTCGAGAACCATCCTTCACTATCACCGGATGCATCATCTCATAGGCTTCTTCTGATCTCCCCAATCGACGCCCACTCTCAATAGGCCCTTGCTGTCCATTATTGGATTCAATGCACTAATTTTGCTCGCTTCTTGCACCTGCCCAATCTCTCTTAGTTTGTCTATCTCTTGTCTGAAATCGCTCTCCTGCGCCTGCTTAAGCAGGAATTCCTTTGCTTCACATTTCTCTTCCACTGTTGGCGCTTGCACTATTCGGTTGTTGTGCCGAGTTCTGCGCCTCCTCTTTCTCTGCCTTGCTCTTCGCACAAACCTGAAGATGTAGCTCAATATGTTGAACCTCTTCTCTAGACTTCGCGCATAGTCAATCAGTGCCATGCTCTTGCCCCTGCTCGGTATAAATATTTGCAAAAACTCGCGTGAATATGTCACGTGATACGCTCCCAGCTCGTTAAGCCCTTTAAATGGTTTTTCCGGCTCAAAAATGTTGGCTGGCCAACTGATTTCTGATTTACGTAACCACTCCGGTCCATATAACCAGAGCTTATTACCAACTAGCTCTCTCACAATGCAGGAGTCTTCACCACAAGGGTGAATTTGTCTTCTTCTATCAGCCATTTCAGCCCTAGCACTGACATCTCGTCTTCTCTCGGGAATAACATCTCTTCTTCTCTCTCCGCTCTCATTGCCCTGAGTAGTCTTTTTGACACAGCTCGAAACCGCCTTTTAGGACAGTGTCTGTCTCTTTCGCGAGCACTATTGCTTCTTGCTCAGATCGTGCGCCTGTAGCATAGTCATCCATATCGAAGTTACTCTCTATGATGTCCGCTGCTCTTGGGTATTCATCTTTCGCCTCCCTAACACATTGTATTAAAGCTCGCACAGCATTATAAGCGGAGGAAGTCATTCCCTACGTTACAACCGTTAAACACTATTTATTCTCGTAATGGCTCACCACTATGCTCTCGCCAAATGATTCTTTGCAAATTTACTTGGCTTTTCTTCAACACGCACTTGCCGGAACATCTTCTTGATGTCTGCACATATCGCAATCTTATGACGCCTAAATCTCATGACAATTTCGCAAAGATCCTTTTGTAACTTATCGCCTAAACATTGCTCTTGATTCAGAGATATGCCACGATTCGTTTGGCAGCTAGCCTCAAAAACCACCAGAAATTTTTTGGTAACATAGTGATGTGGGATATAATAAACTGGCTCGTCTACTCATGGTGGTTGTATAGCTCACTTCATATGTCCTAATCTCTCATACTCTCTCATGAATTCTATATATTGCTCTCTCAGCTCTGAGTCTTTCTCTAATTTCCGCTCCAAGTACATACACCTGGGCAATGCTATTGCTCTTGAAGTGCCTAAACCTTGCACCGTCTCTTTCACTGGAATTGTCACAATAAAACGCCCTGTTTCATCTCTAGTATAAGTCTCCATAAAATTTTGCTCCACTTCCTGCTCCTCATCTCTCTCACAGGGTTGTGCCCCGATGACGAAATGACATGCCGAAACATTGTCTCATATATGGCAATGCCTTGCACCTCATTTGGCATTATCGCCCTAATGGCTCTGGCCACCATATTTGCTCCTAACAGTAGCTCGACTGGTCTCTCCTTCCAAAAGTCAGGATCCGCCCATAAACCCTCATTCTTAAGATGCATGGGTATCTCCACTAAATCTCCTGCTGGCAAAACTGGGCACTAGTTACATTTTCTTGGTAGCACCCAAAACTCTGTCTCTAAATAATCGTTTTCGCTCTTCATAGGGTAACAGGAAAACACCTTGGCACTCAAACAGTGCTTTATGTCAAATGATTTACCTTATATTCCTATCATTTTGCTGCTCTGTGATCGTACTGGCAACTGGTACTTTCGCCGGAATTCGGCACTCTTTAAATTTGGCTGCGCTCCAGTGTCCATAAGTGCTCGCACTAGCCCATATAGCATTCCTGCAATCTCGACACGCACCATAACTGTTGGAGACAAGGCCTCTTGCATCTCTAAATTACATTGAAAAGACTTATAGTAAGTTGCACAATTAGGAATTTGTCGCCCCCTTTTTTTTGTTTTTTTTAATGCTCTACTATGTTTTAAATTTTAAGTTTAAAAAGCTCTTCAAACTAGCATTTCGCCCAGGCTCTTCTACCCTTGCGCGCTTTGCAAGGTTGCTGTACCGTGAGTCGCTCTTAACCTTCGGCATTATTGTCGCGGCGGTTCCCCGCTTTGGCTGCTGTGCCACCAACACCTGCTGCTGTGGCTCCCATTTTGCACTTAGCACGCTATTGTGCTTCTGCGCACCTGGGCACCGCAAAAATGGCCTCGCAAAGCACTGCGACGCCTTATGCGCCTTCTTCAGGCAGTTATGGCACAGGTTGCGTTTGCCAACTAGCTCTTGCCTAGCTCAAATTGAGTGACACGAAGTCTGGACACTGCGTGATCTGCGTGATCTGCGCTGCATATCTCGCACAGCTTGTCTTAGCTTGCTCGTATCGGTGCTGCTCCTGTTGCACTCACACCGTGGCCCATTCTCTCCTTGCTCTTGGGTACTACGCCCGTTCCTCGATCGCGCCCGTGCTCCAATTGATGCGCTCGCCTGGCTTCCCGTGCTGGTAGAGCAGAGGCCTGCTCCTCCAGGAAGGCATACAGGGTACTTGCGGTCATATATTTGGTTGAGCCGCTCCCACGCTTCATTGTACCCGTTGTCAGTGAGCTCCCAATCACCCAACGTGCACGCTGCCTTATGGGTGAGTGACTTCTTCAAATATGAGAATTTGTAAGAGGCCGCTATTTGCTCATTGCTATGCACCGCAGTGACGAACCAATCGCAAAAACCGTGCCACTTGGTCACGCTACCGTCAAATTCCCCCTAAGTGTTCTGGAGGTCATGCTGCTGGAACGACAGGGTCAGCTGCACTGAGCTCGGCTCCTTTGCACTCTGCTCTGCGCTCCTTGCTGGGCCCACTTGCTCAGTTTTACCCTTCAGAGCACCGCTCACTCCGAAGTACCGCCGCTCCGCTCGCTGTCTAGATCGGCGCTATCGTCGCGCTTCGCTCGGGATGCTAACTCCTCATGGAGCTCATTAAAACGCTCCCACTGTTGCTGCAAACGATTCAAACGCACCTTGGCTTCTTCAAGCCCTAGTCGCCCAAACTCGTCAGCTTTGACGTGCTCTGCTACTCTTCGGATGGCTTTGTAGGCCGACTGGTGTTGCCCGTAGCTCATCTTGTCGTTGCTCTGTTATTTTTCTCTGTTACTGTTGCTCTGTTATTGTTGCTCTGTTGTTGTTGAAAAGAAGAAAAATTAACTAATTTTGAAAGAAGAAATAACTGTTTCCTCCTTGTTCCTTCTGCAGCCGTGCCAACACTGCATATTTGTGCTTTAAAACTTTTGAGTCGAATAACCGCACTGGTTTATTCACCCACTTAGCTCACAAGCTCAAGCGCAGCATACTTCGCATCTCTATGGCTGCATCGTATAGTGCTTGCCTGCACATACTCTCTGCACAAAACTCGCACTGTGTTTGCTGCGCACATTACACTCACCCCTAAATTATTTTAGCTTTCATGATTTTATTTAATTTTTTTTTTGCTCAAGCCCGATGCACTGTACCAATTTGTCGTCTGTGCTTTGAGCATTATTATTATTATTTTTTTTTTTAGCATTGCAGTGTTGGCTCTGCTCTTATAGCTCCGTGGACGGTATTTTACCTTATTATTATATTGTTCTATAATTTATTTTTCTTCTAAATAATTTCTTTCTTGAAATTTTGTCTATTTCTTTCTGTACGTGCCTGTGCTCTCTTCGCTCTGTTCACATACCATATTATATGTTCCGAATGCGTATTGCGCATTCAGCAATTGATGCTCCTCTAGCGCGTTGCGCTTGCTCTCTAATGCACAGCAAATGAGGACAAAAGATTTAAACGGGGCATTAGGAGGAGGTGTCAAAATGCTAAATGCACCACTAAACGGGAATTGGAGTATAGTGCCGAAGACACGTTATGACTTCATAACAGAGAGTCAAACACATGTGAACTATATTGGTCAGACTGCGGAAGATATCAGTACATGGAAAATAATGGGAATATAAAATCGCATGTGTTTAGATTCCGGTAAAATTCTGTCAAGTTCTAGAAGTTGTACCAAAGAACAGGAAAAATGTGTTGTTACGGCGCTGGGAGGACCATTAGTAGCAAAAGAATCGTTGAACCGCTGGCTCCATCATTTCATTGGAACTGTAGGATACTAGGTTCCTATACATCCAATAACTAAATTGCAGCAAAAATTCAGAGCATACTAGCAACCGTGAAAGATTTACACGTATCAAACAATACCAACTGCAAGATACTGCTGAGATACTGCAAACAATGCATCACGTTCAGTTAAGAAAATTGCTTACATCGAATGAAAAAATGATCATGGAACTAGTAAAGGAAGCTGAAAATGAGGAGCAGTGAACAACCTTAGGAGATCCCGCGAAAGAACATACGTCTGGTTGGAAAAGCAGGAATTGGCGCGATTGCAACGTTATCAACAATCATCGCAGTTATGGTGTACATAGCGACCAACCTACGAAGACGAGCGAAGTTCCAGAAACATGAGGAGGGGATGTAGATTAGTACAGTTTGTAAAAAACAACTAAAATATTAAAAAAAATAAACAAACAAAACATAAAAAATTAAAAAGATAAAAATATACATAGGAAGAAAAGAAACCAAAAGATAAAAAATATATTTGAAAAAAGAAACGAAAGCAAACGATAAAAATATACAAATGAAAAAGAAGACAAATTAAAGACTTTATATATAATGAGGAAATATGTTTAGAGTAGAAAATAAAAAAACTATTGTGAAATAAAAAACCATTTGGTATTATTTCCTAGAAAATGAAGAATGATGTTGTTAGTCAAGATGAGCCTACTCGTAGTTAACTCACGACACAAATCATAATAGACACTATACAACTAATGTAGTTAGTATTTAGTAATTTAATTACTCACATACTATCAGTATGAGAATATTACAGACATTCATAATTCAATGCTGCGTGTAAACTTTTAAGGTGCTTAGTTACGTAAGTGCAGAAATGCGTATTTCACATTTCTCTAATCCGTACAACACTATGCTTCATAAAACGTAAGGCAAATAAATTCAAAGACCCCTTTATTACTAAATTTCTGTACACGTCTTTGGTACGCCCATCATTAGAATACGCAAATGTTGTTTGGTGTCCTAGATTTGCCTGTTGCTCTGGTGCTATTTAATCAGTTGAAAATCGGTTCTATTCTATTGATTTGCCCACGTTCGAATTTTCAACTTCCGTATCATGTAGGTCGTCGTAAACTTATTCGTAGCCAGTAGAACTCTTCTCTTTTCAAACCCAGTAGAACAATGCTTAATGCATGTTTTGTGTTCAGCCTACTGAGTGGGGAAATCCAAAGACGCTTTTTTCTCAACTATTATGCTCCTGCAAAAAGAACAAGGAATTTCAATCTTGTGTATCTCCATCCTTGTAATCGAAACTATTTAGATTTTGCGCCGATTCGAATTTCGTGTGACCAAAATTTGGTGTCATTTGGTCAATTGGTTCTGGAGAAATAACAGGTTCTCTCGATCCCAGCGCCACCCAGCGCAACCTGACGGATCCAATTAAAAATAGAAACATGCTTATAGCCAAGACCAGCATATCCTCGAAATTTGGTGGCATTTGGGTTAGTAGTTTCTAAGATTAGTGGTATCCAAACCTATGCACAATCGTTTAAACTTACAGGGTGCGAGATGCGGGTCAAACAGGACTTGCCATTGAAGGAAATATTGTAGGAAAAGGTAGTTAGCAGTTCAACTGAAGAGAGAAAAATTTTACGCGAAACCTCTAAAAAGAATATACAAAAAGTACAAGAGGAAATTAGAAACACGTTCAATAAGAGTAGGAAACTAGGAGCTGAGTACAAGGTAAACGATCTGGTACCAATTAAGCGGACACACTTCGGCGTAGGTATGAAGTTGCGACCGAACTTTCTGGGAACATACAAAGTCGTCAAAAAACTCAATCATGACCGTTACGAGGTTGAGAGAGTGCGGAGCTGCGAGGACGATCGCGTTGTCAGGTATGAACGAGATGTATGATTTGTAGCAAGCACACTATACGCAGGAATTGTAGTGACCACCCTACTCACAATTACTGGCGTCATTGTTATTATATGTGGTGATTGCGACAGAGGCGAGAGAGAAAGAATATATCGCGCTAACGACTTGAACGGAAGGGTGGTGGCTCTAACTCTTGAGTTAAATGTGAATTGAAGAATATTAAATTATTTACGTTAAATGTGAATTAAAACTGTTAAATTTTTTGAGTTAAATGTGAATTGAAGATTATTAAATTATTAAAGTTAAATGTGAATTAAAACTATTAAATTATCTGAGATAAATGTGAATTGAAGAATATTAAATTATTTAAGATAATTGTGAAATAAAACTATTAAATTATCTGAGTTAAGTGTGAATTGATGACTTAGACAGAAAAAATATAAACTTAAAGTGATTACAAAAACGTTTCAAATATAATAATAAAAGTACTTATTAATTATTACAAAGAATTTGATATATTACAATAAAATGTCTATTCTAGTAAGACAATAAATGCTTATACTAATTTAACAATAAATTGATCTTTTGCTGATTCGGCGTCTGGGTTCATTATTGGCCGTTCTTGGTGTTGTGTTAGCTGCTTCCGCTGTATTGAGGTTGATATATTTATATTGCAGCTATATGCGTTGTTGAGTCCCGTAGATTTCTGAGGAGGTTGTTGTTGTTGTAAGACTGGTATAGCATGCGCAACTCCTCCCACTTGGAGTAAAGCGACGTCCACAAGAATTTCGAAGAGTAGACGCTCCACATATGATCTCTCGACAGCTGGAATTTTCGCAGTACCGATACGATTAGCAGGATAGTGCTTTTTGTGTTGTTGCACAATATCATTATTTCGTCTCTGTTTTTGAACTCGTACTCTCTCAGCTTGCGAAGACTTATGGCTGCAGTCGTTGTTTCGACTTACACCTGCTGAGATCGGGCGATGTGTATGTCGTCCCATTAAGAATTCGGGTTGTCTTGGTACGTTATTTCGTAGATTTCAACTAGACAGTCTTCGTAGTGTATTAGAGCAGTCGCTTCTATGGATTGCAGTTTGTGTCTGCAAACAGAATTTATTAGAATTGTTGCCACATTTAAGAGAATGATAAAGTTTGGCTCTGGTTGAAATATCGTCCCGATTTTGCGAACGTCAGTAAGGGTGCAGTTGCCTTCTGCATTATTTAATAGGCATCCGATGCATGTTGAGTTTTTAGTTTGTTCTTGCTGATCTGAGTTTGTGCAGTAGAGCATGGCTCCTTCAAATATTTTCTTCATAATGGATTAAGTATGGTTCTGCAACTACTTGTTGAGTTTTATCTATTGGTAAGTAGTAATAGGTGGTAGGATTCTTCTTAGTATTGGTATTCGGATGTAAAGATAAAATAATATTAGTGTCGTTATAGTAGGCCTGCAGGCATTTCATAAATTTGTTTGGCCATTACTATCGATTCAGCATTGTCTGAAAGATGGTTTGTCAACAAGTCGATGTTGAACTTATTGTATTGTGACTCTATTAGTCTGTTTTTGTTGGTTTTTATTCTCAATTGTGATTACTCAGAAACTATTTTAAGAAAATATCCTATTGTAGTTTGCTCGTTATTGATATGATGTGAACTTCTACCTGTCCAAAGATTCAAAGATTTATTAGCGAAGTTATTCAGTACTTCTTATAAAAATTTAATATTTTAACTTGTATTAGAATTGTTAAATGGTAAATTTAAATGTATCCTATAATACTAAGAAACTCGAAAATATTTCTATAGATTTGCTGGGATAATAATGAGATTTGGTATTTTACAAAATAAATTTTATATTTTCACAATTAATTTAGTCCAATTTCCATGGTGATCTCATGTACAACGACTTTGTGCTTTATTTCGCTACTTTGCCGTTTGACGTTTAAGTTTCTTTTCTCTATATTCTCTGTTCAAGAGTGGCAAAATTTAGATATATAACAAATGGTTCAAGAAGTGAAGTTGAAAGAAAATTCGAGCTGCCACTACAACTTCATACATACTACTTTTTCAACTTCACCAATATTTTTTTTGGTCATAAATCTGTCACTTGACAGATTTTGATGTAATTTTTATTAAATTTACCGGGTTTTCATGAATTCTCCTTATTTAAATTTTGTCTTTTTCCCGATGTATCTTTCTATAATCTAATGAAACAATGATTTCTGATTTTTTGCAAACCGAAAACCATAAAATAATACTTTATAAAATGTTTATTAGGCTGTGACTGTCCAAGCAATTGTCATGGGATGTCTGGACAACAGGCGAGGTCTTTCTCGATTTTTTATCTGAATTTGATTTTTTCTCCAACCACTGAAAAATTCGACTATTCGCCTACAAAGTATCTGCGACAAGTACAAATGGTATATTCTGAACATTTTCTATGTAAAAGTACAATTAAAATTTATAAAAATTATATTGAACTTGCCTTGTTCTTCAACTATTCTCTTGATCCCGCTAAAAATTTCATGTGTTCGCCCAAAAGTGTTGGGGCCACATTGTTAAATTAAATATCGATGTCTTCCAAATAGATTGGGTGCATTCTGGAAACCTATCGGTTGCCTATCGGGTGAGTGAAACAGCGCACTTGGTTTGTGAATGGGATGCTACAAAAATTTGTCACTTTATACGTAAACATCTGCTCTACAAACAGCTGTGCTATGTGTTGAGTACGGTAGCGAAGTAAATTTCCGCTCAAAGATATGGCGATAGCTCAGTCAGCTGATTGCAAAAAATTCGGAGAATTCTGATCGGTTGGGTATCCGATGCAGCCATTGTTGTTCAAATAATAGTGGATGTAATACCCTGGTCGGCAAGAATTGAGCAAATATCATCATGGCATGGAGTCCACAAATTTTGTTGTGAAGATGGCTGAAATTTTGTTCCATTCAACACTTATGCATTTTTGAAGGACATTAATATTCCTTATGTCAAAATGGCAAAGATGTTTCTTCAATATCGAATTCAGGTTCTCAAACGTGTTGATCAAAGTGAATTTACTTACATGGTGACTGCAAGAACAAATTTTTTTGAACGAATTTTCCCGCAGTAGCTGGCAAAATTTAATGTATAGAAAAATGCGATCAAAACAAATATGCAAATAATTGCAAATAGAATTTTGATTTGAGTGAACTTGAACAATAAAAAATGTAAAAAATAAACAATATGCGAAGCAAATGTGTGCTGTGTAGTAAATACTTGGACAAAGGAAATGGATATTTTTTCCGTGTTCCCAAAAAGGAATATTTCCAACAATAGGCGGTGGATATATATGGTGATAACATAAAATGACAGAAATTATTTGTGAAGACCCCTTTTTGCACAATGATCTCATAAATGGTCCTGGAGAAGTGTGTGCAAAAAAACAATTGCTCCCAAGTGCTGTATCTCCTTTCTTCATTCCCACTAACACCACTTTATACACTTAGTCTAAAAGTCTACGTACAACGTATGAAAATAACAAATTGAAATTTTTGATGCAATTTTGGGATAATTTTTTTAAATTTTTTTGATGCAGTATCATAGTCGTTTTGGTTTACTGTACAAAAATTTGTATTAGGGCTAGTCTAACATGTGACCAAAATTTGGTGACATTTGGTAAATTAGTTCTGGAGAAATAACGGGTTTTCTATATCTCGACCCTAGCGCCACCCACCTGGAGGATCTAATTAAAAACAAAAACCTGCTTACAGCCAAGACCAACATATGTTCAACATTTGGTGGCATTTGGATCAGTAGTTTCTGAGATTATTTACGTATAGAGTTTCCGTCGCTCTCTTTGGCAAAAGAGGGGAATCGAATTGTATGGAAATCGCCTTGGAATCGTTAACAGATGTTAAACATAACATTATTGTGCTAAAAACGATTCATTACAGATTCATAGTAAATTTTATATGAGTTTAGGAAGGAATTGTTTTTAATGTCATAGTGGGAAAATTAAGAAATTCAGATTTCATAGTCTTTGTATTTATTAATTAATAGTATATTGACAACATACAAATTAATACAATTTAGATTAATAAGACATTAATATCAAATCTAAGCAATACTAATTGTTCATGGCTATCGCTGTGGAGTCGGCGAAAAAATGTTACAGTTAACATTTCCACTGCTAAAACGATTAATTACAGAAGCATATTCATAGTAAATTTAATTAGAAATTTCTAAGAATTTCATTTCAAACAAAAATTTGTGAAAATTACAAAAAATTTTGAATTAAAATTAAAATTAATGCACTTTACAATATATATTTGAAAAAAAGCAATTTGTAAATATTAGTACTACTATATGTAAGTTAATTGCATTTGAACAATTTCATGTGTATTTGCATGTATATTTCTATAAATAATTATAGGAATATTTTTAAAATTTAAATTGTAAATTAGTAAAAAAAAAGGAAAAAATTGGTGTATAAAATTAATAGATAATAATATGTATTTATTTAATTTATTTCTTTATCTCAAAAAAGCCACCATCGAATTGCTCAGCAAAACTTCATGGCTGCACAGCAGTAGACTAAAAGTGATCTTTTGAGGAATGTTATGTACAGAATTGTAGGAATTTTAGTTAATGCAGAATTGCACCAGCAAATACTTTGAAATGCTAATATATTCCAAAATCAACAAAGCTGATATGACTGTCTTTGGCTCAGTAGTTTGCGCGTTGATATAAACTTTTTGTAGTTTAGGGTTCGAGCCCAGCTACACTTAACTAAAATCATTAAAGACTTTGGCAACATCAAATTTATTTTCAAAAATTTTCATTCTTACGCTGCTAATTCACAATGTATATTTGACAAATGCCAAAAAGTTTAATAAAAATATATGTAGATATCAGCGCCACCTGTTCGTAAATAATATAAATTTAGTTAGTCAAAATATTCATATTCATCGAAAATTTTATTTTAGTATTCCTAAAGGAAAAAAATACAAAAATACTAATGAAAAAAAGATATAATCTATCGTTGTTATTTGGTATGATCAATTTTTAGTGAAAACCGTGTAGAACAGTGCTCGTCAAACTTTTGAGTGTGACGGACCGGCTGCAGTTTTTCTATTACGTCGGTGAACGGTACCTTTTTTTAATGATTATTTTTCGTTTACGATCATCTCATATATGTATTAAAATTTGTTTAAATGCATTTCTTTATTAGCCGGGTGTCTATATATGACCTATTACCATTTAATGATAGCATATATTAGCGATTTTTTATGAATGTTTAACAAATTTAAGTTGTTTTTATTATACAAGTTGTATTTAGCCTCAATAAACAGTAATATAAAACACCACAAAGTGCTACTACCATGTAGATAATTGTACCATGGTTAGAAGTGTGGAGTATACATATAGTCGTATATGTATATATAATCGTTTAAAAAATCGTTGTCCATTTCGCGAGCCCTTTGCGGACCGGCGACTTATGGCTTACGGACCGGCACCGGTCCGCGGACCACCACTTTGACGAGCACTGGTGTAGAAGTTATCGAAATAAAAAAAACCAATCGTTCCCCATATAAGTCGATATGAATAGATAGCGGCACCTGGTAGGTATACAAATTTGAAATAGGGCCAGTCTAACATGTGATCAAAATTTGGTGTCATTTGGTCCATTGGTTCTGGAGAAATAGTGGGTTTTCTATATCTCGACGCCAGCGCCGCCCAGAACCACCTGGCGGTTCCAATTAAACAGAGAAACCTGCTTACAGCCAAGATCAACACATGTTCAAAATTTGGTGGCATTTGGATTAGTAGTTCCTAAGATTAGCGGTATCCAATATGTGCACAATCGTTCTTTTTATTGAGAATTGTATTTAAAATGCAACCATGATAATCAAATGAGTTCTCAATACATAGCTGTCATACTTGACAGACAATACTTTTGTAGTATGCTTTTTCCTTCTTCTTAAATAAATTACCAGCGTGGAAAGACGTAAGTTTTGCTAACAATTATATATACTGCGTTTTAATTAACTAATATAATAACAGGTTATGGGCCCAGGCTCTGGTTAATTGATTTTTTTTTGCCGGTATTTATTTAAGAACAAAAAGAAAGAATTCAATTCCATTGTTGATTTCACAATTTTTTGTTTGCACATTGGACTTTGCAATTTTAACCTTAAAATTGCAAGCACCGACTGCATGGACAGTAAGATCAAGTCAGAAGAACAACAACAAATATTAGAGCTCGCTACAACGGCAACTGAACAACAGCTAAGAGAACTGCAAACTGTTAAAGAAAAAAATAATTGGACTGGAATCAAGTTAGAAACCAGTTTTTTGTTTGAGATGGCTGCAGGAATTTTAGCATCAATTGAAAAACTAAAAGGGCGCGAGAATTTTTCTTCGTGGAAATACTCTATGGAAAACTATTTAGCGTTGGAGGATCTGTCAAAATGTTTAACCGGTGAAGAGACTGATAGAAAAAAATGTGCAAAAGCAAAAGAAGCTATTGCTTTAAGTATTGATAAATCAATTTTTGTCCACGTAAAATCAGAAATAAACGCAAAGAAGATTTGGGAAAATTTACAGAAAGCATTTGAGGATAGAGGATTGGCGCGACGTATCACACTAATGAGGCGTGTTGTCAGTACAAAGCTGCAAAACTGTGATTCAATGAACACTTATGTTTCTGAAATTACTGTCAGCTACGCAGCAGATGTCTGATCTTGGATTTACAGTGACCGACGAGTGGTTAGCTGTGTTTTTATTATGTGGCTTGACAGAGGAGTACCAGCCAATGATAATGGCGTTGGAAGGACTTGACAAGTCACTTTCAAGTGATCTTGTTAAAACAAAATTACTGCAAGCGACGACTGCTTCGATATCAGCAGTTGAAAAGGCACTGTTTGTAAAAAACAAAAGACCATTTCGTAAAATGTCAAGCATAATTTGCTATGCATGCCACCAGAAGGGTCACTTTGCAGCCAATTGTCCACAAAAAACAAAAATTGCGGATACTACGGACAGAAAGTCTTTCAACAGATGTAAGCACAACAACAAGAATGCAGACAAAGTCAATGTGGCATTCAGTGCAGTGTTTTTAACAGGTAAATTTGATACCAGTGATTGGTATATTGATTCTGGCGCTACCAACCACATGACGATGCACAGAGAAGGGATTACGGGACAAAAGAAGTATTCATATGCAGGAATTCGAGCGGCAAATAATGATTTGATGGAAGTTGAATTCAGTGGCGAAGTTAACCTCAAAATTGATGTTTCAGGAGAGTGTGTGAAAATTAATGTCAAAGACGTGCTATTTGTGCCAAACTTAACCACAAATTTACTTTCAGTAAGTAAGATCGCAGAAAAGGGTTATTTGGTAAATTTTACATCTAAGGGTTGCACAATTCATGACAAACACGGAAGTTTGTTCGCAACAGCGTCATCAGTTGGCGGCTTGTTTAAATTAGATGCGATGAAAAACGTGGCACTGACATCAATTAAGTCAGAAAATTCAATGGAGTTATGGCATCGAAGGCTTGGTCATTTGAATATGTCTGACTTAAGGAGAATGAAAAATGGTTCTGTGAGTGGTGTATCGTTTGTCGATAGTGACAGTGAAGTATGTGTTGCTTGCTGTAAGGGTAAACTCGCACGACGACCATTTCCAAAAGACGGATCGAGAGCGACACACTTGTTGGAGGTTATACACGCGGACTTAGCTGGAAAGATGGAGTGCAGCTCTATTGGTGGAAGTAATTACTGTCTCGTGCTTATCGATGATTTTAGTAGAAAAACTTTTGTGTACATGTTGAAGCATAAGAACGAAACTTATGACAAATTTTGTTCATTTAAGGCGTTGGTTGAAAATCAAACTGGTTTAAAAATTAAAAAGTTCCGGAGTGATAACGGCACCGAGTTTTGTTGCAATAAGTTTAAAGCACTTTTTGACCAGAATGGAATCGAGCATCAAACCAGCGTTCCATTTACACCACAACAAAATGGCTTAGCTGAGAGAACAATTCGAACTCTTACGGAAAAAGCGTTCGTTGGATACTGCGAGACACAAAAGGGATATCGCTTAATGGACACGGAAACCCATAAAGTGACTATAAGCAGAGATGTGAATTTTATTGAGCGTTTCAACTATCTTGGTAAAAATTCTAATAAGAAAATTTTCCAATTTGGTGCGGATACTTTTGAATCAGATCGGCAAGCAGTAGCTCAAATGACGTGCAACATGGCCAAAACAATGTTGTAAGTGATGTTTTAAATTCAAATGGCGTGCAACATGGCCAAAACAATGTTGTAAGTGATGTTTTAAATTCAAATGGCGTGCAACATGGCCAAAACAATGTTGTAAGTGATGTTTTAAATTCACATGGCGTGCAACATGGCCAGAACAGTGTTGCAAATAGAGAAGGCGTACAACATGGCCTGAACAATGTTGTAGAACGTGATCAATTTGAAGATCAAAATGACAATGTTGATGAAACGATTAGCAGTACAGAAGAATCTCTGTATGATTATGCAGATGACAGCAGATGGGACGTAGGCAATGATAGCGAAGTGCAGATTATTCGGCGTTCAGATAGAGGCACTAGGCCACCAAATTTTTTCGGAGATCGAGTGATGCATCTAGCAATGAACGGCATCGAGTCAGAAGATAGCCATTTGGAGCCAATCGGAACGTCAACACATTTTGCGAATGTAGCCGTCAATAGCGAACCTACAACAGTCGAGGAAGCTCTAAGTGGGAGTGAAAAATTGCAGTGGACAGCTGCAATGGATGAAGAGTGTCGATCGCTTATTGATAATGGGACCTGGAATCTAACACATTTACCTGATGGTCATAAAGCCATCAATTGCAAGTGGGTCTTTAAACGAAAAACTGACTCAAAAGGTGAAATTGTGCGATACAAGGCGCGAGTTGTGGCAAAAGGCTATAGTCAGCGTGAAGGCGTCGACTACGTGCATACTTTTTCGCCAGTAGTTCGATATTCATCGATTCGATTGTTAATGGCGATGGCAGTAAAATTTGGCTGGAAAATTGAGCAAATGGACGTCGTGACAGCGTTTTTGCACGGTGATATTCACGAAATACTTTATATGCACCAGCCTGAGGCATATGACGACAATAGTGGTCGTGTATGCAAATTAAATAAAGCTTTGTATGGTCTGAAGCAGGCCAGCAGACAGTGGAATCTTAAACTCAACGAAGTACTGGAGCGTGCAGGGTATAAGCGTTGTAAAACCGATTCCTGTGTTAATGTACGACACAAAGAAAATTTTATTGTGGTGATTGCTGTGTATGTCGATGATTTATTGATATTTTTTAATAACTCTGCTTGGAAAGATCAACTTAAATCAACATTGAAGAAGCATTTTCGCATGAAGGATCTAGGCACAGCAACGAACGTTCTTGGAATTCGAATAAACTACAATTATGATAAAGGAATCATCAGTCTAGATCAACAAAAGTATACAGAATTGATTCTGCGTAAATTTAAGATGTTTGATTGCGATCCGGTAAAGATACCAAGTGATCCAAATCAAAAACTTACTGCAGAAATGTGTCCGTCGACCCAAGATGAGCTTGAGAAAATGCGGACGATTCCATACACTAAATATCAAACTTACATATAAAAGGGAAAGTGGCAGTCTATGCGGGTATGCTGACTCTGATTGGGGATCAAGCTTCCAGGGCTTAAATCCTGTACTGGCTATGTATTTCTATGGCAGAATGCAGCGATAACATGGGCAAGTAAAAAGCAGCCAACAGTGGCTCTTAGTATATGCATGAAGCAGAGTATATGAGTTTATCAGCAGCGACACAAGAAGCATTGTGGCTTAATCAGTTAAAGGATGAAATAATTAAAGATGGTACGCCGCCACTGGAGTTACACTGTGATAACAAAGGAGCTGTCGACTTAACAGAAACTGGAATGTTTAGTCCTAGGGTGAAACACATTGCGATTCACCATCATTTTATAATAGATTACATAAGTAAGGGCTTGGTTAAAATGATCAAAGTAAGCACTAATGAAATGATTGCAGATAATTTGACTAAAGCCGTGTCAATGGAAAAACATTTATTTTGCATAAAAGAAATGGGGCCTAATATCTAGAGTTTTGAATCGTTTAATTTTATATGCTCCATTTTCTATTTGAATTATTCAACTCATTGATTAAGTGGGAGTATTGAGAATTGTATTTAAAATGCAACCATGATAATCAAATGAGTTCTCAATACGTAGCTGTCATACTTGACAGACAATACTTTTGTAGTATGCTTTTTCCTTCTTCTTAAATAAATTACCAGCGTGGAAAGACGTAAGTTTTTCTAACAATTATATATACTGCGTTTTAATTAACTAATAAAATAACACTTTCATATTAAGATTTATATTAAGAAAATAATAAAATATTAGCAGAAATTATAGAAACATAACAATAGTTAATAAATGAATACTTCTGGCGAAACACCGGCCACGTTGAAGGGGTTTATGGCTTCAATCATCCTCCAATGGTAGTACGACCAGCTTATGTATAGGTGTTCTAAAATTTCCGGCACTGGTTTTTATGTCCGCAACATGAACCTTGCCGTCGTGTCCGGTGGTTACGGCCACCACTCTGTCGAGCTTCCATTGTTGGGGAGGGATATGGTCTTCGTGCGTCACGACCAGCTCTTCCATTGCGAGGTTGGGTTGCTCGATCAACCATTTATTGCGGGACTGTAGGGTGAGTATGTACTCTTTCGACCAAGACTGCCAGAATCTGCGTTTGAGCTCTTCAAATACACCAGCTTGCTGTCAGGTACGGGGTGCGCCGATCCGGGTGCGCCGATCCGGGCGACAGCGTTCGTAGAGAACCCCCGATTAGCAGATGCGCTGGGGTCAGGGCTTCGACGTCGATGGAATATTGGCTCACAGATGCGATTGGTCGAGAATTCAATATTGCCTTGACTTCGATGAGCATCGTCTGCAGCTCTTCGCTGGTGAGCAGAGCACTGCCCATTGTTCGCAGCAACAGGGAGGTATGAACACAAATTCGGTTCCGCCTTCTGCGGCGTATAAGACGAGCCTGTCCTTCCCTTTCTCGAACGCCTCTTGTAGTTTTCGTAGCTTCCGATTCGTCACTTCAAAGTTCGTAGCGTTGTCGCAGTACATCTTCTGAGGAAGACCGCGACGTCCGACGAATTTTTTGAAAGAGAGAATAAAACAGTCAGAAGATATATACGTAACAAGTTCTAAATGTACGGTCTTTGACGTGAAACAAGTAGACACTGCAATATAAATTGGTATACAACTGGTGGTCGACCGCGAATTCTGAGTTGTGTATATAGGGCCACAGAAATCTACGCCAGTAATTAAAAAAGGACGTAGTGACCTCAAACGATCAGCAGGAAAGTTCTTATTATCTGAGTCTGAATTTTGGGCTTATAACGGTTCTTACGGTTCTACTACAGACTCCTTGCGCGTTTATTCGCCAGATTTGCTGACGGAGATGGTATACTAATGCTTTTCGACCTCCCTGACAATTAGTTATGTGTAGATACCGTAGATATATTTAGACGAAGTACGATTTTTTAAGCATTAGTAGTGGAAGTTTGGATCCGTATTAGATTGGTGCATTAAGAAGGCGACCGCCGCACAGAGGAATATTTCATCATAAAAGTTGCTCAAAATTATTTTATTGTTTTTATCGATTTAAAATATAATAAAAAGCAGTTTAGGATCTTTATATTTTATTTAAAACACTAGAAATAGAAAAGAAGAACAATACAAAAGAACATACAGTTGAATTATTTAAATTAATTTTCGTTGCATTCATCCTCGTCTTCACTGTTAGTATTTCTTCCGATAACAAGAGTTTTAGTGTCTCGCTAGAGAAAGGCTTCCTTTTTTTTTGAACCTTTTTCTTATACTGCTCAACAAAGGATCAGAACTGAGCAGAAGTCTGTTCAAAACGTCTCTGTTACAGCTTTCTCGGGAAAACTTTCTTGCATAATTCTGGCGATAAGTGCGGAAGTGTTTATTTCGGGCCTCAGCTGCCTCTTCTGATAGTTGACCAATAGGTAGTATAGCATGGTCGATTATTGTGGCACCATGTCTCAAAACTTTATGCATAGTGGGCGTCATTGGATACCACCCATACCTTTCGATGTAAAGTGTTGCTGTTTCTTTTGCAAAGTTTTCAAATTTTCTTGTATCAATTTTGTGTCCACTAGACAAAGCATCTAAAATGATATTACATTTTTCAATAAGATTGATGTCTACTCCTGTGATGGATGATGAAGTTTGAGTATTTGAGAAAAATCTTCTTGACGTATTCCCGTCATTAGTATTTCCAAAACCAGCTTTGGGAATATCTACCAACAGTCCCATTTCCTCTTTGAATGCGTTTTGTATTTTCTGCTTTGTTTCAGCCATAATTTTTTTATCTTCTAGCGTCCTCGCCTGCCATTTCTTGATGGGTAATTTATAGGATAAATGAAGTAAGGATTCAAAAAATCTTATCCTTGCGTGCAATACTGATAGTCCAAATTTTAGAGCATCGGGGTTTTCTATAGTTTCTATATTTGGATTGTTGAAATCTTTAGACGTTTTCCCGCAAATGTAGCATCTCATAGTCGATGCCGTGTTTGTCGCCGCATTGCAAACCTTTGCATCGATCATTGTAAGCGCCAATGTGTGCTTTATTTGAAGTATACCACCTGAAGCTTTCGGTATTTCAGTCATTCTTAAGTTCTTTATTTGATCTTCTACATAGCGAATTTCTTCATTTGTGATGTCTTTAGTTTCGCGAATAAAGCAGATACGTATTGGCCGGCAATATCGTGTAGAAGATGGTACTGGATTTTCCCAAATAATCTTCTTTTGGTCATCAATATGGCATATGAGACGTAAGGGCACAAATGAACTCTGGAAAATGTTTGCGTCACTATTTGTACTGTTTTCGAATTTTTGTTTAAATGTTTGTTGTTCCGAGCCATCACATCCCCATTTTGATATGAGCTCTAAATTGTCTCTTTGGTTTGCATTTAAGGTTTCAAAGACTTCATTTAAATACTCACACAACCGCATAGACGTGTGATCGAGAAGATCTTGAAGGTTAATTTCAGAACACGTTTCTGTGACTTTGATCGACTCTTTTCGTGGATAACACTCCAGTTTTGCTTTCTTTAAAAGTGAATAACAAGGATAAATATTCTTGTTCACTTGTTGAATTACCTCGTATTGATTTCTCATCATATCAGCTTCCACAAAAATTGACAATGCTTCTGTTGGAGTATGCTTTTTGATAATGTTCTTTTTTGGAGTATCACTTTTTCTATATGTTTCAGCTTTTTCTGGCATATCAAGAATATTTTTGAAAACTTTAGATGCGTCACTATGTCCTTCAGCACGCAGACTCATTTGGGCAGCATATGTTAACTGATCGCAAGGTATTTGTTCTCTTAAAGCCTTTGTTTTACGCCTCTTCGTTGGCGAACTCGAGTCTTTAAAATTTTTTGGTGGCCGGCCGGGCCTTTTTACAGTCCAGGTCTGTATTTTCACGCTGATATTGAGCCACTGTTCATTTTTCTTGAAAAACCGATCTTCCTTGTTATTTGCGGCCATCCATTTTTGTTTAAATTGTAACTTGAAGGTATTTAAGACAAGTTTTAGTGAACCTTGATGGTTTTCAGGGCATTTGGTAATATTTTTAAGATGGTCTTCTAGGAACACAAATTTGTCATCAAGTTTCTTCTTCGAACATTGTTTCAAGACTTCGTAGAGTGATTTTCTGGTCATATATTTCACCGTTGTTTGAAATTCTGAAATGAAAATACGAAAAAAATTATTTTCTGGAAAAAAATGTTTTTGTCATATTGGATAAATTAAAAAAGGCAATTACTTGCGGGAACTTTGTTTTCAAGAACATTAACAAAAATAGCTAAGTTTTACGTTACACACACAATCATAACTTAATTGGACTTAAGTGATACACAAAAACGCTTTTGAATATAGAGTTTCAAAGAAAAAACATAACACTTTTAGTCTCGAATGTTTTCGATGAAAAATGATATTTTCTAAAGTGCAATACATAAAATTAATATTACTTAATAAAATACATACCTTCCTCTTCAGATTCCATTTGAACTTTTATAAGATTTCACTAAAAGCAAACAAAAAAAAACACCGTTTGAAATATGCCGTTTCACTTGGAGGGATAAACAAATACAAATGATGCACGTGGCAGCTAGGTTCTGGCTGTGGTTTTGATTGGATAAAAGCACATGACGACATGAAAGTCATGGTTTACTGATGTACCCTTTATTAAACTTTAACAACATACATATAAAATGAGACTTTGGAAAAATTTTTTAAATCGACTTTTGATCGATTTTATATTAGATATACTCCTCTGTGCGCCGACACGAAGTACTCGATTTTCGTCTTTAAATTCGTAAATAAACGGGGTCAGTTTTTAAATACTCGGCGGTGAGATTTGGGACTTATTTAACTTATGAACTTCATCAGAAAAATCATTTCTCTGAATAATCACAATAATTTTCAGGAAGGCCCTAGTTCTAGTTCTTTTGCAGTCGGAATATGTAGGATTATTTACCACGGTCTTCCTTGATCTTATACAAAATCTGAATATGTAAACTGTGAAGATGAAATTTGCTCACTGACAAATTTCACTCACACAAAACTATAAAACAATAGTAGGCGAAGAAAAATATATAAAGTCGGAAAAAGGCGGGGAATCAGGCATTCGTTCTTCAAATTCAACTCACAACTATTTGCTAGTCACGCGTGTTCCGGTACTCATCTCGAGTCACGCGTATTCCGGCACTCACCTCAGATTCTTCGCTAGTTACGCATGTTCCGGTACTCACCTCAACTACTCAAGTCACGCGTGTTCCGACACTCACCTCAGATCCTTTGCAAGTCACGCGTGTTCCGGTACTCGCCTCAACTATTTCAAATCACGCGTTCCGGTCACCTCACAAGCAACTGGTCACGCGAGTTCCAGGACTCGCTAGGAATCTATTGTAACTCAGAAAAGAATAAATAAAGTTAAAAATCTAATTTGTAAGACTCCTGGACTCCGCTGAGGATACCCCGGCAAAAAGAAGAGTCGTTACAAAACGAAAATTCTCATTAATCTTGTATAAGAAGACTGGCTTGAAATTAATTTTAAGAGTCGGTCCACATTTTTCTCGGTTGCAAAAAACACCATTTTTTCTTTTTCTTGATCTGGGGACAAGTCGAAATGATGATTTGTAGGCCAAGGGCATGAGTCTTGAATTAGATAAAATGGCCCATTAAACCATATAGAGTCGTTTAATTCATCCATATTACATCCTCTGGAGACTATGTCTGCAGGATTTTGCTTCGACAGTACATGTCGCCAAGAAGCTTCGTTCGACCACTCCTGTATTTCTGATACTCTATTTGAGACGAATGTTGTCAGAGTAGATGGATGAGTTTTTATCCAATGTATTGCAATTTCTGAATCTGTCCAGAAATATATATTCTCGACTCCACAATTTAACAACGGCTGTACTCGCATCCAGAGTTTAGCCAGTAAATGTTCTTCACAGAGCTCAAGTCTTGGCAACGACTTAGTTTTAAGCGGAGCAACTTTCGATTGTTCGGTTAATAGTTCTAAATGAATTCCAGTTGAGTCATGGCTTTGAATATAGATGCAACATCCGTAAGCTCTCGTTGAAGCGTCTGCGAAGCCATGAATTTGACATTTTGAATTCGGATGCGTGTCTACATAGCGTGGGACAGCTATAGAATGTAGTTGTGTCAAATTATTTTTGAGATTTTTCCAACTGGTATCAAGGTGCATAGGGATTGAATCATCCCATTCAAATTTTTGAAGCCAAAGTTCTGCAGTTAGATTTTTGCTTTGGTTATAATAGGGCATAGAAGTCCGAGAGGATCAAAAAGGCGAGATTAAACTGACAGTATGTTCCTTTTTGTGGCTCGAAAATCATGGAAATTAAAAGTATCATTATGTATCCCTGCACCTTTAAGAATCAGCTGGAATCCTGCAGAATCCAGAATATGAGTAATTTGCGTTCGAATTATTTCGAAATCATCAAAATTGTCAGCTCCATTAAGCAATTCGGTTACGTAGAAATCGTTGCGTATAGATTTAGATCCAACTGGATGTGTTTCCTTAAATTGGTCGCTTAAGTAAGTTAAAGCCAAGAATGATGCAGATGAGGTACCACATATTACGGTGTTAAGCTGGTATGCTTGTAACTTATTTGTTGAATTTTCACTCCATAGAATTAGTTGATATTTTCGATCTGCGTCATCAGTTTGAACCTGACGGTACATCTTAGCAATGTCAGCAGTAATTTCGTATTTGTGCATACGAAAACGGAACAAAGTTGAATATAGCTCTTCTTGCACCGTTGGATATTGTTTAATGGCAGCTGGGACGATGTTCGAAAAAGATCCATCAAAATCTACTCGAAGTTTCGTGGAAATGCTTTGTGGTCACAAGACGCATTGATCCGGAATAAAATAATGTGGAGTAGTTGAGAAGTTGTTGTAGGTCAGAGTCATGTGACCCAAATTAAGGTATTCTTTCATAAAGTCTATATACAGATCTCGCAGCCAAGAGTCTTTTGAGAGTTTACGCTCCAACGATAAGAACCGCCTTTTCGCAATTTCGAATGACAACCAGAATGAGCTAAGATCAGACCTGAAAGGAAGTGATAGCTTAAGCCGGCCGGACGAGGTTCGTTGCATCGTATCGACAAATTTCGCTTCGCAGAACTACTGCTCTGGTGTAATTTTACTTAAAATTGATTCCTTGGGAGTTTCTTCCACTTCCCAGAATTTTTGGACTATGGCGTCAAGTGAGCAGCTTTCATCATATTTGCTACTTAACAAATTACAAATTCGAGACGGATTCGGTTCTCGATAATTTTTTACCTTCTAGATACTATCCAAAAAAAGTAAAGTTTTTTGCAGTGTTGGAAGATCTGCAATTTGTTTTATTTGTCTGACTGAAAGTAGCCAAAGAAGGTTTCAGCACAAAGCATTAGATCTATCTTTTGTGGCTTATAGAAATATGGATCAGCAAGCTCAATTTTATATTCCAAATGCTTGTGGAAACTTGTTGATTCGGCTGGTATGTGGATATAGAACGCATTACCCAGAAATCAATTGACAACTCTTGAGAATATAAACGTGATTTCACTTAGCATATAACTTATACTTAACTTTGGAATTTGTCTTACCAATGCCGATCAAATTTAAATTCCTATCTTCTCTTTTTAATTACAACCTTTGTGAAAGCTCCTCGTAATAAAATTAATCTGAGAACCGGAATCTAACAAAATTCTGTCTAATTGGTCCTCATCAGATTTGCTTCTTATGTTAACTATGGCTAGAATAACTTGATCATCGCCTGCCGAACTCCACAAAGGTTCTTAAAGTTATTGGATGCTCAGAATTAGCAGTTAAAGTTGCTTGAGGATTATTTGTAGAATATTGATGCAGAAGTTTGGTGTGATCTAGTACCCACTCGACACCGTGAAGCTTTGCATATTGAAACGGCGTGACCTTCCTTAAGCAATTGATGCACGCTGGTATTGCTTTTATTGTATCAAATCTTTGCGATACAGTCAGTGCAGCGAAAGATGGGCAAGTAATTATAGCATGCTTTTTCGACTTACAGAAAAGGCACTTGGTCTCTTCCTGCGAAGCGTTTTTGTTGCACGCAAAGAATGATTTGACATTCTTTTTGGGCCCATAATGCAGCTTCGGCTTGAACACCACGATCTCGACGTGGAAGCCTCATCCGCAGAAATATGCAGGTATCGCTTATTAAGAGTATTCTCATAGCCATTCCATAAGGGCAGCTTATAATTAATTCAGCTGCTCTTCCCATTTGGATTTTGTGATTAGGTCGACTTTCAACATTACTAAATGAATAAGAATCGCATTTGTGATATTCTTATCATCTCCTGTTGACAATATGGAATCGTAAAAGCAGAAGCAGATGGACTATTTATCTCTGGAAGATCAAAGAGCTTCGATAAGCTGTCGAAAAAAACGAGACAGCTGTTGTCGTAAACCTTTTCAGACTAGCTAAAGCCTTCGGAAAATTTCTTTCTGTTACTTGGAAGACCTTTACTGTACCAAAGGCTTCATCAGATAGACTTCAGAGCAGATGATTGAATTTTTCAATATCTGTCTATGTGTGGTCACTATCCACAAGATTTTTAGACAGACTAATCAATTTCTTGTATTCGGAATAATTTCCGTTAAAATTTGGAAGGCGCATGTTAGGAACTCCAGATTGATGTGAAGTTCATTCGAGCGAGGTTTCGGGAACGCTAGACTTCCTGTGTTTTGATTAATATTTGCAAAAATAAAGATTTTGTAGAGACGAAAGTTATCATTGACATCGTTTGACTCTATCCTTCTTGGATAAGTTATAGCTTGCCCAATGTATGAATTGAGAATGTCTAGGCAACATTCTACTTCGAGAGGATTTAAAGAAATGGTGTACTCTTGTATGGCTTTCTCCATTCTAACAATATTTGCCATTACAGTCTTTCTGGTTAATTAAACTTTCGGAGCTGTGAACGTGTGGAGAATTTTGGCATTTCGGAACACAATCGCAATTTGCAATAAATTTGCGAACAAAATCAACTTCTATTCTAAGCTTGATGTTAGAATTTACCTGACAGTATTGTGGAACTAGTCAAAGTTGCCCAAAAAAGTTACTTTGTAAACACTACTTTATTATTTGTAATAAAAGCCTCACACAAGTGTATTCTGTAAATTGGGGAAGGAGATGTCGGGCTTGGTGGCAATTATGATGGCGAACTTCACAGATCGATTTGAATATTTTTCAATGAGATTATGCGCGAAAAAATTAATTAATTTTGAATAAAATCTGCGCCACGCACTTGTTTTTTCACGTCTTTATTTGTGAATAAGTACAAAAATGTGTAGCATATGTGTCAAATAAAAAATTCAATTAATAGTTCGCGAATTATTATTTTTTTTAGAACAGCAATGACGCTTGCCGCAAATATTAGCAGAAGCAGCAAATTCTCGCGATCACTTAACTTTGGAGCGCTTTAGTGTTAATTGGTAAACTTGCACTTAATTTCACCGGCGCGATTTATGATTTTTATTGAAGACGCGAACTTAAACTTGCGCGACAATTGAGATCGCTACGATAACGAATAATCGAATTTACACAAGTCCCTGCTCGGGCGCCATGAAAATTATGAATATTTTTTAAGAATTTTATCTCGTTAGAATTCGATTTTTTATGTTGTTTTATAGTTATTATTATTTTTATTCGTTATAAACAAAACACAATTTGTAAATTATATGTTTTAATTATATGAAAATTAGGAACTTGTAGTCAGTTATTAATTTGATGAACTCTTCCTTTCCATGTTATAAGAAGAGAATGACTTTAATTTCAAGTTTAAGGGAACATTTAGTGGGAGTCATACAACTATGAACCAATGTTGCCTGGGAATTTTAATCCAATATGTGTTCAATGTTGTCAACTGTATGAAAAAGGGGAAGTATAATGGTTCTTAGTTTAATTACTTAATGTTAGCAGCATTAATAAAAACGCAGGGACACGCTGATGATTTTTCAGTATAGATTTATTACAAAGACTAAAACTAACAGTTTTGTTCAATATAATAGAGAAGTTATATGAAAATACAGTACCGTAATATGTGTATATATATGTATATGTATAGGTAATATCTAAGTTAATACAACCCGTGTTGACAAATTTATTAACAAGCAAAAGCCACCAACCAACTCTACTGAAAAACCGCTTCTTTGGTTAACCAGCATAGGAGATCCGCGACTAACTCTACTGATGGAACATTCGGGAAGTTGCGCGAGTTATACTTATAGCGAGTGGTCCGGCACCTTAATCCTCTGGTTACTCCTTAAACCGAGGAGTAACTACTGGGTATCGGTATGAATAAAGAAAAAATATGTTTTTAAAAAAATACAAACGTCTTTTTTTTCTGCTACTCAGTCACAACTGGCTCTTTCAAAATATCTTATACTATATTTCTTATGCTATATTATCTTAGGCAAAGCTGAATCAGCATACTCAGCTTTGCATGCCTTTTCTTATCTTACTTTAATATGCGAGCTCAGCGTTCTTAGCTATGCAGCTTGAGGCACTTTGGTGTGTACATTTTTCACCAGTATGTTCTGTTTGCATTCTCAGAATATGCTAGGTTTGTCTGTTTTTCTTATATTTAAATTTGGAGTATCTTCTACCATAACTCCCCTACGGTTACTCTCAGTACTCTCCTGATTTATTATTTCCTCTCTTTTATTTATTATTTTTACATTAATAATTTTCTTTTTCAAATAAATTATTGTTCCAATTACTAGCACTGTCAGACCTAGTATCATTATTAGATTAGAACATATGAAACATGTTTATGGTATATAAGTTCCTCAATTTTTTTATATTTTTGAAATCCTTAATGTCTATTTCGTAAAAGTGTAGTTCATGGGTATAGTTTTGATTAAGCACTTGAGCTGGGTAATGAAACTTTTCGGTAAATTCCATTTTTGTATTTTCAAAAGTTTTATTCTTTAGTTGTATTTTACAATTCACATAGCTAATTATATAGTTTTTATTTAGTACAAGTTCTCTGTTGTCGCAATTTTGGGTAAGTTTTGCATTATATGTATTCGTAATTAACAATGTATCATCTTCTATAATCTCTAATTTAGTTTTATTGTTAAATTTAAATGTGCATTCATTTTTAAAAATACAATTCTGGCTTCTTTTTAAATCTTTTAACGCTGCGTCTTTTTCATAATTAAAATTTTCCTAATTAATTGTGACAATTAATTCATTTTCAGTTTCAATTTTAAAGTTTTTACCCTTTGGCAGTGGTACTATTAATTTTAAATCTGATACTATGTAATTTTTTGGAATTTTAGTAGCAATCACAATAGATTGATTTTTGACAATTTTAATTTATAAAAATCTATTTTAAAATATTTTATTTCCTCCGTTGTTAAAATACCCGGATGGATAATATTATACTTAGCTGCTGCTATATTTATTTGAATTTCGTTAATTTTGTTTTCTAGATGTCTAATTTTATCCATTAAATCGTTAAATAGTAGATGGTCAATAATTTCTTCGTTTTGTTTATTAGCCAGTAGCATACAAGTATTTATCGTGTCTCTATCTTCCTCAATTTTGCTTTTAATTAAATGAATTGTATCATTGAAATAATTATTTTTTGAAATCTGCTGATTTATTCCCTGTATTATGTTATGATAATTTTTTTGTTGGATTTCTAAATATCCCAATATTTCCTACCTTTGGTCGTCATCCATTACTCCGAATAACCATTTATGTGTTGTGCCTATTATGTTCATTAACTCTCTTTTGTTCCTATTATATTTTTCTGGACAAATTGTCTTTATTTTTGCCTGTATTGTCTTTATTTCGTTAAACAGTAAATCTCTTAATCCTGCTGCGTTCGATGTCTTTTTTAAATTCATGTATTATTTCTAGAATTTCCAATGGCTTAATGATGTGGAGGATTGTACTTGTTTCGTTTGCTATTTCCGTATATCGGCGTCGCCTGCAAGTGCCCTTGTACTGTCTTGGTCATCATCATCCCGATTAGTATTGTCCTTATGGGTGTCATCTGTAAATTTTAACGGTCTTTTAATATTTTTTTATGTACATTTTGTAAGGGGTGTGTTCTAAAATATGGTTCATTCTTATGTCTAACTCTTTTATAGTTTTTATTGGCCCCGTTGATCTCTGCTCTTCATAGTCTTCTCTGTTTCTATTTCTTTCAGTTATTATATGTTGTTTGTTCTGGTTTATTCTTTCTTTTAAAATTGTTGGATCAATACTGTTCTTTGCTATTGTAGGTGAACATTTTATTGTTGAGTGATAACGATTATTATAGTTACCTATAACGACCTGTATCCTCATCTCCGTTGAGAGACTTGGGTCTTCAATTCCTGTTAGTTTTTCTAACAAGGTTGAGTGCAGCCTCTGAATGTCTACATTACCTGTATGGCTATTTGGTTTTGTTAGGTGTACTTTTACTCCTTCTGTATTTAAAAACTGTATCAACTGTTCGGCCCTGAATTCGTTGTCCATTCTTATTTTTTTTGGTTTCCCAAATTTTGTGAAATTCTCTATAATTATAGATTTCTTTGATTTCCAGTTTCTGTCGGTTATATTGTGAGCAGCTGCAAATTTTGTTAATTTATCCCTGACTGTTACAAAAGATAATTTTTTGAAATGAAAAATTTCAACATGAATAATTTCATTTTTTTCGGTCGGCGTTACTGTTAGTTGATATTTGGTTTTAATAGGTTTTCGATCATATTTAATCTGTTGGCACTTTTGGAAATTATTTATTATTAGTTGTATAAGTTCCCTAAATTTTGGGTAAAATATTTTGTCTTTAAGTGTATTATATGTCTCTGCTATTCCGCTATGCATGGATTCGTTATTATGATAGAGTGAGATTTGTTTATGTAGCTCTTCTGCTTGTAGAATCTCTGATGCTCTCTTTGTGCACTTTACAAATTGTAATTTGCTATTGCAAGAAAACATTGATATCAATAAAAGTTGAATTTTGAAATAGTCGGCTTCCTCGGTTTCAGAGAAAATTCCAATTTTGCCTCCTTTAATTGTAAAATAACTTTAAGTGTATTTTCACTTTCCGACGGATTTATTTGTATTATTTTTCTGTTATGTATAGTTTGAATTTCAGCTTGGGGACTGTAGGTTATTATAATTTGGGTTTTATATTTATTTACAATTTCTTCCTTTATAAAAAAGTGTTTTAGCAATTTTTCTTCCGCTGAATGAATTGTTTCGGACATATTCAAATTGGATTCTTTATCATGAATGATCTGCAGTGATTTTAATCTTTTTTCCGTATATATAAGGCCTAAGGTAAGTGATGGCATATATAATGGATACAAATTCTTTATTTGTCGTAGCATATTTTTGCTCATGATTGTTAAGTGTTCTAGAGATATAGCACACTGGTTGTTCTTCTTGAGACATCTGTGGTAATTGTGAATTCTTTTTCGTAGTTAGGATATTTTCAAATGGGGTGGGATGAAATCAGCGTTTTGAGATTTTCAAAACTTGCAAACAATTGAGGATCGTTTGGGTTTAATTTATATTCCTTTTTTAAATATTTAATCATAGGATACGCTATTTTTGAGTAATCATTAATGAATTTTCTGTAAAATCCGTGTGGCAACCCGCCAAAGGTGACAGCCCACAATAACCAGTTGATCTGGCAACGCTTATATGAATTAATATAATTTTAGTTTTTCTGATGCAATACAGTTGTTTTATGTTTTGGATAATAAATACACAAAGTATTAATAGAAATAACTAAATTAAATATATTTCATTTATCCGGCAAATCATGGGCTGTTATTTTGCATTTACTTTCTACATTCAGGCGGAAGAAATATCAGATGCAGTCAAGAAAAAGAATAAGCTTTTACATTATGGAGGAACCCAATTACAGGAAGTTGCGCATAACATTCCAGGTGCTCTTACTTGTGGGGAAAAAGAAGATGCTTATAAAATGTTAGTTGACAAATTGACTGACTATTTTTCCCCAGAAAGAAATTCAACATTTGAGAGGCATTTGTTTCGATCACTTAAGGCAGAATCGGGTGAAACCTTTAATAAATTCTTATTGAGGACGCGGCAACAGGCTTCAAGGTGTGTGTTTGGTGAAGCAAAGAATGATATTTTGGAAATCATCATTAAAGACAAATTGATTGACTCGTGGGCATCTGTGGATTTGAAAAAGAGGTTATTGGAAAAAGAGCACTCCTTGAAAGAAATTATTGAAATTTGCCAAGTCAATGAGCAAATTAATGCTCAATCAAAATCAATGGAGGCTCCAAGTACAAGTGGTGAAATCAATAAAATTGCAAATAACTGCGAATATTTTAGATGTGGACAAAACAATCATGACGGAAGCAGTGTAGATTGTCCAGCCAGGAAAATGAAATGCAACAAATGTGGCCTGTTGGGACATTTTGCCCGGAAATGCCGTACTGGTTCAAACAAACAAAAATTTTCTACATTTAATAACAGAAATCCGAAGCGTCCAGATTTTGGTTATCCCAAGATAAGATATATTGATGGCCAATCCAAGTCAAAAGATGACTGCTGTTTTAAAATATTTAATAAAGGAGAATCTGCGATTGAGATAATACCGTGTTTTGTAGGCGGTAAGAAGATAAGCATGTTGATAGATTCAGGATTAAAATACAACCTCCTTTGTGAAGATGATTGGAATTTGTTGACTACCGGAAAAGCAGTCTTGTGGAATACTCGATTTAAATCAGATCACCAATTCAGAGCATACGCTGGTAATGTGGCACTTACGATAAAAACAATTTTTGAAGCTGTTATTGGGATTGAGAGGAGTTCAAATTTGATTTCGACATTTTATGTTATTGAGCGCGGCGAGCAATCATTGCTGGGTAAAGATACTGCCATCAAATTGGGTGTATTGAAGTTGGGTATAGGCATCAATCATGTGGAGAAATTGAAAACTTTCAATAAAATTACTGGAATTAAAGTAAGTTTATCCGTCGACACCTCCATAAGACCGATTCAACAACCTTTGCGTAGGGTGCCAGATGCTATTGAGGATAAGGTTGAAGCGAAATTAAATGAGGCATTTGCTCTGGATATAATTGAACCGGTTGTTGGGCCGAGTGCTTGGATATCTCCAGTGGTCGTTGTCTTCAAAGAAAACGGAGACATTCGGCTATGTATTGACATGAGACGTGCAAATGCGGCAATTTTAAGGGAAAAATATCCCCTGCCAACTTTCGACAGTTTTATGACGAGATTGCAAAGAGCTAAATTCTTTACAAGGCTTGATCTAAAAAATGCCTATCATCAATTGGAGCTTGCTGAGAAAAGCCGATATATTTATAACAACATTCATAACTTCAAAAGGCTTATTTAGATACAAACGACTGTTATTTGGGGTGAATTCAGCTCCGGAAATATTCCAAAAGGCTATGGAAAATATTTTGGCTCCATGTAAAAATGCATTAAACTATTTGGATGGCATAATAATCTTTGGCGCAACTGAAAAGGAACATGATAAACACTTGGAAGATGTTCTTACCGCATTGAAGAGCTTCAATGTAGCCATAAATAATGACAAATGCTTATGGAAGGTACAGAATTTAAAATTTGTGGGCCATATTCTATCACCAGGTGGCATAGGCGCTGACCCGAACAAAATCGATTGTGTTTTGAATTTTCGAGCTCCAAAAACCCGTGAGGAAACTCGGAGTTTTCTGAGTCTGGTAACCTATTTAGGAAAATTTATACGACATTTAAGTGATCTAGTTGAACCTTTAAGAGCGACCATAAAAGCCAATGAAAAATGTGTATGGTCCACTAGACAGAATGACGCATTTATAAAACTCAAGGAAAAGTTGGCGGAGCTTCCAAAACTAACTTATTTTTCACCAAACCGACGAACAAGATTTATTGCTGATGCAAGTTCTGTAGCTTTGGGAGTGGTCCTTATTCAATTCACTGAAGATACTCCATATGTTGTGTCTTTTGCCAGTAAAGCGCTTTCCGAAATTGAGCATCGCTACTCATAAACGGAAAAAGAGAGTCTCGCTGTGGTGTGGGCTGTAGAGAGGTTTTACTACTACTTAGCAGGGATTCAATTTGAGCTAGAAACAGACCACAAGCCCCTTCAAACTATTTTTAAGTCAACATCGAAGCCGCCTGCTCGTATCGAACGTTGGTTGTTACGACTGCAGTCGTTTAACTACAAAATTATTTACAAAGCAGGAAAGCATAATATTGCAGACTCGCTATCCAGACTATGTAATGTGAAAACTGCTGTTACTTTTGACAAGCCGTGCGAATTCAGCATTTGTTCTCTCATAGAAAATTCAGTTCCGCGAGCCTTAACGGTTTTGGAGATTGTACACCATAATAGCAAAGATGATGAACTTTTGATGGCAGTAGAATGTATAAATACCGACAACTGGAGTACAGCAACTAAGAACAGGTATTATCCATTTCGATTTGAGCTCAGTATTTTGGGAAATCTATTGCTAAGAGGTACGAGACTCGTGATTCCAGGAAGCCTGAGACAACAAGTGCTAGATCTAGCGCACGAAGGCCATCCAGGCGAAACCGTAATGAAGCGCAGAATTCGAGCAGAGATTTGGCGGCCGTTGGTCGATCGAGATATAGAGAAATACGTGAAGAGCTGTCATGAATCTATGTTGGTATCTCGACCGATACCACCTGCGCCTATGAATAGACGGACCATGCCCGATAGTCCATGGGCTTGTGTAGCAATGGACTAATTGGGTCCTTTGCCAAATCACGACTTTGCATTTGTAATAATTGATTACTATTCGCGATACCACGAACTTAAATTTATAAAGATGATAACATCAACAGAAATTATTGACTTTCTCGAGGAGATATTTGCCCGACATGGATATCCGAGATCAATAACAGCTGATAACGGTCGCCAATTCGTCAGCGAAGAATTCAAGTCATTTTCCAATACCAATAATATTGAATTGATGACATCACCGCCTTATTGGCCCCAAGCCAATGGAGAGGTCGAAAACTTGAACCGCTCTCTGGTAAAACGTCTTCAAATTGCTCACTCTCAGGGTTTGGACTATTAAAAAGAGATTCGTAGGTTTACACTCATGTACAACGTCACCCCTCATGGTACAACTGGGAAAGCTCCATCGGAACTTATTCCATCGCTGAATGACATTGTGGAGAATGTTATCGACTCTGAAGCCAGAGACAATGACATTGGCAATAAAGATAAAGGGAAAGAAAGAGCCGATTCTGACAGAAACGCGGTTGATTGTGATATTAAAGTTGGGGATAAGGTAATGCTCCGAAATATTGTTCACTCTAATAAATTATCTACAACCTTTGGGAAAACTGAATATGAAGTAACAGATCGGAAAGGAAATGATGTCGTGATATCAGGAGAAGGCAGAGTGTATCGTAGAAACATTACTCATGTTAAGAAAGTTCCAGCTGATTCATCGCTGCCATCTTTAGCCAAACCCACTAGGACTTCGGTTGTAAATCCAGAACATCTCGAACTTCAACAAGACGTGGATTTCGCCAATAATTGTCTTCGCGGTAATCAGCTGTCACCAGAGTTACCATCAACATCACAGGAAATAGATCCAAACGGACCCAGGCCTAAAGTGATGTTGAAGCTTAAAAATATAGGAGGGATGTGGCAACCCGCCAAAGGTGACAGCCCACAATAACCAGTTGATCTGGCAACGCTTATATGAATTAATATAATTTTAGTTTTTCTGATGCAATACAGTTGTTTTATGTTTTGGAAAATAAATACACAAAGTATTAATATAAATAACTAAATTAAATATATTTCATTTATCTGGTAAAATCATGGGCTGTTACAGTAAGTAAATCTTACTACCATTGAATGGTAGTAAGATTTACTTACTATTTTTGAGTAATCCTTAATGACTTTCTTTAAAATCCGGTTACCCCTAAAAAGCTTTTTAGCTGTTTTTCAGTTTTTGGCACTTTTAAGTTCATAATTGCTTCTACCTTTTCTTGGTTTGCTTTCATGCCGTCTTCTGTCAAAATATGTCCCAAAAATTTGTTTTCCTTTTTGAAGAAGCTGCATTTATCAGCTTGAAGTTTTAGATTATGATCTTGTAATCTTGCAAATATGTTTTCTAGAGAACTCATGTGTTCTTCTATTGATGTCGAAAATATTAGTATATCGTCCAAATATACAACACATATTTTGTTTATATAATTCCTTAAAATATCATTTAATAGGCGTTAAAATTTGGCTGGGGCATTTTTTAACCCAAAAGGCATCCTGACATATTCTTACAGGCCTGTTGGAGTAACAAAAGCTGTTTTCTCAATAACTTTTTCTGCCATTAAAATCTGATGGTAACCTTTTGCTAGATCTAAGGTGGTAAAGTACTGTGCTTTGCCCAATTTGTCTAGTAGTCCATTAATAATTGGCAATGGATATTTATCGTCACCAGTTATTTGATTTAATGTCCTATAGTCAACCACTAAGCGGCATTTTTGATTTCCTGAATTATCGCTTTTCTTTGGCACTATTATAATAGGTGAGTTATATTTGCTCCTGCTTTTTCTAATAATACCTTGGTTTTCTAGTTCTTGAATTTGTCTTATGGCTTCTTATTCATGTTTCGGTGGTAGCCTATATAATCTCGAATTAATTTGCTAACTTGTGGTAGTTTTAATTTCGTGAAGCAATGTTTGCGCATTTGTTAAAGGATCCCCTTGTTTATATATTAGTTTTTCGTATTTTTTCAACAATTTTTCAACCTTTTCCCGTTCATCTGCTTTTAGATAATCCAGTTGAATATTTTGAATTTCATTTGTTTCCAATGAGTGAATCTGTTCTTCAACCATTTTTGTGTGAAATGGGATTTTAAGGCCATTATTTAATACCATTTCCCTACTTTCTATATCGATTATTTTTATAAATAAAATAAAATCGTTTCCTAATACGAGGTCATATGGTTTATCATAATCCATTTTTATCCATCTCATTCTAGCGTTTTGGCGATATTCGAATTCTGGAGGACATGGTGATTTTTTCATTAGATGTCTTTATATTCCTTATAGTAGAGCCAGGATCTACTAGTGTGCACCTTTTTTTATTAAAAAATGTAAGCGAAATTAAAATTTTATTTTGGTTTTCCGAGGCTAGCTTGTAAAAATATCGTCGTTTGTATTTGTCTCCTCCGACCTGCTCATAGTGTCCACCTCCATGGGTATTGGGCCATTTGAGCGTCTTGACTGCTAAGTGCCGCTCTGAATGTTTGGTACAGTAGCATTACCGTAACCAACAGTATTACGATATTGATTTGTTGTATTATTTTGGCTGTTATATTGGCCTGAATTTCTAGGCCGAAAATCTGTTTGTCTTTGGGGATTATTTGGGCGATAGTTATTTTGCCCTAAATAGTTTGTAACTCTTTGAGGGAATTGTCTCGAATTATGTTGTGAACCAGAGTTATTTTGCTCATTCGTATTTTGTCTCCTAAAGTGAGTTTGTTCTAAATTGTTTTGTAATCTGTAATTATTTTGGTTTCTGTTACCGCTATAATCTCTAGCGTTTTGTGTGATTTGGCCTTGATATTTATTTCTTGTTAAAAACATAGTGTTTAAATTTCCATCATCCAGCCCTATGAAATTCTAAATCGTATTTGTCATGTCTGTCCATGTCGTTACATTTCGTACCATATATGCAAAGGTCCCTGCTGCTAATTGCTTTATTCTTTGTATCAGCATTCCTGAAAATATTTCTTTCATTGCACCACCTGTCTCGCTCAGAGCACTATATTCAGTAATATTGTCGATTATTTCTTTAGTTTTTCTACTAAGTTCGCTGATGCTTCCTACTGTTAGGTTGGTTATGTCGTTAGTCAGAGTTATTTGGCCCTTGTAAATCTGAAGTGCTGTTTTAGTTTTATTTTACATACCTCCCAATTTTCTGAGGGGTTTAACGCCAAAAAATTTTTAGCCGATCCTAAGATTTTTAGATCGTAAACTATTCTGAAAACCAGCTGTTGTTGTCCTTCATAATTAGTCAATATTCTGTCAATTGCTTCTATGAATGCTGGTAACTTTCTTGTATTGCCTTCAAATGGTTACAGGTATTTAAGGTCCTTTTCTACTTTTTGCCTAACACTTATCCCTTGCTATGCAGCGTTTTGTTGGAATGATTGCGTTATTGCAACTAAGCAACGTTCAATATTGGTCCCATTTTGAGACATTTTTCTTAATTTTTTTTAAAATAAAGAATGAGAAACAGTAAATTTTATACACTGTATTTTTCTTAGCTTATTATAATAATAATTATTATTATTATTTATTTCTTTATTTATTTATTTATTTTTTTAAATAATTAATATATAGTCTTAATATTTACGTTTCTTCCGCTGGTTAGTTGATTGGAGGAATATTTTTGCTGTTGTTCTGCGGTTGTTGTTATTTTTGTATGTTCCCTTCACTTTGTATGCTTTGTAGATAATGCACTTCTCTTACACTTCTGCACTTCTCTTGTTGTATATTTTAAATTTGAATTGTATATTGTTTTAACAATTTTGTCCGACTTAATGTTGTTGTGTTTGACTTTTAAATCTCCTTCTGCCGAATACTGCTATGATTTGAATTTTATTTTATCTAAGCGCAAAACACAATTTATCGTTGATATATTATTATAATTTTTATTTATTTTTGACTGTGAGTACATTTGCACTCCACTGGTGTATGTAGCTGTCGGTCAGCGTTGAAATTTTTGTTGGATTGCGGTAGGTTTGTTTCGCGACTGCGCCAGTTATAGTTATAGCGAGTGGTCCGGCACCTTAATCCTCTGGTTACTCCTTAAACCGAAGAGTAACTACTGGGTATCGGTATGAATAAAGAAACAATATGTTTTTAAAAAAATACAAACGTCTTTATTTTTCTGCTGCTCAGTCACAACTGACTCTTTCAAAATATCTTATACTATATTTCTTATGTTATATTTTCTTAGGCGAAGCTGAATGAGCATACTCAGCTTTGCATGCCTTTTCATATCTTACTTAAATATACGAGCTCAGCGTTCTTAGCTATGCAGCTTGAGCCGCTTCGGTGTGTACATTGTTCACCAGCATGTTCTGTTTCCATTCTCAGAATATGCTTGGTTTTGTCTATTTTTCTTATATTTAAATATGGAGTATCTTCTACCATAAGTCGCGTTTTGTCCTAGAATACTTACTTCCGGAATGAATTCTGATAAAATCTTCTTCTCTGATCGGCAGCTGAATAAGCAGGTACTCGGATCTTGAGTTGTGTATATTTGCCATCTAGTAATTTGAATGGTTTGGAGCTAACAAGTTTAAATCAACCACCTCTGTGGTCTAGTGGTAAGCATGCTAGACTCACACCCCGAGGGTCGCAGGTTCAAATCCTGCCACGGGCTTGGTCTCAAAAAAATGCTACTTTCTATAAAATCATTTTCTCTTCGAGTCGAAAGCCTCTGCAGCTAGTACTCACTCCCCTAACACCTTGCAATCATAATTAATTATGGTATAAGATATAATAATAATAATAATAATAAAGTTTAAATCACAATTTTTCTTGTTTCCTAATAAAAACGGACACGCTGTCCAATAAAATAATTTTTTACGTGCTTTAATTTTACGAAACACTAACTTATGTATATTTATATATTTATATGAAATTTAGAATACTGAAGATTAATACATAATTGATATTAGAGTTGCCATGTACAATGGAATTGTATTTTTCAACAATACCCCTCAATTATGCATTATGTCTTCATTCCTAAAAAATTAACAAGTTTAACATGTTTACATTTTGCCAAATTTTTTGTAAGTATATCCGCGATCATTTCTTCCGTTGATACATATTTAATTTCAAGTAATTTCTTTTCATATAACTCTCGAATAAAATGAACGCGTATATCAATAAGCTTTAATCTAGCATGATTGATATAGGATTTTTAACTAATTGTTGTGCGCTAAGATTAACGCGAAACAATACTGTTGGTTTTTTAACAATTTCTTCAAAACCTATTTCTACAATAAAAATTCTAAAATAATTTATTTCCTTAGACGCTGAGCACAGCGCCATATGGTCAGCTTCGGTGCTGCTTAGCACAATTGTGGTTTGCTTCTTTGACTCCCAGGATATTGCGCTGCCAGCTAGAAAAAACACGTAGCCTGTGTACGATGTACGATCATCTTCGTTTCCAGTTGGCATCTGCATAACCAACAAGGTTGTGTCCTGTTTTGCTTGTAGCAGAAAATACAGAGAAATGACTCGTTTTGCGCATATTTACACATGTGCAAAACTGTAGCAGAGTGGCTGATTTTCTTCAGAATTCTGGTTAACCAATGATAAACAAACCAATCCATATAAGCAACTAATGATAAACAAAGACGATTTTTTTTAAACGACAGATTTTCTATTTAAGTGCCCCGTCTCTATGGTCTCTGCTTGTAGTTGATTCTTGAGCGAAGATATTTCAACAAATGCTTGGCTGCCGTCATGGTTTCTTTGTGCGGCGACATGTATTACTTCGATAGTTTGCTGACAGATTGGACTATGTCTGGTCGAGTTGTAATGGCGATGAAAGTCAGAGAACCAATCAATGACTGATACGTAGTTTTATCGACTACATCACAAGTTGGACATTTGTCACATTTTCGTAATTTTAAACCATGATCAAGATGCGTTTGGAAATTGTGTATGAGTTGTCGTTGACTAAATTCGAAAGAACCACGATCGCCCTCACTTTCGAATTCCATACCAAGGAAATAGTCAATAGCGCCCTTATCGACAATTTCAAATTCACTACTTAATTGTTGTTTGTAGGTATTCATTTCCTTCATCTCTTTACATGCGATTATGATTTCATCTACGTATACTGCTACTATTGTCAGCTTCGCGCCTCTTTTTATGTATACGCAGGTATCGCTACTACCACGTATGAAACCCATGCTCAGTAATACTTTGTGTAATTTTGCATTTCATTGTCTGCCCGATTGCTTGAGTCCGTAGAGCGCTTTTTGTAGCTTACAAACTTTTTGTTTGTTTGCGCTGCCGATGAAATTTCGGGGCTGACACATATACACGTCTTCTTCTATACTCCCATTGAGATATGCAGATGTGACGTCAAGCTGGTGTACCAAAAGTTCATACTCAGCAGTTATGGCAATCAATAAACGAATAATTGAGTATCGGGCTACCGGAGAGAAAGTTTCGGTGTAATCTAGGCCCAGCCGTTGGCTGCAGCCCTTGGCGACAAGTCATGCCTTGTATCGCGCTATTTTCCCATCTTCGTTCCGTTTTATATTAAATACCCATTGCCATTTTATGGCGCGACGATTTGCAGGTAAATCTACCAGTTTCCAGGTTTCATTTTTAATTAATACGTTGTACTCAAATTGCATTGCGCTTCGCCATTCTTTGGCATCGCTGCGATTTAGTGCTTGGTCAACAGTTTTGGGATTATCAAAAATATCATGGTTTGCAATTGCCATGGATTTTAAATTATTTTCCCAGGCTTATTTGCACTTAATAAACATTACTTACCACTTCGCAAAATTTTATGGCTTGGTTCCACACTGTTGTTTTCTGTTTCGCCCTCTGCTTCGTCACTTAATACAGCATCTTCATAATCTTCTTCTTCACTGGTAGCTTCTATACTTGCATCGCTCTGCTTTTGTGAATTGCAATTTTGTTTTGAGCGAATTGCATCATTGACGTCGAAAGCGACAATTTCGTTGTCATCTATTTCACTCTTAATAGTGACGTCATCGTTATCAGCTGACTCTTGCTGTGTGCCTTTGTGATGTGGCAAATTAATAATAACGTATTCACTATTTATATTTGATTGACCATGATTTGCAATAAATTTTACATCACGGCTTTTATAAACCTTACCAGACTCTTTTTATATAACCTGTAGCCTTTCGACTCATTTGAGTAGCCAACCATTTTGCACTCGATTCCTTTGGGTTGGAATTTTTAACTGCCAGGGCGTTTGTTCAGAATTATAGCATTGCAACCAAATGAGTGCAAATGTGTCACTGCCGGCTTATAACCGGACCAGATTTCATTCCGGATTTTGTTTTTAAAAATTTTCGTTGGTGAGCGATTCCGTAAATATACTGCTGTGTTCACTGATTCTGCCCATACTGTTCAGGCAGCTCTGAGCCCAATAGCATGCATCTGGCCATTTCAACGATGGTACGGTTCGCCCTCTTAGCGACACCAGTCTGCTGTGAGGTGTATGGTGTGGTTAACTCGCGTCTTATTCCGCAATCTTCTAAATAGTCAGTGAATGCGGCGCTCAAATATTCGCGACCGTTGTCAGTTCGGAGCTCTTCTTTGACGTCTGTCACTCGACCATTGTTTTGAATTTTTTAAACTCTTCAAGGGCTTTGCTCTTTTCATTCAAAATATATATACAAATTTTGCGCGAATAATCATCAATAAATAAAATAAAATATTTTGCGCCACCAATTGACTCTTTGCGCATAGGACCGCATATGGCTGTGTGAATAGTTTGCAAAACTCGATCACTGCGCGTTTCGGAGGTGTGAAATGGAATTGAGGAAATTTTTCCTTTCACTCAAATCTCACATTTTATATTGCGCATCAAAGTACCACCACTTAATTCCATACCCCTTACCATCTCCTTATTCGCCGTGGACTCAAAACTCTGCGCGTTTAGATGTCAGAATTGCTCATGCCATGTCACAAAATTGTCATTATTATTTTTTTACCACAATATGCTAGCATTTCGATACTTGTGGAACTGTCACATATACATACATTGAAATTCCTTTTTGCAACCAATAATAATTCACTTTTCTTGTTATATATTTTTGTAGATTCACTATTAAATATTGTGTTATTTCTATGCGCGGTTGCTTTGTTTATAGACAAGAAATTAGATTTTAATTTCGGTATAAACAGCACTTCTTTTAATGTGATTTCACTACGTTCTGTTGTAATTATCACTTCGGTTGCTTGCATATACTCATCTGATGCTAATTCGATTTGCTCTTTATATTTTCGAACTGTCACAAATATCATTTCGCTACATCAAAGATGACTAGTGCAGCCGCTATCAAACAACCAAAAATGTTTGTTCATAGCCTGCATACACGTTGCGTTGTGGATAGTAAAACTCGATTAAGCTTTCTTGTTGCGTTTCTTTTCACGACAATTTGCTGCGTAGTGCCCGCGCTTATTGCAAATGTAACCCAAACTTTTAAATTTATGCTGTTTCTTTTCCTCTTCTTTTTCCTCTTGCGACGTTCATCAAGTGAATATTTATTTCGACGACCGTTATGTGGTGATTTCATGAGAAAAGCTTGGTCTTGTGTTTTTTCTTCCCTCGAAGCTCTCTCGCGCCCATGCCCCTCTTACAATAGTTTTTAATAGATGAGCTTTCGGCAACATATCTCTCGACTCGATGGCTATCACGAAATTCTCGAACTCACTTGGCAAACTGGAGAGTAAAATTATTGAAATGCATTTTTATTGCATTTATTGCATTTCTAAAGGCAATTTTTTAAATTTTTCTGTCAGGCTAAACAAATTATTTAAATGCGATTGTATTTGACCACTATTACTCATTTTTAGGTGCAACAATTGTTTGAAAATTGTGACTTTTCTGACTGGTCCCTGTGGTTGATGAATATTTTGAAGCGTTATTAAAGCTTCTGCAGATGTTCTGCAGTTTTTAAATAATTAAGCTGCGATGATTTTACACACAGTATAATCGTTGCAAGCGCCTTTTCGTCTTTGCATAATCACTCCGATCGCTTAGCCTACTCAGCTTGCTTGATATCTGGGACCTGTTTAATGGTTCCATTGACGTAGTATCACAACTCCATGTGGTCCAATACACTTTTAACCTGTATTTTCCAAGCGTCAGAACTATTTTCATCCAGCTTATCGATTTGGTACACGCTGATGACTATTCAGTTTAGATTTATTACAAAGAAGAAGATTTGTCAATATAACTGCGAAGTTATATGTAAATACAGTACCGTAATATGTGTATATACAAGTAGCATTATGTAGCGATCTAACATATTCCTCTCTACTCTCACTAATCATATATGTATGTAATACAACTACTATTACTCTCTGTGAATTCTTATCTTATTCTTTACGAAGACTGTACTTACCAAGTTTTGCTTAGTTTGTTTCGAGTCCTCTATCAAACCACGCACACGTCGTTCATTATTATTTAACTAAATATAAGTTTTGTTAAATAAATAAATATTAATAATAAACTTAACTAGTGTTGTTTTTACTGGCGCAGTCGGTAGGATCAGTGAAAATGATCCGCTAAAAGAACCTACGTTAACTAAAGTAATTTAAACTATTAAATTAAATAAAAGTCAGAAAATAAAACTTACCGAAAATAACGGAAAAAGCTAAAGCAACAGAAAAAAGCAAAGCAACAAAAAAGAAAAAAAGCAAAGCAACAAAAAAAGAACAAAAGGTGGGCAAGTGCAAAAGAGACGAAAGTGCATGAACACCTGCGACTTAGACGACATTTGCTCTCAACTCAACGCGCTACAAATTTCGACCTCTGCCACAATGTCGGAAGCTAAAGAGAGGAGAGAGAGAGTATTGCAAACTGTGAAAATAATTGCACCGATCGATGGCGATAGAAAATATTTAGCTCTTTATATCAACAGTATTGATGCTCTTATGCCGGACTTCCTTTCTCTTACTCCTGAGGAGCAACCATTATATTTTCAATGCGTGATAAGTACTCTTCGTGGTTCTGCATTGGATATTATAAGGCGAGAACAACCAACAACCTGGTCTACACTACGGAAACTCTTAATCGACGAATTCGCAGATCATACTCCTATTACTACTCTTATATTATTAGTAGATAATATTAAATTCAAAGGTGATGTAAGACAACTGTGCGATGAAATTAACTCAGAAGTTTGTAAAATCAATGATAGCATAAAACTAAGCGTAACAAATATCGAAACACAAACATTTTTATTACAAGAACTACAAAAAATAAGTTTAAGAACTATAAAAAGAGAATTGCCGAAACATCTTACTGCCTTAATTAATGTTAACCTTTGCCTCAGACTTTAAAGCTGCCATAAAAATCTTAAAAGAAAACGATGATTACGATGAAGGAGCACGAAATAATTATAAAAAGCAACAATCAACTTCACAGCAAAATAAACAGCACAATAATAGATACCAAAACCAATATCCATATAATTTTCAACAGCCTTATTCACTATATCTACCTAATCTTCCTTATCCAGAATATAATCATAATTTTATAATCCTGTTACACAACAAAATCCATACAGCACACAGTATAATAACAATTCAATCGGCTTTTATCCGAACCAACAACAATTACCTCAACAAAGTACAAATATTCGTGGAAACGATTCGAACCAGTCTAGAATAAGACGTTATGGTGCCCCAGTAGCAATGGAACAAGATGTTGAAAATTTTCGTTTACAGACCTCGGGGAGCTACCCGAAATCGTGTTAAGAATCGAGGATCAATCAGTAAAATTCATTATTGACACGGGCTCAGTGAGTCTCATTAAGCCAGGTTCACTTAGAAAATCAATTTCTCAAACAACACCGATTGTTGTAAAAACTGTTGCTGGTAAGATTAGGTTAAACAATATCCAAGACAATAGCCAGAATTGTAGCAAAAAGTTAAGATTCTATGTTTGTGACTTCGCAGATAATCATGACGGTTTATTAGGATACGATATATTTAAACAACTTTGCGCAAAAATAGACATCATAGACGAAAGCATTATATTAAATGGCATCATATATAACTTTCTTAAAAGAAAATGTTTAGAAATCAATACTTTACAAAAGGAATCTAGTATAGGAAATGAAATAAAAGAATCCGAATTTAGACTTGATCACTTAAACCAAGAAGAATCATATAAAATAAAAAAACTTTTAGTCAAGTATAAAAATTTATTTTATAAAGAAGGAGACGCATTAACATTTACAAACAAGATTAAACACCAAATAAAAACTACTCATGAGGATCCGATATACACAAAATCTTACAGATACCCTGAAATACACAGAAATGAGGTTAATAAACAAATAAAAACAATGCTGGAACAAGATATCCTTTGTCATAGTATGTCACCATATTCTGCACCAATTTGGGTAGTACCTAAGAAATTGGATTCAACAGGAACTCAACAATGGCGAATTGTCATAGCTTATCGTAAATTAAACGATATCACCATAAACGACAAGTACCCTATCCCAAATATGGATGACATACTTGACATACTTGGCAGGTGCTTGTATTTTAGCACCATCGATCTAAAGCAAGGGTTTCATCAAATCGAGATGGATTCCAATGATCGGATAAAAACAGCATTTTCCACGCAAAATGGGCATTATGAGTTCTTAAGGATGCCCTTTGGCCTTAAAAACGCACCATCAACATTCCAACGATTGATGAACACAATCTTGGACGAAGTGATCGGAAAAGTTTGTATGGTTTATTTAGACGATATTATCGTCTTTAGTGCGTCATTGCAAGAGCATATTGCGTCCCTTGAAAACATTTTTGGTAAACTTAGTGCAGCTAACCTTAAAATTCAGTTGAACAAAAGTGAGTTTTTGAAAAAAGAAGCTGAATCTTTAGGCCACATAGTTAGTCCCGAAGGCATAAAACCTAACCCTAATAAAGTCGATGTAATTTTTAAGTACCCCATTCCAAAAACTGCAAAAGAAATAAAGCAGTTTTTGGGGCTAGCTGGTTTCTATCGGAAATTTATTAGGAATTTTTCGAAAATAACCAAACCATTTGTTACGATCAGCTGGCTGCTACCTTATTTGGTGCATCAGATGACTGTTCGGTTTAGTATCTGCATACTCCGGTTGGTAATCTTTATGTAAATATGTATATATGTATATATATATATATATATATATATATATATATATATATATATATATATATATATATATATATATATATATATATATACGAGTATGTATGTATATGGGAGAGATTTTATATAATCACTTTTTGTAAATTTTTTTTGGTGTGAGAGGATTAGACAGCTTTTGCGTTGAAAGCTCAGGTTGAGTGGAGGGGAACTTTTAATACGCGAGAGCTGGTCTAATATGGGTGCATGTGTGGGTGGATCGAGAGTTAGTGTGGGGTAAATACGTGAGTGCGAGTTGGTAAGGAAAAGGAGAAGAAAAAGAAAAGTGATGATGAAAGGTTAGTAGCTGTCCTTGAAATGGTTGGTTGACCCACAAAGCACAGCTGTTGCCAGGGGGTATGCTTAGTGGGTGGGACAGAGACGGACGGACAGGTTGTGGATAGGATAGTGAAAAGTAGGGTGTCAGAGGGAGAGAGCTGGGAGTTGAAGTACCGGAGGAGACTGATTTTGGAAGTCAGTGGTTAATGCGGACAATTTTTGAGAAAGGAGTCAGATTCTGGATGGCAAGAAAACAAGTGAAATTTACGGTCGTTGTCGTTCGAGTCGTCTATCTTCATCTAAATCAAGTGCAATTTTTTTTTGGTGAGATTTTATGTGCTAGTGTCGTGTTGAAAACGCTGGAATACGATATTTTAATAAATTAAATATATAGAATTATTACATTAAAAAGAAATGGTATTGAAGTTGTTTAATGCTGCATAAAAAAACGGTAGTTTCGATTTCCTTTCATTGTCGACAAATTAGAAAAGGAAGTGAATGGATACGGATCGACCGCCGAAGACCAGACTCCTCCTACCCAGAGCGGCAAAAATAAAGATAAGTCCAGCGTATTAAGATAAGCATAAGTTCCTAAATATAAGTATTTATTTACGTCTTTATTTAAGTTTTCTTTTTGTTGGATGTAAAGCATAAAGTTTTTATTTGTTCTGTTAATGAGTAGAATCTATGAATTAATTTAAGGCGTTAGGAAAGTGTGATACGGTCTCAACAGAGCGTAGCGGTTGCGCGCTCGGTAAGAATAGCCTACACTGGTCGAGGGAGCTCCTAAGAGTAGATAGTGGTAGAGCGAAAGCGGGGTTTGAGTTAGGCCTTGTTGCCTGAATTAGGCAGCCTATACGCAGCTTAGTGGAGGCCGTAGTAATTGTCCGTGTATGTGTGTGTTTGTATAAAAAAATAAATAAATTATGGTAGGCTAAAGTGGAGACAGGAGGGGGAGGATGAGGAGAGGCTGATCGGGACGGAGGAATCCGGTGGAGAGGTGAGTGGTATATAAAATAAACGATAAATGCAGAATAGGTTTAGAGTAGAACTTCATGTTTGCCCCACGATCTGGCACAGCGGGTTGGGAACCCACCAAAGAAAAAATAGGAGTGAGCTAGCCAGGGTGTCTGTGCCAGGTATGATTACCATGGGGACGTAACACATTAACACCCTGTTTAAAAAAAGGCAATAAGATCGATTCGTCCAATAAAGAGTTTATAAATGCTGTCGACACTATAAAACTTCTTATAACTAAAGATCCGATATTAGCATACCCAGATTATGAGAAACAGTTTACATTAACAACGGATGAGTCTAATGGCGCTCTTGGAGCCATTTTAAGACAAAAAGGTCATCCTATCTGTTTTGCCAGCCGTACGCTCAACGAGCACGAATTGAATTATTCGGTAACAGAAAAATAATTGCTCGCCATAGTTTGGGCTACAAAATATTTTAGGCCTTATATGTATGGCAGGAAATTCATAGTAAATAGCCACCATCGGCCACTTCAGTGGCTTCACAATTTGAAAGAGCCAAATACTAAACTACAGAGATAGAAAATTAAACTAAACGAGTTCGACTTTGATGTGAAATACATCCCTGGAAAAGAGAATTATGTGGCTGACGCCCTATCAAGAATAGAAGTATTGGAATGTAATTTTGGAGAAGATTTATCTGACATAGCTACGGCACATTCAGCGAATGAAGATGCGGAAAATTGTATTCCTATATCCGAACGACCTCTCAACGTTTTCAAACGACAGCTTAAATTAATTAAAAGCAATGAGGATAGCGTGCATACCGAAAATAATTTTAAAAACAGCATAACTACTATATACTATACGGAACTAACAATAGAAAAAATAAAAGAATTCATAAAACCATATCTGCTTAAAAGTAATGTTACCATTTATATGCCAAACAATTCCGATTTTATAAAACTTCAAAATGTATATCAAACTTTGATAATCAATAATCGAAATAAAATACTAAGAGCAACACGCGAACTAGAAAATATTGTTAATTATGCTGATTTTAAAACAAAAATCTTAGAGATTCACTTAGAAGGGCTTCACCAAGGGATTGAAAAAGTGGCCGGTCATTTCAAAAAACGATATTATTAATCTAATTACTTAAAAGAAATAACGGAAATTATCAATGAGTGTGAACTATGTAACCATTGCAAGCAAGATCATATCGAGCACAAGCTACCCTTTAAAATTACACCTTCCGCTTATGAAACAAGAGAGAAATTTGTAATCGACTTTTGGGAATGGGACAAAAACTACTTCCTAACATGTATTGACGTGTATTCCAAATTTGCTACCGCAGAAGCAGTTAAGAACTTAAACTGGTTAGAAACTAAAAAAGGACTACTTAAGATATTTAATACAATGGGGCCACCGAAAAATCTCAAAATAGATCAAGATCAGGGCATTAATAACATTAATATAAAACAGTGGTATCAACAATTAAACATAAAAGTAGAAGTCACAACAGGCAAAACCGGAATTTCCGATATTGAGCGTTTACACAAAACACTTAACGAAAAATTACGAATAATAAATACATCAGACGACAAAGAGCTAAAATATTTCCAATTAGAACCGACCCTTTTTACCTACAACCATACCATAGTACACTCTACTACAGGCAAGACTCCTTACAATATGTTTGACAATCTGCTAGCTCATAAAATTAATCTTCAGTTAGTTAAGGAAAAAATAATAATAAAACATTTTTGTTTCTATCACATATTGTAAAATTAAACTTTATATTTGAGAAAAATTTATTATTATTCTCTATATATTGTAAACCTACACTTAATACCATTTAAAAAAGCAGAAAAGAAAGAGATAAATTTAGTTTTTAATATATTATAAAATTAAAATCTACGCTGTACCTTTTAAAAGTGAACACTTTGTATAGCAAATAATATGTATTTAGGAAAAATTATATTATTGCAACGAGGTCATCGCGTTTTCTTGGGGTGGGAGGAGTAGCATTATATAGCGCTCTAACATATTCCTCTCTACTCTCACTAATTATATATGTAATACAACTACTATTACTCTCTATGAATTCCTATCTTATTCTTTACGAAGACTGTACTTACCAAGTTTTGCTTAGTTTGTTTCGAGTCATCTATCAAACCACGCAAACGTCGTTCATTATTATTTAACTAAATATAAGTTTTGTTAAATAAATAAATATTAATAATAAACTTGACTAGTGTTGTTTTTACTTACATGTATATATATATATATATATATATATATATATATATATATATATATATATATATATATATATATATATATATATATATATATATATATATATATGTATGTATATATATATATATAAGTTATAATATGTGTAAGTGTATATATATATATAAGTAAGGGACCACCCTAAAGACAAACATAAATTATATGTTAGAGACTACCCTAAAACACAATTACAAGTAGTTTGACTCTTTTGAGTTAGTCTGGCTTTAACACTGCGTGTGATCGCACGGCCATTACATCATTAAAACAATAATCCTAATAGAAAGAAATAATAAGTAAGAATGTTTAATTAAATATTAATAAATAATAATAGTTATTGTACATAATAAATCTAAATTGTTTAAATTAATAAAAAAAGGGATAATTCCTAATAATTCTTCCATCGATCGAGCTCAATTTATCCGGATGCCCGGACGAGCTAATTGGCGCCCAACGTGAAAAATAAAAGCCTTACACCAAACATTCCGGTGTGGAACACGTGTGGAACGGCAAATAAAGGAACGACAAATTCCGAATTAATCGTATTTCAAAAATGTCGAAAATTAACATAGCGCATAACCTAAAAAAATACATGCGTTTGATACAAATTCACCATATGTAAGTGAAACAGCACATTTTACACTTGTTGGGAGAAAAAGCGACCGGACACCACACAAGGCTGAAGCGGGACAGTCGTAACTCATTTCATCAACAAATTTAACTTGAACAAAAACAAGTTGGCAGCCACCAGAGCGACGACTATCCTTCAAAATCCCCAGGTTGGACTGACCGGACAACACAGTAGACCGAAGCGACGCAGTCGTAAGTCATTTTCATCGACAAATTTATTTTAGGTTAAAAGTAAACTAGAAAATCAAACTGCAGTAAGCAGAGCTAAATACAATTAATTAATAGTACGTAAGTTATTCAAATAAGTAGTAAATAAGTTTATTGATTTAAATCGATTTAGATATGGCTATCACGGAAAGCCAAATGATAAGTTTGGGCGACGCGACCGTGGACTTCTCCAGAGGCGAGTTCGAGGAGCAAATTAGAAGTTTAAAGCAGGAGATAGAAATTATGAAACCACCCAAAATAGAACCTCCTAAACCTGTCACTATACAGCCAGGCGTCGTAAGTAGTCATACGGAATTGAATTTGATCAAATCGCTGCCGGAATTCGACAGCAAATTTGCGGCTTACCCTGCTTGGAGGGAGGCAGGAAACTTCGCGATCAAGTATTATACCGAAGGCTCAGATCCATATTATATAGCGATGGGTATATTGCGAAACAAAATAATCGCGTCCGCGAACGAAAATTTAAGTGCGTTTAACACCGTTCTCAATTTTAATGCGATCATTTCTCGACTTGACCAAATTTATTCAGACAAGAGACCACTGCACATACTCGAAAGTGAACTGAATACCTTAAGGCAAGGCCGCATGACGATAAACGAATATTACGACTGTGTACACAAACAACTGACTTCATTATTATAAAAAAAAATACCATGACTTACAGCGGCAACGCTGAACTGACGGCGGCATTCAATATTCGCGCAAAGGAGAATGCCTTAAGGGTTTTTGTATCAGGCCTACGGCGTCCAATGAGTGACACACTCTTCGCTGCCGCTCCCTCGGACTTACAGACGGCACTTGCCATAGCGCAAGAACTGGAGCATAACCATCAAAGGTGCGATTTTACCAACGCATTTGCTAATGCAAAATACTTCGCTAACGCGCAAAACAGTCATAACATTAATCCGTCATTCCGAGGTCAATTTCGCGAACAAATTCTTCCAACTGCAACACCGTGTTTTAATCGCTCCATGACTATGTCAAATCAACCAGTTCCCATGGAAGTTGATTCGAGAAAGTCCGTTTTCCGTCAACATACTAATTACGACCAAACACAGAATTCACAACGGTAACAAAGTATTCAGCAAGCGCAACAAAGTGTCGGCAGACACGTACAGGGTCCGGCACAACAACAATACCAACATCAACCCGAACAGCCAATATTGCAAACTTTTCAGCCAGTTAAAAGACAGTATTTGGCAAACAATTCAATGCAGTCGCCACTGAATAAGATACAAAAAATAAACACAATTCAGGAATTCACACCCGGACCAGCAGTCGAATACAAACAACAGTCGGTTACAAACGAGGACACCGGTATATGCTACAATGAATACTATAACGAGGTCGATAATTTTGACGCTGCCACCGTTAACGAGGTAAGTGTTTTTAAAGATAGGTCTCATTTGCCATTCGTTGTTAGGCGAACCCAAGATGGTCGAGTTCTCCGTTTTTTAATTGATACCGGAACGGGAAAGAACTATATCGCAAATAATAGCATTTGGAAAAATATCAAACCTGTTAGCGAACCGTTCGATATAAAATCTGTAAATGGCATAACCAAAATTTATCAAAAAACTCTCATCCACATCTTAGGACGGACAGCAACCTTTTTCATACTAAACATGTTAAAGAGCTTTGATGGAATCATCGGGTATGATTTCCTCAAAGATATAGAGGCAAGTATTGATATGAAAAATGACCTTATTTTCCACAAAAACGGAAAAGAGAGACTTAATCATTTGAATTGTCAACAGGTCAACTCTATCAAAATAGAAACTGAACACTTACCCTATCACTTACAACAAAACGTCCGAGAACTCATAGAAAAGAACATCGATGCGTTCGCGGACCCAAACATAGCACTGGCATTCAACACAAACATCGATGCATACATAGACTTAAAAACCGATCAACCTATATACTCGCGAAGCTATCCGTACCCGATTTCAGCAGCAGAATTTATAAACTCAGAAGTAGAGACCCTTTTGAATCATGGCATAATTCGTAAATCATTCTCGCAGTACAACTCTCCAGTCCATGTCGTTACAAAGAAGGGTCTGGATGAAAATAGAGAACAGAAGCTGAGAATGGTCATCGACTTCAGGAAAATAAACGAACAATTGGAAACATATTAATACCCTATCCCAGAACCCACAGTCATTCTTTCAAATTTGGGCGGCGCGAAGTTTTTCTCTACGTTGGATTTAAAATCAGGCTTTCATCAAATAAACCTTTGCGAAAAAGACAGGCACAAAACAGCATTCATGGTCAACAATGGTAAATACGAGTTCTGCCGCTTACCTTTTGGATTGAAAATCGCTCCTTCCGTTTTTCAACGAGCAATCGACGATATTCTGCGCGACGACATAGGTAAAAGCTGCCACGTCTATATGGACGATATTATTATTTATATGTCGGACGAACAGAAGCACATTGAACACGTGCATTACATCCTGCAAAAGTTAGAAAAGGCTGGTATGCGCGTATCTGCCGAAAAGTCCAAGTTTTTCCGCAAGGAAGTTGGCTTCTTAGGTTTCGTTGTTTCCGAAAAAGGTATTAAAACCTGCCCAAATAAAGTTGCGGCTATCCTAAACTACGAGCAACCAAAATCAATAAAATCTCATCGTTCATTCCTAGGTTTATCGTGATATTATCGACGATTCATTAAGGAGAATCCAAAAAGAATCCAAAAACATCAAAATTTCCTTCGACAGTCAGGCCATCGCGGCATTCGAGAAACTTAAGTCAATATTAGCATCCGACGATGTATTACTGGAGCACCCAAATTACGATCAGCCTTTTGAAGTTACAACTGACGCCTCATCAGTAGCAATAGGTGCTGTTCTTTCGCAAAATGGCAGTCCGATAACAATGGTCTCGCGTACGTTAAGAAAAACGGAAGAAAATTACGCGACAAACGAACGAGAGTTATTGGCGATCGTTTGGGCACTTCAGTCATTGCGGCACTATTTATATGGCGTAAAGCGCATACACATCTATACCGACCACAAACCGCTCACATTCGCTATATCAGACAGGAATCCATATTAAAAAATCAAAAGATGGAAGGCGTTCATCGAAGATTATGCACCCACATTTTTTTACAAGCTTGGAAAGGAAAATATCGTGGCAGATGCCCTATCACGACAATATATTCATGCTATGACGCAGGTTGCTGATGATAACGATACTGACTCAAACGAGACTGTTCACAGTGAAATATCCTTGTCAAGAGTAATAAATACAACAAAAAAAGCCGTCAACCAATTTAAAAACCAAATTGTAATTTCAGGATCCGATTCATGTAGCAATACCACAAAAATACTATTTCAACGTTTCATCAGACATACGATTTGCTTCGACAATGAAGAATACCTACAAAAACAGTTACGGGAAAGTATAAATCCGGATGTCGCTAACGGTATTTATTGCGATTTTGAAACATTGATCAAGATTAAGGATTTCGTTTTAGAAAGTTTCCCAGGAACAAAATTTCTTCATACGGAGAGGCTGGTAATCGATGTAACCAACCAAGACGACCAAATTGAAATAGTTACAACGGAGCATAATCGAGCACACCGTTCCTTCCCCGAGAATTACACGCAGATATTGAGCGAATACTTTTTCCCAAGCATACGAAAATTGCTAAAAACAGTTACAAGGAATTGTCGGATATGTCGCGAAAATAAATACAATAGAAAATTAGCAGAGCGTAACATCGGAGAAACCCCTATTCACGAATACCCAGAACAAATCCTCCACATAGACATATTCAGTACAGACAAATTACATTTTCTAACTAGTATCGACAAATTTTCTAAATATGCCTCCGTTATTCCTATTGATTCAAGAGCAGCTATTGATATCAAACCCGCATTATTAGTAATACTAAATCAATTTAAAAAAACAGATCTTTTAGTATCGGATAACGAGAAAGCATTTACATCTGCGCGGTCAGCTCAATGCTTAAGAGTTTCTTCAATATAGATCAGTTTTTCGTACCTTCTTTACATAGCCAAAGCAACGGCCAGGTGGAAAGACTACATTCAACCCTAATAGAAATCGCGCGGTGTTGTAAAGCAGAGTCAAACATTACTGACACAGTTGAACTATTCTTACTTGCTACTTCAAAATATAATAACTCCAACCATTCCGTTACTAAAATCAAGCCAATAGATGCCATTAACAATTTCCAAAAAGAAATTCTAAATAATATCAGAAAGAGATTAGTTTCAGCCCAAAACTGCATCGTTAAACGGAAATGCCATCGAACATTTGCCGAAGGCGATACAGTTTTTGTAAAATGTAACAAACGTTTAGGCAATAAATTACATAAAATTTATAATCAAAAAATAGTCCAGAAAGATCTAGGCACTACACTTTTAATTGACGGGAAAAAAGTTCACAAAGATAACATTCGCTGATTATTATGGTTGGTTTCATGCGCGCAAAAGTAAAACAAGTTATAAGAAAGAATTTAAAAAAAATAAATTAATTATTAGTAACTTAAGCATTAATTAATTATTATATAAATAAGAAAAACATGTAACTACATTTGTAATTAAGAACTTTACAACTATATTAAGATCCATTGTTTAAAAAAAAAGGATGTGAAGGAATCAAAAAATTTTCGTTTTCATTATTATTATATTTTCATTGCGACAAAAAATGTATTATAATTAAGATAAAATTTTTCTAAAAAAAATTAAGATTTCACTTTCATAAAGCTAATTTGTAAAATCCAGTAATAGTCGAAGCGGGGACGTTCCGAACTTAACATAGGGAGGAGTTAGGGACCACCCTAAAGACAAACATAAATTATAAGTTAGAGACTACCCTAAAACGCAATTACAAGTAGTTTGACACTTTTGAGTTAGTCTGGCTTTAACACTGCGTGTGATCGCACGGCCATTACATCATTAAAACAATAATCCTAATAGAAAGAAATAATAACTAAGAATGTTTAATTAAATATTAATAAATAATAATAGTTATTGCAAATAATAAATCTAAATTGTTTAAATTAATAAAAAAAAGGGATAATTCGTAATAATTCTTCGATCGATCGAGCTCAATTTATCCGGATATATATATATATATATATATATATATATATATATATATATATATATATATATATATATATATATATATATATATATATATATATATATATATATATATATATATATATATATATATATATATATATATATATATGTATGTATGTATGTATATATATGTACATATAACTAAAATACTAGCGGAAATTATAGAAACATTACAACAATTAAAAAATGAACACTTCTGGCGGAACACAGTGATTCGAACTAACAAAGAACCTTTATTTCTGTTAACAAAATAAGTAACAAATCGTGAAATTGTTTTAAAATAATTACGAAAAACAGTGGAAATTTGTGATGATAAAAGAAAAAGTGAAATTAAAAGAAAAATTGAAGTTTAACGAAAAAAAAAATAAACTGAACCAAAAAGTTTATAAAGATCCTAGTGGATATTTCATTTTTTTGTGATATACTAAGTTATTCAAAATATTGGTTTTATCTTAGCGGGAGCTCGCAGTGTTCCACCATTCAATGGTGAAGATAACTATACTATTCAAAACTTTGTAAGAGATGTCGAAGTTGTGTTGTCGGTGGCGCCAAAGGAGCACAATGGACCGATATAAATAATTTTGCTCAACAAGGTGCATGGAAAAGCTCTAAGGAGCGTCGAGGGACTCACCGATATGTCATTGTAATGTATTTCGCATAAACTAAAATAACTAATATTTACTCTCGAGTGTAAACTCATAAATTACTATAATGCATTGCGTTGATGAGTACATTCTTGAGCATCGATTGCTCGCTAGTTTAGTTTTATGAAAACCACTGAACTGTACTCATCTATTTCTCTCTGAATAAATATACTCAATAGTAAAGACCAAAAACCAGTTGTTAATAATTTAATGATGGACCAGAGGACATAATAATTTTGGCGACGAGGAAAACTGGAAAACGTGTAATAGTAAAAGGAAAAAAAAAAATCAAACAACAAAGTAAAAGTAAAAAGTAAAAATAAATGACAGATTCTCAAACTATAAAAACTGAAAATAGTGAACATTTAGAACAGCCAGTACAAAAAGTTACAAAGATGATTGGTCACATGGATCCTTATATAATGGGAAATGATTTGGCTGAGTACGAGATGAGACTCCAGCAATTTTTTATTGTTAATGATGTGGCAGAAGAAAAAAAAGTTGCCTTCTTCATAACATATATTGGTGCCAATGCATATTCCGTGTTAAGGAAATTGTTTTCACCTGATGATCCAAGCTCGAAGAAGTACAAAGATCTGGTGGACGCCCTAAAAGCGTATTTTGCACCTTCTGTAAACGAAATTGCAGAATCTTTTAAATTTTATAATGCCCAGTAAGGTGAAAAATCAATAAGAGAATTTATCATAGAATTAAAAGCGTTTGCAGAAAAGTGCAATTTTGGTAATTTTCTTGATCGTGCACTACGTGATAAATTCGTTTGTGGAGTTCGAGACAATCAACTAAGGTCCAAATTTCTAAAAGAATCCAGTTTGAGTTTCAAAAAAGCGTGTGAATTGGCTTTAAGTTGGGAAATGGCTGAGGATGAAACACGTGAGATGTGCAAAAAAGAATTTCATAACACGTGTTCGATACAAGAGAGTCGCAGCAAGTCACGTGATCGCAACTCTAGACAACAGAAAAAATATTATCCTTCACAAAAAGCATGCACACGATGTGGTAAAAGGGGCCATAACTCGGAGCAATGTTTCTGTAAATCATGGGTAAGTTTCCATTGCAACAAAAAAGGACACATTTCGGCACAATGTCACTCAAAAAAGAATGGTCCAACTGAAAATCGTCATGTGAAGCTCATTAACGATATGGTCGAAGAAGCTAACATAACCAATGTAACATGTGATGAAACCGTATGTAAAGTGAATGGGGAATCGGTGTGTGGAGCATAAGAATGTGGAGCTGATGGTCGGTGGCAAGTGAATTGAAATGGAGGTGGACACAGGGGCTTGTATGACTATTATGTCTAAAGTTAAGTACTTAAATTTATTTGAAAATTGCAAACTAGAACCAATACAAACAAAATTAACATCTGTTACCGGTAACCCATTAAAATGCATAGGTCAAATTCTTATCAATGTGAGTAAAATGTCAGGTATTGGATATCATAAACTAAATATGGTTATAATTGACACTGAAAGAGATTTTAAACCACTTCTGGGAAGAAACTGGTTAACAATTTTGTACCCAGCCTGGAAAAAAATATTTGATGTAAATAACATTAGCACAATTAATTCATTAGAAAACTTTAAAGTGTTAGATGAAATAAAGTCAAATTTTCAAAAAAATGTAAGTTCTGATCCAAACCAATGCATTGAGCATTATACAGCTGAGATAATTCTAAAACCGGAAGCTAAACCAATTTTTAGAAAAGCTTATGATGTTCCATTTAAACTAAGAGATCAAGTGGAAGATGAGTTAAATCGCTTGTGTAAGGAGGGAATTTTAGTCCCAGTTAATTTTAGTAGTTATGCATCACCAATTGTAATTGTTTCTAAACCAGGAAAAAGAATTAGAATCTGTATAGATTGCAAGGTCACAATAAATCGGTTCATCGAAACCCAACACTACCCCTTACCGAGAATAGACAACATTTTTGCAAATCTGGCAAATTGTAAAATTTTTTGTGTGATTGATTTATCAGGAGCATATCAGCAATTAAAAATTTCCGAAACCTCAAAACAGTATGTGACAATAAATACACATAAAGGTTTATTCCAATATACTCGCTTGCCATTCGGAGTGGCGAGCGCACCTTCTATTTTCCAGTCAGTTATGGATCAGGTTCTGTTAGGAATTCCCGGAACTTCATGCTATTTAGATGATATTTTAATTGGTAGTTCGACGCCGGATGACTGTAAACGTATTCTTTTTCAAGTATTGAAAAAGCTGAATGATTTCAATATAAAATTTAATATTGATAAATGTTCTTTTTTCAAAAAAGAAATAAATTATTTAGGACACACTATTTCACAAGATGGTTTGAAACCAAATAGAGAGAAAGTTGAGAGTATTGAAAAAGCTCCAACTCCAAGAAATTTAACAGAACTTCAGTCTTATTTGGGGCTACTAAATTATTATAGTAGCTTCATACCAAATTTATCTTCAAAACTGAAGAATTTATACAGTTTGTTACAAAAAAATGCAAAGTTTGTATGGACTGAAGCGATTAATAAATGTTTTGAAAAATCAAAAAAATTAATATTAGAAAACAATATTCTTGAATTATATGACCCAAACAAACCAATTGTAATAACTTGTGATGCCAGCCCATACGGGGTAGGGGCAGTTTTTGCTTCTAGCACCTTATCACCCTCAGAGCGAAACTATTCTCAAATCCACAGAGAAGCTCTCGCTGTAATATTTGCATTGAAGAAATTCCATAAATATGTCTATGGACACCGCTTTACATTATGCAGTGACAATGAAGCTTTAAAAGAGATTTTTAATCCCAACCGTGATACTTCTAACATAACAGCATCAAGATTGCAGAGATGGGCAGTAATGCTCTCAATTTATGAATATGATTTTAAATACAGGTCTGCAAAATTAAACGCTCCAGCAGACGAAATGTCACATTTGCCAATTGAAGGAGAAACAAGAATTGAAACAATAAACAATTTAGCTGAGGCAACGGAATTGCCTATTAGTATGAGCATAGTAATAGAGAGTACGGCGAATGATTCTGAGTTAACTGAGATAATGAAATACACCAAAAACAAATGGCCTATTCAAGTACCACTAAATTTGAAAAAATGGTATAACGTGAGTAAAAGTCTTTCCACTGATAATAATTGTTTGTATTACAGAGATAGATTAGTTATTCCGGAAAAATATCGTAATAGAGTACTTAATATTTTGCATGAGAATCATGACGGAATTGTAAGATCAAAAATGATAGCACGTAGTTCAGTTTGGTGGCCGAAAATTGATCAGAATATAGAAGAATTTGTTTCAAAATGCTTTAGTTGCCAAACTACACAAAAAGTTCCAAGAGAACACGTGAAAACTAAGTGGCCATTGTGTGAGAAACCTTTTCAAAGGGTACACATCGATTTTTTTCATTTTGATTCCAAAACATATTATATTTACATAGATTCATTCAGCAAATATATTATTGTTAAGTACATACTTGCCAAAGACAGATGCAATAAATTTGGAAAACAGTTTACTATCAATTTTTAGAATATTTGGCTATCCTATCGAAATAGTTACCGATAATGGGCCACCATTTTCATCAATCCACTTTGAACAGTTTGCACGGAAATTAAATATAAAATTAACAAAATCACCAGCTTATCATCCCCAAAGCAATGGTTTGGCTGAGCGTGGAGTTCAAACAATTAAAAATTGTTTAAAAAAATATTTATCAGATGAAAAGTTGAAATACTTACCTATTCAAGTAAAATTAAATAAAATTTTAATGTGCTACAATAATACATCATGTACAACAACCAATAAAACCCCTAATAATATAATATTTTCATATCAACCTATAACATTGCTGAATTCTTTATCTAAGAAAACTGTAACATTTAAGAAAAATAATAATAACAACACTTTAGCATATCCTAAACATTATAATGAAAAATGTAAAACTAAAATTTTACAAGAGCCAATTTTTAAAAAAGGGCAAAAAGTATTATATAGGAATCATTTTAAAGAATATGTTAACTGGATTCCAGCTATAATACATGAAGTTATAAGCCCACATACCTATAAAATACATGTTTATAATTCAGTGAGATTTGTTCAAAAAAATCAGATTAGACATTCTACATTGGAAGATAAGTATCACCCATTGATTCCAAATGAAGAACCTAGAACAAACACGGAAACTGAAACTATTGATCAGCCTCAAAAGAAAAAGAAACGATATAATAAAGTATTACATGAATCTATACCTTTAAGAAGATCTAAACGCAAAATTGTTAAACCTAGTAACATTCAAAATAAATAATATTAAATTAAAAATAGTGATGTATTATAATACAATAATTTTAAATATTAAAACATATTCATGAATTCTTAATTTTTATTATAAATTGATTTAAAAATGAAATACATTTATTTGAGTAGATAAGACAAGTTTTATAAAAAAGGGGAAAATGTAATGTATTTCGCATAAACTAAAATAACTAATATTTACTCTCGAGTGTAAACTCATAAATTACTAAAATGCATTGCGTTGATGATGACATTCTTGAGTATCGATTGCTCGCTAGTTTAGTTTTATGAAAACCACTGAACTGTACTCATCTATTTCTTTCTGAATAAATACACTCAATAGTAAAGACCAAAAACCAGTTGTTAATAATTTAATGATGGACCAGAGGACATAATAGTCATGGGATAACATTTTGCTGCAATTGAGGAGGGAGTTTGGAGTCAATCGGTCATATTTCCATTTGAGGGAAGAGGCCATCAATACTAAGATAAGTAATATAAAAGAATTACACTATAATCTAGATAAGATTCTAAATGTAATAAATCAAAAATATAGCGCTGAAATCGAGAAAAATACCGATTTCGATCCTGATAAAAATTATAAATTAATTAATTATTTAATAATTATATATTTGAATTTTTTGCCAATTCATGTCAAAACTTTATTGCTTCAAAATGATATTAATAGTATTCTAGAAGCCCATAATTACTACATAGAAAATAATTTAATGGGAGATATTAGACTCAAAAAACAAGGTTTTAGAAAAATGGTAATCCTAATTTTAACAATAATTTTTAAAATAGAAATATGAACAATTCGGGAAGCTTTCGAAGTTCAGCCAAAGAGACGTAATAGTTCTGAAAATTTTGACAGATATTATTAAGAGCGCCTTCCAAATAGATTCAATAACTAAGGCAATTTCGCAAATAATAAAGGTTACCAAAAAGGTTTTAATAGGAATTTTAATTACTCGGGAAATAGTAGGAATTGTCTGGTAATCACCAGAGAAATTCTAATAATTATCTAATAATTATTAATTTATAGACTTCGAGTAAATATAAAATTTAGATAAATATAAATAATTAAACTTGTGGGGTGATTATATTAAGGTTTAGTCTATTACCAAAAAATTAAAATATTTTTTGAAAATTTTCGCAAGCTCCTTCCTTCACAGGGGGGTGGTTTAAAAAGTGTCCAAAAATATACTATTTTTAAACTAATTATATAATATATATAAAAAAATAAAAATTATTTTATATATCTTGGAGTGTTTTGCCAAATGTCCAAACAAGAACACAAGACATTTTACCCACCACACAGATGAATATACTTGACGCTAGGTGGCGGTAAATACTGGCGTGTGTTTCACCACACGTTGGTAAATATACTGACATTTGACATTTGATATTTTTTTGTACCAGTAGCAACGTGGTTCCATATAGAGCAGACATTTTCTTTTTATTACAACAGTTTATGGTATTTTTTTTTTTGTTATTTTATATTTCTCTTTCGAATTTTTTTGAAATTATTAAATTTATATTATAAATAATAGTGAAATTGTGTGAAATGTCGTGCAAAAAGTACCTCACAAACGCAGACTTGCAACACATTATCGACAATTGGAGCGATGATGAATGTGACCATCCAGATGAGAGAGCATCCGCAATTGAAGCAGTTATTTGTTTGCCTCCCAATAATACTGCCGGTGATTCCGATTGTGAAACAATAGACGATGACAAAATATCAACGAATATTTTTTCCGATGAGAGCCCGTTGACCGAAATAGCAGGTACTACATTTGTTATTGTTTCTTTTGTTTTGTATTTGCTAATTATGTGTGCTTATATGTAGGTACAATTGAAGTAATTTACACTTCCTCTATTGACGATCATGGTGGTCCGGAAGTCGAAGTGGAACAGGAGGGACCTCAACCATCATCGTCAAAAGATCTGCCCAAACAAAAATATCGTCCGGCAACCGATTTCAAACCGGTTTGGAAAAAAACCAAGCGAACTGCCTACGATATTCATCCGGTACACGAGCCATTGATAAAGGAAAAGCAGCAACCACTGCTCCGAACTATAAGCGAAAAAAATCCATTTGAATTGTTTCAACTATTCTTCGACGATGAAATTATTGTTCTGCTTGTAGAAGAAACAAATCGATATGCTGCCCAACAAAATATCAGCAAAATATGCGACAAATATCTTATGCAACGTTTTATGGGAATCCTCTTATTTTCTGGATATCACAAACTTCCTCAAACTACTTTGTATTGGAGCATAGATCCAGCGTTCGGCATTCCATTCATTCGCCAAACAATGTCGCGGAATATCTTTACGAAATTGAAAGCGAACTTTCATATCGCCAATAACGACAATTTAGATATTTCTGATAAGTTCGCAAAGGTTCGGCCATTGTTTGACATGCTCAGCAAACGCTACATGCAGTTTGGTGTTTTTGTGGAGCATTTATCGATCGACGAGACTATGGTTCCTTACTTTGGCCGCCATTCAGCGAAAATGTTTATTCGTGGAAAACCGATTCGATTCGGGTATAAATTGTGGGCACTTTGTTCGCACAATGGTTATATGTTCCAGTTCATACCATATTCCGGTGCATCCGGCATTTATAATAAGAGTTTGGGACTCGGTGCGTCCGTCATAATGGAACTATTAAAACATTGTGAGCATCCAATGCAGCACACCGTCCATTTTGACAATTTTTTTACCTCCCATTACTTGATGTGCCTGCTGAAAGAGAGCGGCTTCTGCGCAACCGGCACTGTTCGAGCCAATCGTGTTGCCGGCGCTCCTTTGAAAACTGGGAAACAAGCTTTGAAAAAGCATGAAACCGACTATGCATACGATGTGCGAAACAACGTTTTGATAATTCGGTGGATGGATAAATATGAAGTTACTATTGCAACCAATTACGGCGGAATCGATCCGATGGTAACCGTGCAACGATACAGCAAAGAAAAGAAGAAAAAAGTTGGTATTCAACAGCCTCTCGCATTCAACAACTACAACAGACATATGGGCGGCGTGGACTTACACGACAATGGGGTTGCCAATTACCGTATCGGCATTCGTGGCAAAAAGTGGTGGTGGACGCTCTGGGTCCAATGTTTGGACAGCGCTGTTGTCAATGCATGGAAACTTCATTGCTTCGTAGCAGCTTCAAAAAAGGAGAAGCCTATGTCACAGCTTGAGTTCAAAAATTCGGTTACCAAGTCTCTGCTTCTTTCGTCGGAGGTATCCTCAATGGTATCCTCATGGATGTAATGGAACCTTCTTCTACTGACGATTCTGACCCTGAATATATGCAGCAAAACCTTCCGAAAGTAGATGGATTACACGTTCCATTGAAAACAAATAATCGTCGCCGTTGCATTGTATGCACACCAAAAGCTACCTTGTTCAAGTCTGAGAAGTGCAACGTCCACATGCACTCAGAGAATTGCTTTAAAAGAGAATTGCTAAAATTTCATCAAAAAATTCCAACGTTTAAATTGCTGGTAATTAATGGGTCAAAGAATTGAATCCACATTTGTGTTTGTGGTATATATAAAAATGTCTCGCGAAAAAGATTATTAGAAATCGACCTCTATTTTTCCAAGAATATGATGCCAAAGATTTTCGTGACAGGTTTCGTTTGTGTAAGGAAGTGGCGTGGCAAATTTTGCAATGTATACGACCTCATATTGAAGGCAAAACTAAGGCAAAAAAAGTAGATACATATATTTCAGCTGTGGTTTGAATTAATTTTTCAAGCAACTACTCCTAGGTATATCGCACTGTTGCCGGAGCAAATGCTTTTAATAACACTGCGGTATTACGCTACAGGCTGCATGCAAAGAATGAATGCGGCTGTTTTTGGTGTATCTGTCTGTTTCGAGAGGTATGGTTTTGGTGTCACACCATATAGCGCTTATATATATTTTTCAACTAATTTAATTAACATATTAATTTCATCAATGCTAAAATTCGAAGCACGAACTGTTTCCATTTTCAAACTCAAATTATTGAAATAAATGTAAACAGAAAACATATGCTTTTGAACAGTGCTACCAAAAACGATCCACAAATTGAAGAGTGCTACCATATTTTTTCTTCATTCATTGCTTTAGTTAACTAAAGCACTGTGAATATGAAACATTAGTTAAACTCTAGTCATCATTTTAGTTAACTAATGGTTAACCAATGACTGTGAATCCGGGCCTTAGACATACTTCAGCTAATGCAATATCTCAGTTTGAATCATTTTCCATTATTCCAAAGCTAAGCACGCTGAACGATAGGAACGATGCGAAGAGCCATCTATCATTTTAAGATATACAAACGATTTTTGATAACGGATTTTATATAAAAGCAGACGAAGTTAGTAGTTATTATGATATATGGTGATGTATACGAACGATTTCTGCTCCTCCCTCAACGGGATGGCCACGTTTTCTGCGAATAAATTTGCCTTTTTGGTTATTATTGAGTTTCGGCAAAGCCATCAAGGAGCAGAGTTTGTAAAATGCCATTAACGTGGTATTTTTGGAATCTCAATGTGATCACCTATATTTTCTATATTAAAATACACTCTTTAGCTGTGTTACGTTTCTCAATTCTAATTTTATTTTTAATTAAATTATAATTGAATAATTTGATCATAATTACATTAATTTATTACTTTTAACATAAACGCTTAAATAATGATTCTCTTTCTGTTTCGTGTCTCAATAGCAAAGAAAAAGTGTATACCAAAATTGTATATTACCATCCAAAGTAAAGAATAAACTGTTATATACTATATGCATACATATTGCAAAGTAGACAAATTCAGTAGAGAAAAGAATAGTTTGAAACAACAAAATGAAAGTACAATGGCGATTGAAACTAAAATAGAAATGAATATGAAAATTAATAACATTAGTAATAAATAGATCAGATCGATATCGAACAGGCCGTCAAGCTGCTTCGGATGTCCATATATCTCGTCATATTTTTTTTTGTAATACAAATGTGGCGAAATCTGAGTCTTTGTTGACGTTAATGTAGTTGTTGGACTTAACGCAACTACAAAACTCTACATTAATATGAGCCATAAGTGCCTTTGAGAGTACCGGAGAATATGGCATTACCCAGCTGTTCTCAACTTCGTGCTCGATTTTTTTTTATTCGGATTGAAGGAGAAAATCCACGGTTGATTGTTGAGCGTCGTCTATATAATGTGTAGCAATCATCGCCAGTAATGGTTTCATTAACAAATTTAGGGTAGTCTTGCTGTATCGACCAGCTAGTGTACATGATGAGGTTTTATTAAATTTTCCGCACGACCCTTGTATCATCCTGGATTTGTTGATTTGATTGGGACTAATATTGTTTGTAAGCCATATTAAAATATGGGCATGAGGTTAACCACTCTTTTGCCGTTCTATGCTTTACATATGAGCAGTAATGTATGCTTTACATATGGCCCGTAAATTTCATCTGTTGAAAGTACTTCCATTACATTCGTGATGAGTGGTGACCTTATCGTGGTACGAAGGCTTAAATTAATGCAATCACGCAATTGGTTGGGATGGCGGAGTTTAGGCTCTTGTGGCATTAGCCTAGGAAGACTGACTATTTTGGAGTAATCCAACTAAGAGCTCTGTTCCTCCTAATCAAGGGTATTGTTGGGATCGTGTCCATTGGATGTTGTTTTGCAGCCAGAAGGAAAATTAGGTTGTATTTTAACGGAGCTCCCCTTCCTGATACCAGGCCGTCTTATGTAGTAACGGTGGCCTTGCTGTAGTACGGGACACTGCCACAGTTGACCAACCCCTTCGCCTGTCAAATGTTTGGCTGCCTTAGGTCGATGCGTCGAGCGGGTGGTAGAAGACTTCCGTCGGGTGGGCGATGAAAATCGTGAAGGAGTCTCGAACTCCCTCACAGCAGGCTTCGAAGCATCCGCGTTCTCTAGTAGATACCACCCACCCGTACTCTAAATAATTTAAAAAGCTCGGTGCTGTCACCGCGGAGTCCTTCAGCGAAGTGCCGAAAGGACATCAGGTAATAGCGGTCATACACCGTAGTGACCCTGATTGCAGTAATTCTCCTGAGCGCTGGAAGAAGGTAGAGGCCAACCTTTCAAAGCTCCACCTCCAGTTTACTAAGGAATTCCCGGGCACTTTCCCCTCCTTTCGCGACAGTGGATGGCATCAGGACCATGTAAAGCTCATTCAGGTCAGTAGACTTGTAAAAATTGCGTTCTCCACGATCGGCGAAGCATGGCCAGGCCCAAGGCTTGAAGTTGTACCTAGGAAGCTGATCCCTAATAGACCTAGGGCGTGCGCATATATCCCAGCCGAACCGTCTGACGCAGAGGCAATCCTGGAAATCTGAAGATCAGCAACCAGCAGCTCCCGACTAAAAATTGGAAGGTGACTAAGGTAGAGGAACCAAGAGGTGATTTCAAGATCAGTAGCCCTTGAAGTGAACGCCGAATTGCTGGCGACTCTAGCTGAAGCCAATTGGGTCGGGGCCTATGGATGCTCATCCACAAGGTATATAAGAAGAACAGGGAACCGTCAGAAATGGATCAATTAGAGCGAACCCTACAGGTGTAACTCCTTCTTTTGTGGACTCCTCCATGCACCCGAAACGCGTGTCAACTGTGGGCGCTTTCGAGAGTATCCTGTGGACAACCACACTCAGTGAGGAGGATGTCTTTCTGGAATCAGACGAGGAGAATTCTGAAGTTGACCCCACTGTGGTGGAGTTGACCAGCGCTACAAGCAAGAGAGATGCTACGAATAGTGCAGATTAACCTCCATCACTCGAAGGTTATTCCTGCCAGCCTTCAACTCCGTCTTGCAAAAAGTGGACTAGACGTTGCCTTGAACATACCGGGATTGGGTCTGCGGTCTCGGGACTAGCAATTAAAAGGTTACTGTTTACCGTAAGTGAAGGAAAACCCAGATCTTGCATACACGTAACGAAAAATGTTAGCTCATTTATTCTCCCCAATTACACCAACAAGGATTTGATGGCTGGCTGCCTGGAAACTAGCGAGGGACGATACTGCCTGGTCTCGGCCTAATTGGCGCATGACCATGAAACCCTTCCGGAAAAAAACCTACAGAAGTTTGTTGTAGATGCAAAGGCTCAACGGGTGGCTTATATCATTGAATGCAATGCTAATGCGCACCATGACATTTGGGGCAGTACGGATGTCAATGTATGCGGTGTGCCATTATATGAGTATATTTTAGCGATTAATCTTCTTATCTATAACAAGAGGTCAAAACACACTTTAATTATGGTGCAAGGTAGTTGCGTATGTGAACGATGTTGCTACCAGCATCTCGGGCAAATATATATCTACTATGAGAGACTTGACGCAACGCAGATTAAACATTATCTTCAAATGGACCACAGACTTTGGGTTGGGGGTTAATCCGAGCAAGTCTAGAAGCAAGTAGAATAACCTTGAAATAATCTCATGCCTATCGCAAGCTGATTGGCCAGAGAAAAGTTCATGATTTATTTCCTCTCACTTCGGATTTGTTATGAAAGTTATAAATAAATCTGGTCTCCCATATTTTCGCACATAGCAGAATGCATCCTGTGTACGTTTGTGCATACATCTTGGGCTTCTAGTGAGAGTTATCAGCAGAATTACCAACCGGCAATATATACTGGTTTTCGCCATTTCTCATAGTATCTTGAAGATGGATATATCTTTCTACCTTTAATTTTGATTGTTTCGACCATGAAATTCCAACTTCTCTGTTTCAATCTTGCGATCCATGTCGACGATATATTGGTCGAATAGTTGCTTGTAATAACTAAGCAAATTTAAATGATTTTGTCTAATCATAAGTTTGTTGGAGTAGAATTGTTAACCAGAATTTTTTGTTTAAGTTTTCAGTACCAGTAACAGGATCTACATTAAAAATGGAAAAATTGTATCCAGCTCCATTAATTTCAGAAACATTTTGAAGTCGATTGTAACGTGCACGATTAACAAGATCTCGTTTGTTGCATTATTGATTTACTAAGAGAACACATACTTCATTAGTAGTAGGTTTAAACGTCCCCTTTGTTCTGTTGTTAGACGTTGATCCGCATTGATTGCAAAATGAATAGCTATTTTCTTCGGAAGCAGGGAATGATTACATATCTATTTTAAAGTTCTTTATGTAGAAATTGGTATTTTGTAGCATTTCCTGCAGCTGATTTAGTATAGCGCTGTTTAAATTTGGTTTATGTGCCATTCGAGTGTTTGCTAACATTAAGAACACTATTTCAAAGCAAATAATAAAATTACTAACCTCGAAGATAATTGTGTAAAATCTTTTATTTTGCATACAAATGAGAAAGCGTTCCACGTTTGCGTCAATAATGTGCTCAAATCAAATAATCTAGTTGGTAACAACTGACTCAATAAGTGTGAGTGTAAATTAAGACATGACAGTCAACTGCGTTATCGAATAACTAATACATAATTTAGTAACTAATAAAACAGTGCGTATCTGAAAAAGGAAAATGAATACTTTAAGAACTCCACCACCGGTTGGCGGTTCTACAGAATCAAATGAAATGCAAAATAAGGCATTCCCACAAAAAATTTGGATTTCGAAAATTTGTGTTCAAATTTAAAATAGGAGATTTCTGCTCTAAGAATCGAAACTGATAAAATTTAAATTAAATCTATAGGCAGTGGTGATAACCATACCATATAATAATCAATCAAACTAGAAAAATCCATATGAAACAGATGAGGAGGGGCTGGCTCGAGAGACACACTGGATCCTTAAAAGGAAAAGGCCTCCTGAAGTGATCACAGAAAGTAATCCTAATGTCGTTAATCCAAATGTTATTAATACAAAATCGAATAAATCACCAATTATTACTAAAACACTTCGACCATCAACAATTATTATTAACACCCACCTGCTGGCTCGAGAGACACACTGGATCCTTAAAAGGAAAAGGCCTCCGGAAGTGATCACAGAAAGTAATCCAAATGTCGTTAATCCAAATGTTATTAATACAAAATCGAATAAATCACCAATTATTACTAAAACACTTCGACCATCAACAAGTATTATTAACACCCACCAAAAAATGTAACCAAAGATTCCTTGTAAAATAATATTATTCCAAAAAATTCTCACACAATGTCACTGCAGGGAACGTCTAATCATATGAACAGATGCTTAAAAATCTGATGGAACGCCAAAAGCTTAGCCGAACATCACGACATCTGTCTAATAGGTGAAACATATTTCACTAGGGACCCTCATTTAACTTTTAACGACTGCACCCTTTATCACACCATTCATCCGCATAATTGTGCGACGGGTGGAAGTGCAATTATAATTAAAACGAGTACAGAAGTCTGAAGTCAGGTTAGACCGAATTCGAAATACCATTTACTTTTTCTTGTGTGTGCGAGTTCAACAATGGGGATTTTTTCTTCATAAATCATCATTAGGAGCGTAATTTTCGTTAGGGTACCTTGATCTGAGTATATCGACCCATTTCTTGTGTATCGCTTTGCACTGTCAATATTGTATAGGTCGTAATTTATAATAATATGTCAATAGTGGGAGTGGCTGTAAAAATAACAGGCCTATTTTGTGTGTGTTGATTAATGATAGTACCCGCAACATTCCTGTGAAATTTCGTTGATTAATCTTTAATAGGAACACAGTAATGATTTTTGGCTAATTATGGGCGTGGCAGTTGTATTATGATCTTCATATTCTGCACGCACACTATTATAGGCCCCATGTATATTTCTGCCAATTTTTATTCCGCTGGCATAGGTAGGCTAATTTAAATTTTAGACCCGAAAGTTCCTTATATCAAAAGGGTCGTGTCTTTTACCTGATCAATTTGTTGCAGATAGCTTCATAATGTCGACACATTCCTTCATATAAAATCTTGTCCGTAAATCTCTACCAGATCCTAAGTTATGAATATTTATTAATAGAAGGCATTACAGTTAATATATACTGCCTACTTTTTGCATAGTGTTTACTAGGACCCACATCTCCTGGAGGTGAGAAAAGTTCCTTATACAGGAGTAGGCGTGGTGTTTGTCCAAATCGGTTCATATAGCAATCTGGTCCTGCATCTTTGTCCAGACTATACTTTGAAAAAATTTCATTTAGATAGCTCTAGCGGTGTAGTAAAAAGTGGCCACAGACGGACAGACGGACGGACAAAATAAGAATTGTTTAGAAGTCGTTCTGATCATATCGGTATATATATGTCCATACCACGCCTCCTTCTTGAAATTGCAACCCCTCTCAAAAGCACAAAATAAGTATACCCTATGTTCACTCCGCGAACCCTCTCCTGAAGAAGAAGATGGCTGCGACCCGGTGCTAGCCTCACCATGGCTGCTCTCGTTTCACAGTGTGACATGTTTTGGGAGAGAGTTCCCCCTTTCGTGTCTCACCGAGAAACTAGCTTAAAATATGAGCGAACGCTTGTCCCGGCCGTAGCCATCTTTTTTTCTCAACACGGCGAATTCGGCCGAACATGCCAACGTAGGTCGCCAGAACCCGACTTTCATTCTTAGCCGTTTCGCAGCCGTAGCCGCTTCAATACAAAATTAAACCTTAAATTGTAAAACTTCAAAAATAGAGTAATATTGTAATTCAAAGTGCTGTTTTGTACTATTTCATTATTTTAATATAACATGGAGACATTGATGCAATCAACATCAACAAAGTAAATATCCAAAAATATAGTGAAAAAGGGGAAAAATATATACACCACTAAGAGGAAAAATATATATACCCTATTTTCCTTTTTAAAGGCAAAGGGTATAAATAGCATCGCTCATCACATAGAAGATTAATCAACTTCCGTTTGTGTTAAAACATTTAAACAGCCATTGCTTCTAATAGCATTCTATAGTCCACCAAGACACCAACTAAAATGCGAGCACTACTTGACTCTCATTGGTCGATAAAAAATTGCTATACTATAGGTGGTGAGTTCTATGCGAAACACACGCACTGGTAATCCAGTCACACCACTACAAGAGGTATACAGTATTCAGGATGCGATACAGTATCAACCGGTAACCCCACAGATACCAACAAGGTCCCTGATTTGATTGACTTATTTATATTCAAAAACATTCTTGCGAACAATCTCAGCATTAACTTGAGCTCTGAGCATTCGCCTGTACTGTTAAAAACCCCTGAAAACCCAACTCAAATCAAATCTCTTTAAGGTTAGTAATTACAAAGTGAGAAACAACAAATAAACACAAAGTGAGACAACCGTAAAATAGCTCTACTATTATGTGATTATGTATGTACATATATACATTAAATTAGATGCGGCCTAGTAAGTACGAGTATCTACTCTAGAATTGCCAAAGATAATTTTAAACTAAAAAATAAATAATTAAGAAGAAAAAAATGGATGTAGACCGCACCCCACCTAGAGGGGAAGGTCAACAACAATAACTAGAGCAACAACAACAGCAATAGGAACAATAAAAACAACAACATGAACACCAAGAAAAACAACATTATTAAGAACAACAGCATCAACAACTGAAAAAAACACCTTCTTCCGAATCCGCTCCAAAATTCCTGAAGTCCTCAACGCCCCTCGTCCCAATTAAGCTCGTCCTACCATAATAAAAACAGTTCACAAAAAATTCTCCAACAACAAATTGAAGAGCTTCAGCCCCAGCTTCAGCTGCTATATAAACAACAGCAACCAGTTGTGTCTCCCAAGTCATAGTAGGTAAGGTTAGATTATCGTGGTAGCCTGTCCACGGACCAGCTCACTGATACCGCCGCGTAACAACGCGCCTCTGACTTACTCGTCGAAACATTTCGAAGCCCTAATAAAGCGCAGAATTTGTTTGACCTTCGGGCCAGACACTTCTGTAAGAAAGCTATAAGCATATTTGCCTAAGAGCCCGCTCTGCTTCTAGCCAGAGCGGGGCAACTACATAAGAAATGTTCCACAGTCTCCTCCTCCTCCTCATCCCAACAGCTTCTGCAGTATTCATGAGAGAATACTCCCAGCCCCACAGAATTTCTGCCGAATAGCCAATGACCAGTTATACAAACCATGACTTTACAGACATCATCTCTCGACAGGGCAAGCAAGTCTCTAGATTTCCTCCTATTAAGTTCCGGCCACATTAGCCTGGTCATTAAGCAAATGCCCTCGTGTGCCCAAGACCCATTGGCCTCACGCACGACCATATCCTTTAGCATCAGTTAATAGGTGGCAATTGGTATTCCAACCTCGCATCTGTCCGTGCATAAAGGAAGGTTGGTGCCCCGTCAGGCTAACTCATCAGCCCGACAGTTCCCTTAATATTCCTATGTGCTGGAACCCATATAAGTCGTACCCTGAAAATGGTACTGATATCATTTAGGGCTGTCCGGCAGTCCTGAGCAACCTTTGATTTCAGTGCCCCTGAGTTCATTGACTTGAAGGCCACCTGGCTATCAGAGTAGTTTATAATATTCTTTGTTACAGCATGGTTATTTAAGTAGACGGGTACCTGCTTTAGGGCTAGGACCTCTGCTTGATCAGCACTGCAGTGCTCGAGGAGACGGAACGAAAGCTCCAGTCCCAGTTCATTTGAGAATACTCCAAAGCCGACTCTATCGTCAAGTTTGGATCCGTCGGTGTAGAAATTCAATTTCCATGGCATGAGTGTTTGCCATTCTCTTCTAGACGGAATATGTGTCTGGAAGTACCTATCAAAGTTCAGAGAAGATAAAGACTGTTCGGACGTGTTTTTTGTGCGCTCCGTGTTTGATTTAATTTACATATTTCTCAAATATTATTTTGTAATATTAATATTATCAATTAAATCAAAGTAATCTCCAGAAATTTATAACAATGGATGCAAGCTACATAAGTATCTATTAAAAATCGTGGCAATGACCTGACGCTTTCAGCTATATACTGCCCACCCTGTTTTACTGTAACAGAAACTCAATTTAAAGAACTTTTTGATTCCCTTGGTGATATATTTCTAGCTGGCGATGATTATAATGTGCAGCATAAACACTGGAGCTCTCGCCTAATTAATCCCAAAGGCCCACAATTGTACAACGCAATAACTAACAGACATAGTAAATTCGATTTTGTCGCATCAGGACAGACCAATTATTGGCCAACAGACCCAAAGAAAATTCCTGATCTTATTGTTTTAGCTATTTCTAAAAATTCAGATAGGTCTTTAGTATCAGCGGAAATCTTTGTCGATCTGTTCTCTGATCACTCGCCTGTAATAATCAACCTTTATGAACAGCCAGATTATACAAGTCCACTGTTTCGTCTAGGGACCAACCCAACTGATTGGTTAAAATACAAAAAGTATATTAGTAGTCATATCTCTACAAGAGTTGAGCTAAAACATGCAGATGATATAGATAATAATATTGATATTTTTAACTCCATGCTAGCGACTGCAGCCGTAGCGGCAACGCCAAAAAATACTTCTAAAATTTGCAAGTATGCGTGTACAAATAGCCAAATTGAAAAACCCATCGCTCACCCATATCTAAACACAATCTTAAAGTAGCCAAAAGGGCTCTTAAATCTGCTCTTACAAAGGAGGAGGATAAAAACCTAAAAGAGAAAAACTTTAAGCCTCCAATGGAAGGTGTAAAACCTCTAAGAAACCCGAACGGCGCGTGGGCTGAAAGCGATAAAGAAAAAGCACTTTGCTTTGCACGACATCTATGCAACGTGTTCCAGCCGAATATGGCTACAAACTCCTTTGCATTGCCTGCCTTACCTTTCAGTACTGAGATTGCTCAACCTATTAAAATTTCCCTTCCTGAAATAGCCAAACATATTCAACAACTGAATCCAAAAAAATCACCTGGATTCGATAATATTACACCGAAAATGCTAAAATAGTTACCAGATTCTGCATCTGCATTTCTCTGTAAGCATTTTAACGGAATTTTGGGCATCGGTTACTATCCGAATGCATGGAAGAAGTCTCAAATATGTATGATAGCTAAACCTGGAGAAGACGCAACGCTGCCGTCATCATATAGACCTATCAGCCTGTTGCCTTGTCTTTCCAAATTGTTTGAGAAACTACTTCTAAATAAATTACACAGGTCTGCGACCAAAAAACTGCATAGGATTTTTTTACATTTTCTTACAGATTTTCACCTCCCCAAAACAGAAAAAATATTCAAATTATTATATCACATAAGTTTTTATGTATATTGCAGCATCTATGTTCATTGGTAATAAACCAGTATATATGTACATATTTCCCTATAATTCCGCCGTTCAACAGCGTTCCTTTGCATGGCAACCAATTTTTTACTCATACTAACATATTGCTTTTCGCTTTATCCATTTCCTATTGCTACACTCATTTACTCTCTGTACAACCTAACACGCACAAGTGCCTTCGTTTACTTCTGAATACCTTTAAAAGGTATTCTCTGGTTGAGACAAGTCAAATGACGTATATCGCTTGAAACAAAGAAAAGCTCTCAGTATACATACTGATATTCACGTGAACAGTGCTGTTGTCTGTTAATCATGGCTACAAGGGGTTGTGTTATTTCTCCAAACAGTTTTTGTTATATCTGTGGTGAATTCACTATTAAAAGTCAACAGAGAAATATAAGTGATTTTGTAAGGAAAGTTTATTTTGCCTACTTTAAATTAAAACTTGGTGATCAAGATGAACCATGGGCCCCGCATAAGGTGTGTAGAAGATGCGAAGAAGATCTTCGTTTGTGGTTTAAGGGAAAGAAAAATGCATTTCGATTTGGAATTCCTATGATATGGCGTGAGCAGAAAAATCACACTACTGACTGCTACTTCTGCTCAGTTAACGTTAAGGGATTCAATTCAAAAAACAAAAGAAACATAAGTTATCCTAATCTTGACTCAGCTATACGTCCAGTGCCCCATAGCTCCGAGATATCTATCCCGCAGCCACCTTCCAGTTTGGATGAATACCCTAGTGAGTTGGAGGACGAAGCTACATTATCTCCTCCGGGTGATAATGTAGCTTCGTACAAAATTCCCGAAGCTGTCAGAAGCAAAGTTGAAAGAGGGGGTTTTCACCGGCCCCGACATAAGAAAACTTTTAACGGACCCTTCATTTGTGGAAACTATGAATGAGAAGGAAAAAGAAGCTTGGGTATCGTTCAAGGACGTAGTGCGAAAGTTTTTGGGAAATACTAAGGATCCTAACTACAAAACCATTGTGCAACGGATGCTAGCAGCATACGAAGCTCAAGGCTGCAAGATGAGCTTGAAGGTCCATTTTTTACACTCTCACATAGACTATTTTCCTGAAAACCTGGGAGCTTACAGTGAAGAGCAGGGGGAGCGATTTCACCAGGATGTCCGTGATATCGAGAGAAGGTACCAAGGGCGATGGGATGTCACTATGCTTGCTGACTACTGTTGGCTGCTTAAGCGAGAAACTGAAGATGGAAATCGGAAAAGGACTCGTCAAAGTATCAAGGAAAAGAAGAAAAGGTTTCATAAAGAACATGAATAAGTATATGTATCAAAATAATGTTTCGTTTGCTTAAAAAAAAAATACTAATTGTTTGAAAATTTTGAATAAAGTAGTGCTTTAACCAATTTTTTGTGTTTGAATTTGCAAAAAATCCTTATGTGATAGAAAAAAATGGCCATCACTTTTGAAATCAGCGCACTTTAAAACATATAATTCAGTAAAAATATCTCATGCAGCTGACAAAAAATTTTTTTTCGCAGACCTGTGTAATGTTCCAAACAGGGAACGATACCAAGAGCAAATGGATGGAGACGCGGAACAGGTTGAAAATTTTCGACTACTGCCTCGGAATACCAGCTACCAATACTTAACCCTTACAATAAATTGAACTTAAATTAAGTGCTTCATTGATACAGATGCTGCTATAACTATAGGCGATTACAGAGTTTTTGGTCACATGAAGATATTTAAAAACTAAGTACACAAGTTCAATTGAATACATTGTCTGGAAGTTCCTTAATTTCAAAGGAAGTAGTTGTCACTATGCCCCATATAATTTAATTACCCTAATGAAAAAATGTCAGTAAAGATAGCCAAAGCAAAAATGACTGCATAATTGCAACAAGTATGTGGTCAAGTAAAATAACGGTCAATTAATAATTAATGCAGAACAATATATTATAGAGACATCCAATTTCCCTCTGTTAAGCTTGTAGACAAAAATCGCAAGAAGGAAGACCTTTTGGAATGAAAGATAGAAAGTTGGCTCAACTTGTTTGGATACACGAAGTATTTCTAACTCTCTCTTTTAGTTGCTCTATATATTTGTATACAACAATTACTTTAATGCAATTGCGCGGATTACATAAAAAGTTTTATTTATAATTTTTTTTTTAATATAGATAGCAACCACTCACCATTCAACTCGAATGTAGGTCAAACAATCTCACATGGTTTGGACACAAATATTGTTTATATATTTAGAATTTTTTAACATTTAAGTTTGACAATTTGCGCAAAAGGACAAGATTTCATATGAAAAACATGCTATTTAATGAAGTCAAATACTTTCTCAATTTTATACGTACATGAATATGTGTGATGAAGAAATTTAGAATTTATTTGATTTCATATTTTACTGATTTTTGTAAAAATGGAAATATTGCTACTCATATTTATTGGTTGTGATTTTGTAAGATTTGTTGTATTATAATAATAATAAATAAATTAATTTATATTGAGAATGTTGGCCACTCATGCCAAGCGAGCAGAAAACGAAAGCAGCAGCAGACTTGAAAGTTGAAATTATTCTTTATTTTTAAATTGTTTGCAATTGCTATTCCTGAGAGATCCTCAACTCACAAAAATCGCTTAAAGAAAGCTTACATATTTGCAAGCTTCCGCGCTTCTAGCTAAGTTCAAGTTTGGAAAGCTTTGCATATTGCTTCGTAAGCACGCCACAAGAAAGGTTATTCCTTTTAATTGTGCTTACAAATTTAAGATCTGATGGAAAGTGAACAGCACCGCTAATGCCCATCACGAAATATGGGGCAACTCCGGCACAAATGATCAAGGTGAGTGTCTTTTTGACTTTATCCTTTCAAATAACTTAGTTATTGCTAACCGGGGAAATTAACCGACCTTCCTTACATCCATCAGGAAGGAAGTGCTTGACATCACCCTCGTCAGCGATAACTACTCCAACATGATAAGCAGCTGGTTCGTCGCCCAGGAATGCTCCTTTTCGGACCACTGTCACATCACCTTTGACATTGATTCGAGGGAGACTATAGGCAATACAGGATCCCTTAAACAAGTCAATAGGAAAAACACGAACTGGCCTCTTTTCGGCTCAAACTGGAGTCATGCTTAGCGACGACTCCCCCCCACTATCCACAACTGTCTCGACATTGATCGGGTGGTCGACGATTTGACGACAGCTTTTAAACGAGCCACTCATATCTCTTGCATCACTCCCGAACTATGGGGTAAACCTAAACCTCCGTGATGGAGGTTTAACAAAGCTAAAGTTACAGCTGATTGGGCCCCTTTCAAAACTAAACAAAAAAGTTTATATACTCCATTAGGCGAGGGAAACGAGTGTCATGGAGGAAATTTCGCGAAAACATTGAATCGACGCCCAAGGGCAGCCGTCTTCGAAACATTCTCCACTCTTCTAACAAATCCCTAGGCTGTATCCAAAAACCAGATGGCAGCTGGACTCACTCAAGCGCCGAAACACTTGATATCCTACTAGACACCCACTTCCCAGGGAGTGTAGTCTTAGTGGATCAAGCACTCCATCAGGTGGATCAGGTTTCACATGATAGCCTCTCTACATTTCAAGTAACACAGTCACTTTGAGTGGTCCATTCAACCCTGTAAACTATACAAGTCCCCCGGGCCGGACGGCATAATTCCTGCTGATATCCAAAATGGGGAAAAGATTATCCTTCCATGGTATTCCCTTACGCTGGCGCAGGGTTCGGGTCGACTTCATCCCGAAAGTTGAGAAGGCCTCACACAACAAACCTAAGCATTATAAACCCATAAGTCTAGCAGCATTTCTGCTTAAGGTTTTAGAGAGAGCTCTTGACCTACATTTCAGGACATTGATCAACCCTTCTTTTCTCTCTGTATCTCAACACACCTACTCTAAAGGCAAATCAGTTAAAACAGCACTTCATTCTCTCATTTCTCAAGTTGTCGAATCCTTGGAGTTCAAGGAATTCACACTTGCCATATTTCTGGATATCGAGGTAGCATTCAACAATGTATGCCCCAACGCTGTCATTTCAGCAGTCTATAATCTGAATTCAGGCCTTAATTTAATAGAGCTGCTACTAAAATCTAGAATCATCACTTCCACGATCGGAAGTGCCCAATGCAGGAGGGTGGTTAACAGGGGCACGCCACAAGGGGGTGTTTTATCATCCCTCCTCTGGAAGCTGGCAGTAAACACACTACTGGTGAGATTGGAATCTACTGGATGCAAAGTTATAGCCTATGCGGATGACATAGCAAACGCGGCATCCGGCAGATTCCCCCAAACATTTTCCGAAAAACTGAACTATTCACTTTCTATTGTGTCGAACTGGTGTCGTGAATTCGAACTTGGGGTTAACCCATCCAAAACCAAGGCTATGCTTTTCACTAGCTTAATTGGAAAGCCAATCTAGCTGACAGGGTACGTAAAGCAATATACGTTATATACTGCTGTAGGTAGGTAAAGCGGCCACCCGAAAAGGGCGCACTTAGGCCAACATTGACCCTTTGTGATACCGCATGGGACAGCAGGTCCCATCCCTTTCAAAGGTCCAGCCATTTGGAGCTTTTAATGAAGCAGTTGATGGAGCTAATCTTTTTTTTGAGATATCTCCCAAGGAGTCCAAAAACTAGTCGCCGAGGAAAGTGCGCCTCCTTCTGGACAAAGCTGGACACGTGCACAACAGGTGAGCAGTAGACTCTTCCTCCTCCTCGTCCATGCAACTCCTGCAGAAGTCATTAGAGGCGATCCCCAGCCTACACCCGTGTGTGCCTAGAGTCCAGTGTCCCGTTAAGACGCTAATCACGGGACCTATGCTTTGTCTATTTATTAGAGCCAGTAGGTCCTTAGAGCGCTTGACATTTATCTCTGGTCAGGTTTGTGTAGCTATTTTACATCCTGAAAGTTCAAACCAGCGTCTGCCCGCTGTTCCTAAGGATATTGTATTTACTAAGAGCTTACATGTGGCAATAGGAATACCGAATTGCGACCTATCTGGTTCAATCGGTATGGTAGTACCCTCACGGGCAAGTTCATCTGCCTTGCAGTTCCCTGGAATATCTCTGTGACCGGGAACCCAGCACAGATGCAGACGGGTCTGCTTAGCTATCTCGTCTAAAGATTTGCGGCAGCTCTTGACGGCTTTTGAGGTGATAATAACCGAATCCAGGGAGCGCAAAGCAGCTTGGCTGTCGGACAGAATGCAAATATCAAGTCCAGATATCTTCTTCTTCCTTAGCCAAGACAGTGCTGCCCCTATAGCCGCGACCTCTGCCTGAAAAACACTGCAGTGGTTGGGCATCCTAAAGGATATGTTAATATCCAATTCTTCTGAGAATACACCACCTCCCACCCTACTCTGTAGTTTGGATCCATCTGTGTAGATGTGAACCCCTTCTACATGAGGGGGGATGCCATCCTTCCATGCGTCCCCGGAGGGAATGGAGATCTTGCACATACCATTGACGGTGTACATTGGTGTGATGTAGTCGAAAGAGTCAGGAATACCCTCAAAATATCTTAAAATGGACGCATGACCTATATTCCTGGCATCCCATTGATGCGTAGCTTTTAGCCTGATAGCTGAGTTTGCAGCCATTTTTTCGTCAAAAAGCCTAACAGGCAGCAGATTGAGCATAATGTCCAATGCTGCCGTTGGAGTTGTTCTAATGGCACTACTTATACCTCTGCCGTTCTTTGTACCTTTGTTATCAGCCTATTGGATGTGGACTTAGTTCGGGGTGTCCACCAAGCAAGCACCCCATAGAAAAGGACTGGTCCTACCACAGCTGTATATATCCAATAGGCTACCTTAGGCTGTAACCATTATTTTTTGCCTATAACTCTTTTGCAAGAGTACATAGCTACCTGAGCCTTCCTAATGCGCTCGCTTATATTAGCCTTCCAATTCAGCTTCCTATCTAGGATCACGCCCAGATATTTAGCCTCCTCGACAAGGTCAATATCTACACCCATTAGTTTTGGAGCAATAAATTGAGGAATTTTATACTTCCTAGTGAAGAGTACCAGCTTAGTCTTGGTCGGATTAACCCCCAACCCACACTCAGTAGTCCATTTAGAGAGAATGTTCAGCATGTTTTGCATCAAGTCCCTCAAAGTAGATATGTGTTTACCCGTGATACTAATAGCAACAGCATCCGCATACGCAACCACCTTGCACCCTTGCCTCTCCAGTCGAACAAGCAGCTGATTTACCGCAAGATTCCAGAGTAGGGGTGAAAGAACTCCACCTTGAGGTCGGCCTCTGCACACGGACTTCTTGGCCGACGCCGCCCCAGCTGTGCACTGATTATCCTGCTACTAAGCATGTTTACAATCCACCTGCTAATGGCGGGTTCCACCGCCAAGTCCCGCATCGCACCGATTATTGCGTCTGATTTTATGTTGTTAAAAGCTCCCTCAATGTCCAGGAAAGCCACTTGGGAGATCTCCTTGTTGTGCAGGGAGCACTCAATACTAGAGACTAAGGAGTGTAAAGCGGTCTCCACCGATTTACCCTTGAAGTAAGCATGCTGAGAGACTTACAGCTTCTGTCTGTCTATAGTGAGCCTCAGATGAATGTCTAACAACCTTTCCAGGATTTTTAGACAGAAGGAGGACAGACTAATGGGTCTTAAGTCCCCTGGAGCTGTGTGCGAGCTTTTGCCGGCCTTGGGTATAAAAATTACCCTCACATGCTTCCATGAGTCTGGAATATACGCTAATTCAAGACAACTATTATAGATCTTTAACAGCCACTCTATTATAAGATTCGCTGACTGCTGAATTTCAATTGGAGCTACACCATCTGGGCCAGATGCTTTAGATGGTTTGAAGCTATGGATAGAACATTGCAATTTTGGTTTCGTGACTATGTCTAAGTTGACGTCAACTACATTCCCGCTGGGCTTCGTTCTCCGCGGAATGATGCTCGAGCAACCAGGGAAGTGAATCTCCAGAAGAAGCTCTAGAGTCTCATTACTATTTGAAGTCCAGGATCCATCCTCCCTCCTCAGGTAACCAGGTACCATTGGAGCAGTTGATAGGATTTTCCTCAACCTGGACGTCTCAGAGATATCTTCTACGTCACCGCAAAAGTGCTTTCCTAAACTTACTTCTGAAAGCTCTGAATGCTACCTTATATAAAGCCAAGTCTGCACTATATCTAGACTTCTTTGCGCTGTTGAAAAGTCTCCTACAGTATTGTCTGAGTCCCCTAATTTCCTCCCCCCACCATGTGAGTTTTTGTTTCCCCCTGGGTCTACTGAGGGGGCAAGATATCAATAGAGCCTTATTAAGAGCAACCGTTAGAACCTCCACAGACCTATCAATTACGTCACACGTGCTTGTGCTTGTGGGGTTCTGAAATAGTAGTCTAGCTACAGTCACCTTGTAGAGGTCCCAGTTTCTAAAAGCCGTAGGGCTAGGTAGACTATCTAGAATATCAAACTGAATTAACCTATGATCCGAAAAGGAATGTTCTTCTAGAACTCTCCAATTTGAGATCCGAACAAAAATTGATTCGGAGGCAAGGGTTCAGTCAAGGACTTCTTGCCTATTAGCAGTAATAAAAGTGGGTTCTGACCCCTTATTGCATACAGAAAGGTTAGTCGTTACAATATATTCATATAATGACTCACCTCGTTCATTGACATCCGTGCTTCCCCAGATGTCATGGTGCGCATTGGCATCGCATCCAATAATATCAGCCACCCGTTGAGCCTTTGCATCCACAACAAGCTTCTGCCGGTTGGTTCTGGATGGATCTCATGGTCATGCGCCATATAGGCCGAGGCCAACCAGTACCGTCCCTTGCCAGTTTCCAGGCAGACGGCCGTTAAATCCTTGTTGCTATAATTGGGGAGAATAAATGAGCTAACATTATTGGTTCTATGGTTCTTGGATCAGGACAACGTCTACTCCGCCTTTTGCAAGACGGAGCTGAAGGCTGGCAGACGCCGCCTTCGAGTATATGGAGGTTAGTCTGCACTATTCGTATCATCTCTGCTACTTGTAGCGCTGGTCACCTCCACCACCGTGACATCAGCCTCAGACTCCGGGTCTGACTCCAGAAGGACTTCCTCCTCACTGAGTGTGGTAGTCCCTAGGAGACTCTCCAAACCCCCCACAGTTGACATAGAGTCACTGCGTTTAGGGTGCATGGCGGAGTCCTCAGCAGCAGCAGGATCAGCAGTTACCCCTGAGGGATTCACTACCGCTTGATCCGTGTAAGACCGTTGCCCGTGCTTTTTGTAGACCTTGAGGCTTGTGGATGAGAAGCCATAGCCCACGACCCAATTGGATTTCGCTAGAGTAGCCAGAGATTCAGCGTTCACCACAAGGGTTATTGACCGGTAATCCCCTCTTGGTTCCTCTACCTTAGTAACCTTCCAATTATTAGTCGGGAGCTGCTGGTTGCTCAACCTAAAAATCTCCAGGATAGCCTCAGGGTCAGACGGTTCGGCTGGGATCCACGCGCGCGCTCTAGGTCTACTAGGGATCAACTACCTAGGTACGACTTCGAGCCTTGCCCCTGGCCATGCTTCCCCTATCCTGGAGATCGCAATCTTATAAAGGTCGACTGACCTTTGATCCGCGCAGGCATTCAGTTTCACGTGGCCCTGATGCCATCCGCTGTCCCGAAAAGAGGGAAAACCACCTGGGAATTCCTTCAAAAGCTGGAGGTAGAGCCTTGAAAGGCTTACTTCTATCTTTTTCCAGCACTCAGGAGCGATACTGCCATCCGGGTCATTACCATCTATGACCACCATGACCTGGTGTCCTTTCAGCACTTCGCTGAAGGACTTCGTGGTGACAGTGCCGCACTTTTTAAACTTCTTTGTGTCCGGGTGGGTGGTCTCTTCTAGGGACCGTTGACGTTTTTTAGCCTGTTGTGTTGGAGCTTGAGACTCCTTCACGACTTTCTTCGCCCACTCGAGGGAAGCCTTCTGTTTCACCGTCCTCTCCTTCTCTGGGATCCGCGACAAGCGTTCCGCCGTCCGGAGAGCACCCCTTTTTACCTTGTAGAACGTTTTGGTTCACTGGTTAGCAACACTATCACAGCACGTGGCTTTGCTTGTGCCAGGCTCGTTGTTCTTAGCTACAATAGCCGCCGCAGAGTGTGCAGAGGATTTTAGATTCCCATCCGAAATAGCGTTTAGAGACCGCACGTCAGTTTTTTTTTTTTAAATTGTTCATCTGGTTCTTACGGCCACCCGCTCGATTAATAAAGCTAAGACATCCAAAAATTTTAAAGGGGAATGGGTTGGTCAACTGTGGCAGCGGCCCGTACCACAGCAAGGCCACCGTTACTACCTGAGGCGGCCTGGTGTCAGGAAGGGGAGCTCCGTTAGGATACAGCCTAATTAACCTCCTGGCTACAAAACAACATCCAATGGGCACGATCCCAAGAACACCCTTGATTAGGAGGGAGACAGTTCTTAGTTAGATTACTCCGCAGTAGTCAGTCCGGCTACGGTAATCCCATAAGAGCCGAAACTCCGCCATCCTAACCCTTTGCGTCATTGCAATCACTTAAGCCTTCGTACCCCGACAAGGTGACTGCTGTTCACGAAGGTATATACTGCTGTAAAAGATCAGCTACAGCACGATGGGCACTTCGTCCTCGAGTCGTGCTCTGGCTCTACACGGCCATCGGTGAACCCAACCTGTTTTACCGTTCGGTCTTTGGTGGCAAGCTCTCGAAAAAGCCTGCAATATCAAACTCCTCGAAAAAATCAGAAAATGCATTGCTCTAATGATCACTGACGCTCTACGTTCCACACCTACGAAAGCTCTTTTTTGCAATGCTGCACTGGCTCCCTTCGGGGCTCCTGGTTAAGCAACAAGCGATTAGACTTAACGCTCTTTCGCACTGGCGCATAACCCTCACTGGCCATGCCTCTATGCTGAATCAGGATCCACCTGCCCCCAAATTTATCGATTACATGTCGGTCTATCCCGATTTGAACACGGAATTCGACCTCACTATTCCAAACAGAAATGACTGGTCTTCAAAAGAGCTTATCGTCGGTGAAACGGTCGAAATCCATACCGACGGTTCCAAACTTGGAGGTAGAGTCGGCAGCGGTATCTTTTCCAACAAACTGGGCCTAAACGTCTCCCTACGTATCCCAGGCCACTGCAGCGTCCTCAAGCTGAGGTCATGGCCATTTATCACGCAGCCAAATGGATGCTGAGTAGCGAAATCGGCGCAGTCGACGTATCTATCTTCTCAGACAGCCAAGCCGCCATTAAATCTCTTTTTGGCTCCACGGCCACATCAAGGCTCGTTCATGAATGTCGAACATCTATAAATGAACTCGCAAGTTACTCTCGGGTGCACCTAGTCTGTGCTCCCGGACATAGCGAAATCCCGGGAACGAGCTTGCCGAGGCAGCCATGCTTCTGCACGAAATTCAGCCCTCTGTAAACATCGGCATCCCACTGGCAATAGCCAAGCTCGAAATCAAACAATGTGGCTGACGGCAACAAATCCTGGGTTGACGAGGAATCCTGCCACACGGCAAGGCTAACTTGGCAAGAATGGACCAAAAAAGAACCAATCAACTTCTTCGACTTGATCGCGTATCACTGCCGACAACTGTGTTGGTTCTGACCGGCCACTGCATATTGGGACAGCACGCAGAAAAAGTGGGCCTACCCTTAAACAATTTTTCCCGAGGCTGTGGCTCCGAGGAGGAGGACGAGACGGTTTTCCACCTCTTATGCCACTGCCCATCCTTGAGCAGAAGAAAAATTTGCACTTTTGGTGCCCCATTTCTTACAAGCCTGACAGAGCTGTCATCCATTAATATTAAGTTCATCAAACTATCAGGACGTTTATTATTTTATTAATAATAAAATCTAATCGCTACTTGGGTTTTAGAGAACATTGCGAGTTTGACTTACAACAGAAATATAATTATTAAATTGTTGAAATATGGAAAAAGCTTGCACTCCTAACTTCAAAAAGAGACTATTTCATTAACTGTCCTGTAAATGATTCCCTTTCTCCCACTTCTCCATAATGAATAATAATGAAAGTGGGGGCCAAACTATAATTTAAACCCATGGTGCTAGGTATTGCAGTATTAATATTAATTTAATTTACTTTGGACCATATCACTCCCATCAACAAGAAGGAAGTCGTCATAAAATATATTTATATTCAGCGGTAAGGTTTGTGTGAAAAACTAAAAGTCTTGTAACTACACTTTTTATTTTCGTTTTTAATTTTTAAATATATTCATTAAACTTCAGAATGGATCCTATTACTTTTATTACAATTCTTGTCAATATTGTTTTTATCGTATCATTTATATTAAATGTACATACATGTGTGAATGTATGGAAATAATTTTTATATTAAATTAAATTATAGTGTATTAATAATTTGTGTGTTATAAATTTATTTTAGTCTTGTGATATATTTTATTTTTTATTCCTATTTTGTTACATTTTATTATTATTTGTGTGTTATAAATTTATTTTAATATTGCGATATATTTTATTTTTTATTCTTTTTTGTTACATTTTATTATTAATATAGAGAGAGACAATTATTTGCTTTAAAAAAACTTGTTATTTATTCCAAATAGTTTTCGCTTTTCTATACAGTCTGAATATATCTCATGCTTTTTTCCCACGTCATCTAGCATATCTGCCATCCAATTAGCAAACAGTTTGAAAAGGCTAAGAATAATTAAGAATTCAAGTATTTAGTAAATACACTTTTTTAATATACTGAATTTTACATTTTTTGTATATTTTCTTTGTCCAGAGTCTGGAATTCTTCGAAATAATAAAATTGAGTGAGTTTTATGTGCGCGAGTATTTGCCTTGACACATCCACTATTTGTAGCACTACAAATAATATTTTCTACAATATGAAATAATATTTTCAATTAAATATTTTCTTGATTTAAGACCAACAAAAAAATGTAAACAAAAACAGCAGTTTTTTATTGACCATTTTACACAAACATGGCAACCCACATATGATATACGGGAATATAAGACGGGAAAGCAACTAGACCAACCCTCAGCATATCGACCATTGTGCATGCTAGACACGATAGGCAAAATTTTGGAGCGGATTATCTGCGAACGACTCCAGGAGGCGGTAGAAAAACATGGTGGGCTTTCAGACCGTCAATATGGTTTCCGAAGGGGACGTTCGACGGTAGATGCCATTCAGGCCGTAACGGACATGGCCCGTGAAGCAACAAGTGCAAGCGATGGCGAGGAGGTACAAAGAAGTATTGCGCGGTGGTGACGCTGGACGTAAAAAATGCGTTCAACTCAGCGAGCTGGCCACTAATTATGGAAGCACTTCGGAGTTTCTGCGTTCTTGTGTACTTACAAAGGTTGATATCCAGCTACTTCCAGAACAGAGTGCTGTTATACGACACTGATGAGGGCGTTCGTAGCTCTGCAGTCACGGGTGGCGTCTCACAAGGATCTGTACTCGGCCCTATCCTGTGGAACATCATGTATGATAGCATACTCCGCCTGGACCTACCAATGGATGTAACGATCATCGGGTACGCAGACGACATCGCAATGGAGGCGGTTGCGAAACACATCCACACACTGCACAACAGTGTTATGGAATGGCTCACTAGTGCAAAGCTGGAACTGGCCGCACATAAAACAGAGGCGGTACTACTGAGTACGAGGAAAATAACCGAGAGGTTCACCATCACAGTGGGAAGCCATCAGATCGCATCCCAACAACAACTTCGGTACCTGGGAGTAATTATTGACTCCAAGCTCACCTTCAAAGAGCATCTGAAAGCAGTCTGCGAAAAGGCCACGAGATTAAACGGAGCACTTACACCCATGATGCCGAATATTGGAGGTCCACGCTCAAGTCAACGGAGATTGCTATCGACGGTTACTAGCTCCATCATTTTCTATGCCGCGCCAATCTGGGTGGACGCCACTAAGGTGAAAGCCTTCATTAAATGCGTCCAGTCAGTACATAGGCAGAGCGCACCAGTCAATGCGTCCAGTCAGTACATAGGCTGAGCGCACTACACGTGGCTAGCGCATTTCGCAGTGTATCGGACGAAGCAATGGGGATAATAAGCAGCAAACCACCCATTGACTTGTTGGCGAAGGAGGTATACCGGCTCTACAAGCAGAGGGCGAGACCCACAAACATCGACAAAGCCGCTGAAAGAAAAAATACCATTGCGGAATGGCAACAGAGGTGGGAGCAATCCGAAAAGGGTCGATGGACCTTCATGCTGATCCCTCACATCACACCAAGGGTAACAAGGACGCACGGGGAACTGAACTACTACGTCACACAGTTGCTAACTGGTCACGGTTGCTTTAAGCAGTACCTCCATGAGAGAAAGTATGAGGAAGACTCATACTGTCCGCACTGCCCTGTGGTGCACGAGAACGCACAGCACGTGTTTTTCGACTGCCCGCACTTCAAAGGCACCCGGGATGAACTGAGTGCTGTCCTCGATGAACCACCAACAATGGACAACCTCTGTGAGCACATGTGCGATACGCTCGTCAAGTGGGAAGCAGTTTGCTCGGTAGCGGCCACCATCATGAAGGCGCTGCGAATCGCAGAACGAGCGCGTAACGCTGAACGCAGCCGCCTGCGCCTCTCCGATACTGAGACACACAGGGCTGACATAATGACAGACCTAATACCGACGTGTGAGCAATAAATGCTCTTACGGCCTCCCGACGTAAAACCTAATCAGTGTCTCCGGGGGGAATCGCCGTAATGACGAGAGGAGGTTTAGAGTCCCGCACTGACGGGGTTGTGACTTTAGATGTTTTCCTCCTCATTAAATATAAAAAAAAACATATAATATCGTTAAATATAAAAAAAACATATAATAAAGACAATAAAATCACATACAAAACGTGCGAATTGATGTCTATTCTTATTCTTCTTTGCCAATACCTCGATCCCGCTTTCCCACGGCAGCATATTTGACACATTACGCGCAAAAAGTAGAGTGCATGCATTTGTATGAAAAGAGCTCCATGACTTGCCGTTGAAATGCGTCAAACTAATTTGCCGTTTTAAAGTTGTGAAACTTTTAACTTTTCACGCTTTTCGACAGCAAATAGATACCAGATTGTGTATAAAGTGGTAAAAAATATTGCTAGTGTATACTACCGGTAATTAGATTTAAATTGGAAACTTATTAATATGTTTTTAACTAATAAACTAGAAAAAAAATGTTTGTGCATAATCTGCCCTCGAAAAGCGTTTGTTGTTGCGCAGTTTGGCCTTAAAGCGGCTCCGACACGTTACGATAGAGTAATATAGAGAGTTAACTCTTCTTCATCCAATGTCAGCTGATGAAATCATCCCATACAAACAAAATAAAATAAAATAATAATATGAAAAGTAATTTAAACATTATTGTGTATATATACAAAATCGCGGTTGAAGAAGCTTAAAAGAAAATAAATTCTAATCCTAATAAATAAAACTAAAAGTGTTTGTGGATTGCACTTCTCACAGCATGAATACGTACCTATATCTTTCAATATACTAAAAACATATTGGCAAATACCTATCCTATAGCAAAGTATATTGGAGGCTTGACAAGGCTATAATTGTCATATTGTTTTTCAAGCGTGAAAAGGAAATTGTCAGAAGCAATCGCATTTCCAAAATAGTGTAAGGGATTCTCTCAACTATGTAACTTGTACATTTTTAAATACAAGTAACCGCATATTTACGAAAATGCATTTTTCTTTAGAAAAGCTACCTCATAAGTAAATTAACACTAATTTGGTTGAAGAATGAAAGTTCTGGTCTTGGCAAACTTTGAAATTCTTGCCAAAATTGATCTTCTACCAAGGAATCGCTACAAATATTTGCTAAGACAGTTTTAGAATCGCTGTGAGAAGGTATGAACAAAGGCTCCTCTGAAAAATCTACTACCTTCTCACAATTCCCATTAACTACTATATTAATGTAATGCAGGCCGCAAAGTTTTTGAACTAGACAGGAAAACATATAAGATGTTATCCTCACAGAATTTCCCCCACATTTCCTTATTTCTCCGAAGAAACGTTCCAATTCATCTTGGCACAGCCTTCTAGTCTTTAAATGAGTAAATCGTTCATGTGATAAAAACTGCCATAACTGTATCAAACCACGAATGTTTAATAACCAGCCATTTATGAAATGGAAAGTTTTTGTCACATCAGAAATTCTTTCATCTTGTATGACTATTGACTGCAAAAGTTTCTCGGCTTCTTGTAAAAATAACTAATTGATCAAGCGACCACGAAAATGAGGTTATAGTACTCTTGCTATTAAATACATTGAAAAGCCTATCAAAGAATAACAAAAATCTTGCATTATTTGGGAACGTTTTATACCTCCTATCATTCAAAATACCTGAACTATATACAGCAAGCATTCCGTATTGCTAAAAATGTGGGCAGCGTAGCGAACTTTCATTTTTTGAAATGAATTGGGCTTTATATGTGCATCAGAGAATTTCGGTGCACATCGAATTGGAGAAGCTGAATCTATATTATAAAAATGAACTATATCATTCGAACTAACTTTAGAATTATTAAAAGTTAGGGTATTTTTTAAATTTTTAAACTATTCCTAGTGTTCTTTAATAAGTGAGAGACATCATGGAAAAAAATATATTTTTTCCATTTACCTCAAAAAAGTCCCAAAATTTTGGAAAAATTTACGAAATTTGATCCCTGATCACAAACGAAGTGACAAGGATATACACTTTGAAGCTGTGCTACAGATTGGAAAACATATTTTTTACTATGTTGCCCTTGCAAGCACCATGATTAAAAAAATATGCTAAGGGTTGGGACCAGGGTTTACCACTAATGCTCTGAACTATGAGCGTCAAAACACTATTAGCTGTCCTGGAAGACCGGTTTTCATCGCCATAGTCTTCTGAACCAATAGTTTGGTCTGGTGCCTATCGTATTGAAGATGCGTTTTTAAAAACATTTCATCACATGAGATAGAACCAAAATTTCTCCTCTGGAGGAAAACCGCGACTTCTGAACTCTAAAGATTTAATACTGCTGTGAGTACAACCTGGGGAACGTGGCCACTCGGAAACAAAGTCTTGAAGTATCTTTTTACTTGGCCTATCAAAATTGTATTTTGAGTACTTATAAGTCATTGGGGACAAAAAAGGACACCTAAAGCAATAGTTTTTAAACTATCCTCGTATCTACGGCTCTTAGGATGACGGCAGCTATTTTTTATTGAATTCCTAACACATACAGCCAACTGTGTAGGAACTTTCCACAAATATCCTCAACTACCTGTGGTTTATCTTGCTTTACTGTAATTGATGCGAGGGAAGAATTCAATTTTGAATTCTCGAAAGCTAATCTTTTGTTATCTAAAACTAATCTGCTATTGTCTACGTTTAATCTAATGTTTTCTGAATCCCTCTCCCGTAATTTTTGTTTTAAATTCCTAATTTTATCTATTTAGTTCAATTTCCGAGGTGTCCTTTCACTGAGGCTCTGGGCGGATTGAACATGCCTACACACTAAGGGATTATACGGAGTTAAGGCCTGTTCTAACGAAGGAAGAACTAATTCAAACGGTTGCTGACTGGAAACTGCTTGGGTACTAACAGGGACAAAATCATCTGTTTCTAATTGTATATATGGGCCTACTATCCAATCTACATCCTTTTCAGTTCCCAATGATCCTACATTTCAACTTCCCACCTTACCAAATATGAGGGAATTGCAATTTTTATTCCATAAATTTAAATCTGGGAACGCCTTCCTCTTCAAAATCCGCCCATCAAGTCTCTTGAGAAATGCTTCTCGCAAACGTACATTTTAGTAGACTCTATGCTATCAACGCCAAAAAGGCTAAGCCATTATTTTCTTCTACAAACCAAATAATAATAAAACAGTTTTCATTCTTCAACACTCACATAACACAGCGGAACAATCTTTATAAAATAACAAATAATAATTATACACATTTATTATAAACATTGATTATTATGTTGGACACAGAGTAGTTTAATGAGACGATCACAGACATTTTAATATAAATGAATTTTTATTAATTATTTTAGTTATTAGTAGTTTAATATTATACCAAAAAAACAAAGAATTATTTTTCTACAACTTAAGATTATTATGGTGCGTTTCCAGTTAAGAGAAGTGTAAATGGAAAGCAATTGGATCAGATTTTACATTAAGAATATTTGTAGTATATTGAATGAACTTGTTAAAATTTGAGTTTTCAATTTCAAATTAAATAAAACTATTTTTTTTGATATATTATCACCTTTTTTTTAGAACTTTCGCAGTTCGTTTCAAAATAGAAATGAAGTGACCACCTAAAAGTTTAATTTGAACGTAGGCCTGATTTCTTCTGATTATTTTCTTGGAATATTCTCTATTTTAGACAACATCCCGGCAGTGAAACCAACTAGTTAAAATACTAGTAAAACTCATATATATGTAAAATTTATATATATGTATGTACATAATATAATAAATTGTACTCGATTTGTAAAATAATTTTTGTGAATAAATGAGGAGTGTATTAATTCAACATGTTAATTCATGGAGCCGCATTTCCACTCTTCTTTGCGAACACTTTGCGGATATTTTAAAACACGCGTTAACTTGAAGATTTTTCTCTAAAAGTAGTTGAAATTATAAAAAGAACTGTTTTTCTTCAAATTCCAATGCTTGTCATTACTTCCTTTTTTATTAAATTGACAAGAAAGGAAAAATTTAGTATACACGGTAATGAAGTGCCGCAGAAGTCAGTAACTGGTTAACTTATAGATAAGTTTTGAACTAGTAAACTAACCACTTGATTTTTTACTATTAAATTTAGTAGTATATTTTGAAGACTGCCTATAATTTTCACTACATGGGTATGGAATATGTTTACACCAAACACAATAGATTCACTGTACGTGTGACCAAAAAAAATGGTCGAAACGATAAATAAAAATGGAGGGAATTTAATGTCTTTTCTTATTCTTCTTTGGTATTATCCCGCTGTCTGTTGCTTGTGATTGTGGTAGGTCGGTTCGGTCGGTTCGGTCGGTTCGGTCATTGCCGCCATTCTGATATTGCTTTCTTTTTTTGTGCTATTATATTATATTATATTTGCAGGACTTGCATTTGTATGTCTGTATTCTTGTAATTGCTGTCGGCTACCATATTATTATTGTTATAACGTCTTGTGCCAAACGTATTGGTAATATGCCTATTTGCAAAATTCCGTGTAACTCTTCTTGGTGATTGTTTGTAACGAATATTGAAACATATTCTTGCTGTCTTGGGATTTTGCAATATCCTCTGCTATTTCGCTGTTTCGACGAATATATCCGGCTGAGCTGCAAGGACCGTAGGTCTATGTCTTCACACAGACTTTCTCTAAACACATTTAATGCTATTGTATCATTCAGCATTTAGACAAATTATTTTCCACAGAAGTGGCTGAAACACCATTTATTCAATTTATTTTGAGTTTATTTAAATCTGATATTCTATTCAATATTTTCTCTTTAAAAATTGTTTGTGTTATCGATGCAAGTGTTGCCTGTAATTGTAATGCAAGTGCTGCCTGCAATTAGCAAACAGTTTTAAAAGGGTAAGAATAATTAAGAATTCATGTTCAAACTGGATCAAAGAAGAAAGAGAGCGAAGTGACAGCGTAGCGACGGCAAACAAGCAAGAGCCGAAGTTAGTTGTCTGCTAGTCGTTGTTCTCTCCACACGATTTGGTGTTATATTCATAGCCTGTAGTGTAATAATTAAATTAAATAAATCTTTCTTTTTTATAAAAACAAACCTTCGCGTAATTAATTCGAATAAAACCCCGCTACTATGCAAATCTGCACATAATTTGGTGGCCCATGGAGGGAACTAAACGACGACCAACAACAATTTAACAATTTAATAAACGTAATTTAGCTTTCATACAGCGTGCACCTTTGCTGACAGCAAACACGCTACCATCGCTATGCATAAACGGACAGTGTGTTAACTGATGACGTCATAACACATAACCCCAAAATCACGCAACGTGCTCCACAATTCAACATTTTTCTTGTGCAATTCCAATTCTGGTTGGAAACAACAACGATCCTGTATCTATACCATCCGAGACAGCATAAGGCAAGGGTAAGTAGGGTATCGGTTTAGAGCAGTAGAGATGAATCCATCTAGAACAATTCAACCGTCCCCCAAAGACAACGCGTCCAATTCGCCATTGGCAAATTACGAAGGCCTCATTGCACTGCAAACAGACCACCATGACAGTCTTAAGCAAATTTTGAAAAACTTAAAAAAGGACTCCAGTACGAGAAAAACTAAAGCCTACTGTCAAGTCAGACTGGAGAAAGTTGAAATGCTGCATAAGGATTTCTTCGAGGTACACAAACAACTTATTTGCTCCTCTCTCACTCGCGATTCGCCATATTTCAAAGATGCGATATCCTCTAATTTTGAAGAACTCTACTTTGACATAAGAGCCACGCTGTTGGATGCATTGGAAGACCAACAGCCCAAATCGATGCAAGACCCATCTGTAAGGCAAACTCATGCGTCATCGCTTGAGCTACCCAAATTACCGCTGCCATCGTTCACGGGTAAATACACAGACTGGCCAGCTTTCCACGATGCCTATATTCGCTTAATCCACAACAACACTAGTTTGAGTGCGATTCCACTTTCTGAAGAAAGCGCTACCTGATGACAAAGACATCGATGTACAGCAAATGGAGCTTACAGAGACCAACTATCCAACGGCCTGGGAGTTAATAGTAAAGCGGTACAACAACTACAGTGCAATTGAATCATTTTTGAACGATCGCTTAGTCACCATCAACGTGATTGAAAACAGGCAGCTTCACATCGATACGCCATCATCTTCGAAGCACACCACTTTAACTCATTTGCCGGAGAGACGTAACACCTGGAAAGTGAATCAATCTGCCAGCAGAAACTTCCATGTCACTGCACAGCCGAAAAGGGCAGCCTCCTGTTACTTATGTGGTGATGCCCATGTTTTACGCCGTTGCTCCACGTTTCTAGCTAAAGATTGCTTCGAACGCAAAGCTATTGTCGATCGTGCTAAATTATGTTTAAATTGCCTGAGTAACTCGCACTCATGTTCGCACTGCCCCAGCAACAAAAATTGTCTTCAATGTGGACAAAGGCATCACACCCTATTGCACTTTCCTACATCTGCTCCACAAGCTGATGGAGCTTCAAAGGCGCAGTCACAGCTGAATCATGCAGCTCAACCTTTTCACCGTGAGAGCGCTTTTACTTCGAATTCGCCGCAAACAACAACAGTCGCAAAGGCAGCGCATTCTACTTTCGTTGCAGCAACAACTACAGAAAACCCGGCTCGAAAAGTTCTATTAGCAACTGCAATGGTCACTGTAGTGAATGACGTCACAAGCCAAACAGTAGTTGTGCGCGCTCTCATTGACAATGGTTCCGAAGCAACGTTAATATCGGAACATGCTGCTCAAACTATAGGCTTGGCTCGAAATTGCACTTCAGCAGAGATATCCGGGCTAAGTTGTACTCCTACGAAACGATGTAACTTCACTGTCAGTTTCAGCATTCGCTCGGGTATTAATCCTGCCTTTAAGACTCCAGTCGACGTAGCCTACATTCTTAATGTGCTCACCATCAGCCTGCCTAGTGAGAAAATTGTACCGCAGCATTGACCGCACATACAGGGTCGCCAACTCGCAGATCCCACCTTTTTTCAATCTCGTCGTATAGATTTGCTCATCGGAGCCGATATGATGGCTCGCATCATGTTACCAGAAACTCTCATCGCAAGGTTTGACGAGCCTATTGCACAGCACACAAAGGTGGGGTGGATCTTGACCGGCAATACTGCGCCAGTTCCCAAGCTCTCAACGAACATTCGTTGTCACCACTCTACCCTTCTCCTTGAATCTTTAGTTCAAAGGTTCTACGAACATGAACAAATACCTGCGGACCGAGCTCTATCCCAGGAGGAAAACTGGTGTGAAAACCATTTTCAACAAACACATTTGCGTCAATCTAATAGCAAGTATTTGGTTAGACTTCCATTAAAGCATGCATTTGATCAAACTCAAACACAGGCAAATCTAAACAAATATCGTTAAATCGTTTCTATTGTTAAATCGTTAAATCGTGTCTATGAGGAATTATGCAAATTATATCGGGACTGCATTAAAGAATACTTTGCATTAAATCAAATAACACCAGCTACTACAACAGAGAGCGATCACTGCGTCCTTACGTCAGCGAATATACCTACAGTGACATTGTGCGTTCTGCCACATCATGCGGTGATCAAAGAGGAGAGCTTAACCACTAAGTTACGCGTCGTTTTCGACGCTTCGTACAAAACGACGAACGGTAGATCTCTGAATGATATTTTATGCACAGGCCCGGCGCTGCAAAAAGAATTGTCGGCAGTCATCTTGAATTGGCGAAAACATAAGTATGCATTCACGGCTGATATACAAAAAATGTATAGATGTATCGATATGCACCCCGAAGATTCGCAGTATCAGCGCATATTATGGCGAAACGGTGAAGGAAATATTCAAGACTACTGTCTTACTATGGTCACATTTGGAACGGCTTCAGCCCCATACACCGCAATACGTGTGCACCATCAAATCGCCGAAGACGAAAAGGAGTCATACCCACTAGCAAGAAATGTACTCAAACACGAAATTTACGTCGACGACATGCTATCTGGCAGCGACTCCATCGGAAATGCCACAGCTATTCGCGAGCAAGCTACTGCAGCTCTGCTCTCTGCTGGAATGAACTTACGCAATTGGAGCAGCAACTCAATTGCTTTGCTGAATGGCATAAATCAGGAGCATATGTCAAGCACCAACTGCTTGAATTTCAACAGCACCGAAACGGTCAAAACACTAGGGATGTGCCGGCAGCCCAATCAGGACATTTTCATATTCAAGCTGAACTTTGAAATTGGCTTTTCTGCAACGAAGCGTGCTATGATATCAACAATTGCTCGGCTGTTTGATCCACAAGACTTATTGCACCTATCATCGTAACTGCGAAAATTCTGCTTAAGTCAGTTTGGATGTACAAGGTTCAACGGGTGCATCCAGTGAGCACGGCCCTGGGCTGGAATGAGCAACTTCCAGTGGATATAAATCATCATTGGCAACAGTTTCTAACCTCACCTTATCCACCTTGCACTGCATTAAGATTCCTAGATGGCTGCAGTATGAGCCAACTCAGATCAAGTCGCTGCAACTTCACGCCTTTTGTGACGGCTCATTATCCGCTTATGCAGCCAATGTTTATCTGCGAGTAGAATGCTCTGATAAACGGGTTTACACTACATTGCTTATAGCCAAAAGTCGAGTAACGCCAATAAAGCCGCTTACTATACCTCGTATCGAGCTCAGCGGCGCTGTGTTAGCAACGGAATTGGCAACATGGACCAAGAAGTATTTGGCAACTAAGCAATTAGATCTGCCCATTTTCTATTGGACTGACGTTACCATTGTTTTGTATTGGATACACGGTGATCCGAACCGATGGCAAACTTGGGTATCGAATCGAGTCAACAAAATCCTCCAAGCCTCGTCCCCTCATCAGTGGAGCCACGTCGATACGCTTAAAAACCCTGCAGACTGTGCAACACGAGGATTAACTCCTACAGCTTTATCAACGTTCACGCTATGGTGGAGTGGTCCAGCTTGGCTGAAACAGGCTGACGTGACTTGGCCGAAATTTGACAATGCAGCGGTCGATGTCCAGGAGGGAATGGTTGAAGTCAAACGCAAACAACTTCAAGTTCATGTTTCCATCGCTGAAGATTCAGTAATTCTTCTATACTCATCTCTTCACAAGACCATACGGGTGTGCGCCTATATTTATCGCTTTGCTTTCAATTCTAGAACGCAAGCTGCTACACGTTGGAAGGGACCTTTATCCGTCGCAGAGCTGAACGAAAGTTTAATTAAGATCGTAAAACTCGTACAACACGAAGCATTTTCGAAAGAGATAAAACGCGTACGCGAAAAGAGCTCGCTGCCAAGCAACAGCAATCTTACGAGCTTACCACCATTTCTGGATGAGCAAAATGTGCTTCGTTTACGTGGGCGAATCCAACGCGCTATATTGCCCTATGGGCAGAGGCATCCAATTATATTACCTAGTAGTCATCACTTCACCAGCTTGGTCATCAATAGTTCGCATATAACAACTTTACACGGAGGCCCGCAATTAACTATTTCGCATATACGACAGCAATTTTGGATCATAAACGCCAGGCGAGTAGTTAAGAAGCAATTGCGCAAATGTGTTACCTGTTTTCGCAACAAGCCAACCATAGCTACCCAGCTAATGGGTGACTTGCCATTTCATCGCGTCAATCCACCACAACGACAATTTCTGGCCACCGGTATCGATTATACTGGTGCTATCGAAGTCAAAGCGTCACGATACCGGGGCAACACTACGTACAAGAGCTATATCGTAATTTTCATTTGTTTAGCAACGAAAGCGGTTCACTTGGAGGCAGTTACTGGAATGTCTTCCGAAGCTTTTTTGCTAGCGCTACAAAGATTCATCGGCCGGCGAGGGCTGTGCAAGGATATTTACAGCGACTGCGGAACCAACTTCAAAGGTGCCGATAAAGTTTTGCAAGCAAGCAAACGTAAACTCGTCGAAGACATCAAGCAAGATGTCGTACCGCATATCGCTAGCCACGGCATCCAATGGCATTTCAACCCCCCTCACTCCCCTAATTTTGGGGGTCTGTGGGAGGCCAATGTGAAGGCTGTCAAGTACCACTTAAAGCGAGTCCTGAATGGTACGCGGCTTACATTCGAGATACTCTCAACTCTACTTGTACGCATTGAATCATGCCTCAACTCGCGGCCATTGTGTCCATTGACCTCGGACCCGGATGATTTGATGGTGCTTACCCCCGGGCATTTCCTGATCGGGAGCCCACTTCTTTCACCGCCTATTGACTCAGCAGCATCGAACGTCTCACTTAGCCAACACTATCTTCAAACTCAACGGATGCTGCAACACTTTTGGCAGAAATGGACTTCGGATTGGTTAGCTCAGCTTCAAACACGACCAAAATGGTGTCAACAGCGTCCAAATCTACAGCTGAATGACTTGGTTATAGTCAAAGACGATCGTCTACCGCCAAATGAATGGGTCATGGCTCGCATTGTCGAGCTCCATCCTGGATCAGACAACCTGGTAATCGTAGTCACCTTACGCACTCAAACCGGGACCTACAAGCGCTCGATATCTAAGCTGTGTCCATTACCGATACATACTTATACTGAAATTTAATCGTTCCTTTATTTAGCAACCAAATAACACTTTACGCACACTCCCTTCTAGACCAGCGTTACACCATGCCGAAGCGAATAAAAATCTATGCTGGTCCCAGCATGGGGGGCGGCATGTTCAAACTGGATCAAAGAAGAAAGAGAGAAATTGAGCGAAGTGACAGCGTAGCGACGGCAAACAAGCAAGAGCCGAAGTTAGTTGTCTGCTAGTCGTTGTTCTCTCCACACGTATTGGTGTTATATTCATAGCCTGTAGTGTAATAATTAAATTAAATAAATCTTTCTTTTTTTATAAAAACAAACCTTCGCGTAATTAATTCGAATAAAACCCCGCTACTGTGCAAACCTGCACAATTCAAGTATTTATTAAATACACTTTTTTAATATACTGGATTTTACATTTTTTGTATATTTCCTTAGTCCAGAGTCTGCAATTCTTCGAAATAATAAAATTGAGTGCGTGTTATGTGCGCGAGTATTTGCCTTGACACATCCACTATTTGTAGCACTACAAATAATATTTTCTACAATACGAAATAATATTTTAATTAAATTTTTTCTGACACACCAACGTTGCAGACAATTTTTGACACACCAACAAAAAAATGTAAACAAAAACAGCTGTTTTTTATTCCCCACTTTACACAAACATGGCAACATATGATATACGTGTACAAAAAACACAATAAATTCACATACAAAACGTGCGAATTGATGTCTATTCTTATTCTTCTTTGCCAATACCTCGATCCCGCTTTCCCACGGCAGCATATTTGACACATTACGCGCAGAAAGTAGAGTGCATGCATTTGTATTGAAACGTGATTGCATTTCAGTGAAACGGGATTGCATACTTTTAGGACACCATCTGGAGTTTGAGAATGAGTGCACCACCCTGTGTATGTAAGTCAAGACACAATCCATTGGAATAAAAGCTTCTTTCGCTGTAGAGATTGCGGTGTAAAGAAATATCTCGAAAGTAGGAACTTCCTGTATAAAATTATGGAAAGATCCAGAAACTTCTAGTACATTGTAGAAGTTTCTACCTCAACCATTCGAAACTTTAAAAGCACAAGACTATGCAAAATCAAAGACATTCGAACAGAGATCTTAACAGTGTGTACATCTTGCATTATAAATCGAAGCAGCAGTATTTGTAATTGTGATTTGCAAAGTAATGAAATTCATTATTAAATAAAGTGATGAAATTACTTATTAAATAAAGGGACTAATGGTTTGTGAAGTAAAGTGCAAATTGTAACAAAGTAAACTTTAAGCCTAATATTAAGTTTGTAAATAGCAATAATTAAATAAAGTTAGTTATTTTAATTTAACCAGCGATTGTTTGATTACTACACAATCCAGTGGTACGAGTCCGAGTACAGAGAGTTAGAAAATCTGTCAGGAGAGCAATTTTGTAACAGAGTAAATTGTCAAGAGGGCAATAATGAACAATGGTTAAATTTGAAAAACTGATATTGGAGCAGCTCAAGAAGGAGCGAGCGTTTCAATTTGCAAACACTAGGGCTTAAAGCGGAGCTACAGGTGCGATTAAGAAGCGCTATAGAGGAGCAGGGTATAGTCGTCGATGAGCATGAATTCCAATGTGAAGAGCCAACGACATCTCGATACGAAGAAACACCGCAAAAAACTAACACGGGTAACTTTGGCATGAGTGTACTCATCGGGATAATACAATCCTTCACACAGGATATGCAACAGCAGTCACAACAAAATTCTCAAGCAGCCGAAGAGAGAATGCAGCAGCGGGATGAAAAGATGCAGCAACAATTACAACAAAATGCCCAAGCTGTCAAAGAACAGTTGCAGCAGAGTGAAACTAGACTTGCTCAACCATCGGAACAGAACTCACAGCAAATGAAAGAAATGCCCGATATGGTAGACAGGAAGCTTGGTGAAATTGAGATACGGCAGGAATCGTTCGAAAAATCTGTAGAACAAAAATTCATTGCGCACAAGCAGAAGCAGATCGAATTTAAGCAACAAATAGAACAAAGAATTCATCTACTACAGGAAGGTGCATTGCTTGTGCCAGCTTTTTCCTCAATGAAACTGAAGCCTCCTACGTATGATGGAACCACGACATTTAGCGTCTTCAGAATGCAGTTTGAGACTACCGCTAGCACAAATGGTTGGAGTGCTCGCGAAAAAGTGTCTGCAATAAACGTTTCGTTTTGAAAGGTGCTGCCGCTGATGTGCTTCAAACTATCTCAGAAAGTGACAGAGACTGCTATGAAAGCTTGATGAATGCCGTTCAGCGCAAGTATGGTAGTGAACACCGGAAGCAGATGTACCAAGTAGAGCTACGAACACGGGTACAGAAGAGTGGTGAGTCTCTACAACAGTTTGCGGCGGAAGTGGAACGGTTGGCTCATCTTGCCTACCCAGGAGAGATCACTGAGAGGTGTATGATGGACACCTTCATATATGGCATTCGTGATGCAGAGATAAAGCGTTCTGCGATAACTAATCCGAAAGCTACATATATGGAACAGTTACCAATCATCTCTCTTAGAGTACGGTTGACTTATTTCTCGCGCAAGTGCTAATTAATTTTTTTTTTTAACAGTATAACAGTAAAACTTGTTCTCACAACTAAAATTTGAACGTGCACCGAGCCATGATGGCATCCGATCCTGGTGGAGGAGACCAAAACTACTTCTCCATTCTAGACGAAAGTCAAAAAAAAAGAAAATTTTACCTAAACAATAATCATAACTTTCCAATCATTAAAACAGTAAAAAAAGTGACAAATAAAGTTTGCCCTAAATTAATTTTACTAAAAAACACTGACGAAGTAAAACCTATTCGGTCGTTTAACATTATTACAGTGGCCAAAGCATTAGAAAGTATAACTACTGTACAACCTTTACAAACAACTTTTACCAGAGAAGGACACATTAGAAGGACATTAATTCTGACAAAAAATGAACAACAAGCAAATCGCTTCCTAACAGCAAACAAGCTCTCAAACCTATGTAACATTGAAGTTTCACTGCACCCGACCTTAAATCTATCGAAAGGAGTCATATATTCTGAGCATCTTGTACATTTATCTGAAATTGAAATTGGCCAAGGTTTAAAAACCCAACAAGTGACGGAATGCAAAAAAATAACTAAATTAAAAGACGGGAAAATAATAAACCGCCCTCTCCACATTCTCTCCTTCAACACCTACGATATTCCACATGAAGTAGAGATTGCGTGGGTCAAAGTCAAGGTCGAACCTTACATTCCATCACCAATGCAATGTAAAAACTGTTTCTGAATTGGGCATACAAAAAAACACTGCAAAAATGAAAAGAAATGTTTCGTGTGTTCAACAGCTGAACACTACCCAACTCCCTGCACAAAAGTCGAATGCATTAACTGCAGACAAGATCATCGTTCAAACAACAAAAACTGCCCAACTTACAAAAAACGACAAGAAATTCTCAAAGTAAAAACAATTAAGAAATGCACTTTCCGAGAAGCATTACACTCAGTTAACGAATCCAACACAAACATTAATACGAATCATACATTAACCGAAAAATTAGAAGAAGCAGTTGCCATTAAAAACAAAAGCTTCAATAGAGAAAACAAAACAATACAAACAACTACTACAACAATAAATAACACTATCATTGACAAGAATACAGTAATTTCCACACTCGAAAAAAATCAAACCAACAACAAAACTTTTAACAAAACTGACACTCCTCAAACATATATAACGCAAAAAAAAAATTCACCCAAATCTAACTATATAGAAAACACTCAAAAACACAATATACCAACAACAAGCTCTCTTACAAACAACAATTCCGCTCACACCAAACCAAACTGTCCCCAAAACAATCTCTCTCCAGAAACTCATAAAACTTCTTCACCAGAACTCTCTCAATTTACACTCACACACCTAAAAAACCTTGAAAAACTGAAACAGTCCAGACAACAACAAATCAATAAACGCAACACACAAGAAATCAGCTCTGAGCCTGACATGGAAACAACTTAATACTCTTCCATTTGTTTAAATAATTTAACATATATAAATATCTGCAAAAACTCTGTAAATCTGACAGTAATGACAGCATCTTTAAAAATTATTCAATGGAATATCAAAGGCTACAAAAACAATTATAATGAACTAGAAATATTATTAAAAAAACATAAACCACAAATCATTACCCTACAAGAAACACAACTAAACGACGACAAAATAAAACCTACTCCCATTAACTACCAATTATACACATCTCTACACCCACAAAATTCATTTGGCGGCGCAGCCATACTCATACATAATTCAATACAACACAGCACAACCAACTTTCCTACAAACAATTTTGACATAGTAAATATTTTTATTTTTTCAAAACAAAAATTCCTACTTAGCTCAATATACCTACCACCCACAAAATCTTAAAAAGTCAAAGATCTTCACGATCTTTTTGACAATCACAATCACCACACTTGATCACAGGTGACTTCAATAGCTGGCACACCAGTTGGGGTTCTAATTACAACAATGCTAGAGGCAAAAAAATCGATAAATTTATCACACAATCGGCACTGACTCTCCTAAACAACGGCACCCCAACCCACTTCACAACGCATAACACTTTAACTCATATTGATCTTACACTTGCATCTCCTATCCTAGCAATAGAAACCAACTGGCAAATAGAATCCGATCTATGTGGTAGTGATCACTTTCCTATCCTCATATCCCTCTTCCCCAATCTCACAACAATTCCAACTACAAGTAGACCTAGATTCAATTTAGGCAAAGCGAATTGGGACAAATTCAGCATACTAGCTAATCACTTATCTGAAAAAAGAGCTGTTAGTATAAACAGAAACAAAGAAACTGCTAATAATCAAAAAATAATAATTCATAGCGCTAACGAATCCATTCCTCAATCTAGACCTAAGCGAAGAAGAACAGTCCCCTGGTGGAACAATAAATTAGAAGACTTAAAAAAAGAAAGAAACAAACGAAATAGCCTAACCAGAAACATATCACTAGATAATATCATAAAATTCAAGAAAGCAAACGCGATACTTAAGCGCGAAATAAAATTATCTAAATCAACCTCAATACTTAGCTTCACCTCAAATATCAATCCTTTTACACCTTAAGGAAAAATTTGGTCAACAATTCGCATATTCTGTGGGCTTAAAACCTATACCCCAATCCATTCAATTAGCTTACCCCAACCTAACCAAAATTCGATCACAAATAACTCCATACTAGCCAATACACTTGCAGAAACATGGTCCAAAGAAGCACACGATAATTCATTCTCTCCTTAAACAAACAAAACTCCCTATCCAGAAGTAGGTTACATAGTCCGAGCAAATCAGCCTTAATTATTGACGATAAAATCAATCTCAAATGTATGAAAATAGTCTCATTATCCCTATACCTAAACCTAACTCAGACAAAACCATGTTAACATCATATCGTCCAATCTCACTTAACCCTTGCTGCTCCAAAGTACTAGATAAAATCATTGCCAACAGGCTTTGGTGGTTTGTATCAAATAACAAACTTCTCAATAGCCATCAATTAGGATTCAAAAAAGGGAAATCAATGTCTGATTTTCTGGTTTACCTTGATCATCAGATCACCCATTCCCTCTCTTACAAAAAACACATATCCCTCATCTCACTGGATTTTGCTAAAGCATTTGATAAAATTGGAGTACATGCTATTTTAGATCAACTTAACTTGTGGAAAATCGGCCCCAACATTTATAATTATATAAAAAACTATATGACAAATAGGAACATTAAAGTAAAAATCGAATCCCAGTTTTCTCAAAGCTTTTCTCTCCAAAATGGCATTCCCCAAGGTTCCCCCCTCTCCGTAATCCTATTTCTGATAGCCTATAACAAGCTAAGCAACACATTATCACTCCACAAAGAAATTGACTTTCTCGCATTCGCTGATGACTACTTAATAATTAAAAAACTAAATAGAAACAAAAACACCCCCTACAATTTCGATCCCATCTACAACAAAATTTCGGATTGGTGCGCATATTCAGGAGCTGCATTATCGCTACAAAAATGCAAGCAAATTCACACCTGTAGAAAACACAATTGCTCCTCAAACATCATATGCAACAACATAAATATAATCAAAGTTGACAATTTAAAGATACTTAGGATTACACTGAACAAAAGATATCGATGGGAAACACATATTAATCAATTAATAGACTCATTAATCAAACCACTCAATATAATCAAATGCCTTTCAAGCAAAAAATTCAACTGCAATACAGCATCACTAATTTCAATAACAAAATGCCTCCTCTTATCTAAAATTAACTATGGTCTTTACTTATTTGGGTATGCACCAAAATCAACCATAAATAAATTAAGCACTACCATAAATTCCGCTACGAGGATTGCACTAGGTGCATTCAAAACAACCCCTGTTCCCAACCTCCTGTATGAAGCTAAAATTACACCAATATCCTTTGCCCGGGACCTAATCACCTCTAAGCTTATTAAATCAGTTATAATCAACGACCACTCCCCACTCCCAACCCTATGTGCCTAAATCCTTAAATCTACAAAACTCCAACAAGTACCATCCACAATAAATAAAGTGATTAAGACCGCCCAAAAACATTGAAGTACCCATAATCACAAAAGTACACAAGAAATATTTAGTATTTCCTAGCTGGCAACTTCCTCATAACTCAGTCAATACTGACCTACGACAACATAAAAAAAATAATACACCAAATGAAATCTATATACAGAACTTTCTTAAATTAAAAGCAGAGCTATACTCCTTTAAGTTTATATACACTGATGGTTCAAAACAAAACGGCCTTACAGGCTATAGTATCGTGGAAGAAAACAAAACCATTCAAACAGCACACCTACCACATTACAGCACAAGTTTTGGAGCTGAGCTAATAGCCATTCACGAAGCGACTAAATACGCAAACACAAAGAGAAGGAAAATCGCGATCTGCTCAGATTCTCTCTCAGTCTTAGACGCAATTACTAACCCAGTAAACAGCAACCATAACATAGACGATATAAAAAACATATTAATCAAGTAAAAATCCACAATCAGACTCATTTGGATCCCCGGACATGTCAATATAAAAGGCAACGAATTTGCGGACAGAATTGCCAAAAATGCCACATGTGCCCCACTAACGACTACACAAAATATCTTATCATCAGACTTCCTAAAATTCATAAAAACCATTCACCGGAAAAAAGCCAAAGATCTATTCCAAACTACTAATGACTGGTACAAAAAAATTAATAAAACAAAAATACCTATCTATGAACATTTTAAAACCGTTAATAACACCAACATAAACAGACAAGACTCAATAAAACTCGTACGACTCCGACTTGGACACACAAAACTGACCAATGAATACATTATCAATAAAACAAACAACATATGCAAATTCTGCAACCTACCCAACGTCGAACACATATTAAACAATTGTACATACTTTAACATCTACAGAAAATCACTTCCAAACATCAAACCAACAACCCTACTTAACAACCCTACCGATAAAGACTTAAAGATGCTGATAAATTACCTAAAGTACTCTAACACCTATAAAGAAAGATAACATATATATAAAATGAACTAGCTTAAGACCATAGATGTCATAGCTGTAAGTCTTATTGTATTAAAATTTTAATTTTAACACAAGTATGAATAAATAAATAAATAAAATAAATACATATATGGAGACAGTAGCTAGCGCTTCAACTTCAGAGACAGCGGCCTTGGTGTGCCAGCCAATATACAGAGCCCGTCAGGTACAATTCGAAAGCGGACAAAGTTTCACGGGCAAATGCTTTACCTGCGGAGAGGTCGGACACATGGCTCGTAATTGTCAGTCGAGACGGAAACGTTCTAGATGACGCTCACCGGTAAGACCACCAAAGTAAGTCAGATTCCAAAATAGGGAATCAGAAAATGTTGAAAAGCCGTCGACAAACTAGATGGAGTCATTCTCGAGGGGCTTGATCTGACTCCCACAACATGTAGCCCCAGAATCTTCGTTTCTCAGATGGCACGGAAAATCAACAGCCTAACTATCGACAGCGTAGTAAATGGAAGAAAAATCGTGGTAACAATGGATACGGGTGCATCACATTCCATAATTAGAAGGGATCTCGTTCGGGGAATCGAGCCGCTTCAGGGAATAAGTTTGCGTACGGCAACTGGAGATGATGCACCGGTACTGGGAAAAGTTACATGGAAAATAACTATCGGCACCACAACAGTGACGCACGAGTTTGTAGTTGCGGATATTGTGGACGCATTAATCTAAGTGTGGATTTTTGGCCGAATGTTGAAGTATGCGAACACCGAAATACCGTTATCCGTTGGTGAGGATAAGTATGGAGGTATCCGACAAGCCATTCGCCGACAAGCCATCGCGGCGGACAAAAATCCCAGCAAAGTCAGAGGCAGTCATATGGGCCAAAATGGACGCAGATGTGGAGAAGAACAAGTTGTGGGTTGTGGAGACTGATGAAAAATTTGCACTGGATGACATCATAATTGGAAAAACCCTCGTAGAAGAATAGCAGAATAGAATAGTGCCAGTAAGAGTGGTCAATCTTGCAAATTCTGCTAAAACCATAGAGAAAGGACAGATAATTGGAAATTGCCTGACAATTTCGGCAATTGTAAACTGTGAAAGCCAGCCGCAAGACACAAAAATGAAGATACCTGCTGATAAAAAGGTACTCGACAATCTGACGAAAGAACGGAGTAAAGACTTATCCACAGAAGAAGACTGCCAGCCAACTTTTGGCAAGACATTGGTCAGTATTTGCTGAAAAGGGTAAAAACGAAGGCAGAACAAAGATGGTGAAACACACGATCGAAACTGGTGATGCCAAACCCATTCGTCAAGCGTCAAGAAGAGTATCTCTGACAAAGAGAGAAGAGTAGGCGAACAAGACAAGGAAAATACAGCATTCAGTGCCGGTGATGGACTATGGCAATTTTTGGTGATGCCATTCGGACTGTGTAATGCTCCAGCTACATTTGAACGCTTAATGGAACATGTGCTAAAGGGTCTCCACTGGAAAACTTGTCTGGTGTACCTAGATGACATCATCGTTATGGGAAAGGACTTCGAGGACCACTTGAAGAATTTAGAAGAAGTATTGATGCGATTAGGAGCTTCAGGGTTGAAACTGAGCGCAAAGAAATGCTCGTTCTTCAAGAAAGAAATCAAGTACCTTGGACATAAAGTCACACCTGAAGGAGTACACACAGATCCAGATAAGATAGACTCAGTAAGGGAGTGGCCAAGACCAACTAGTTTGCATGAGCTACGCAGCTTCTTGGGTCTTTGCACCTATTACAGACGCTTTGTTCCAGGCTTTGCAGATGTGGCTGGTAGTCTGCATTCATTTACGAAAAAGAAGTGTCTTTTGAGTGCAAAAGCGAACAGGAGAATGCATTCAACAGATTGAAAGAGCTATTGTGTACAGCTCCGATCCTTGCGTAGCCAATTCCTGGCGAAAAATTTCTTTTGTATACCGATGCAAGTGGCTTCGGGATTGGAGGTGTCCTGCCGCAAGTTATTGACGAACATGAAAGAGTAATAGCCTACTTCAGCAATATCTTATCAAAGCCAGAGCGAAATTACTGTGTAACACGTAAAGAACTTTTGGCGGTTATGCAGTACGTGAAGCACTTTAACAAATACTTGTATGGACAAAAGTTCTTGTTGAGAATGGATCACGCTGCTCTACACTGGCTATTACAGTTCAAAAATCCCGAAGGTCAGGTTGCGAGATGGATATAGAGACTCCAAAGCTACGATTTCACAATAGAACATCGCAGACGCGGAAGCCACGGGAATGCTGATGCACTATCACGACGTCCTTGTAGTATGGAATGCAAGCACTGTTCTAAAGCTGAGGGGAAAGAAGGAGTAGTCGATGTGCGCTTAATGGCTGTTTTACCAGACGATGAATGGACAGCGGAAAAGTTAAAAGAAGAACAACGAAATGACCCAGATTTGGCAAAAATCGTATCAAGTAAGAATGAAGGGAAACGGCCTGATTGGAACGAAATCTCGACTGAAAGTCCCCTACCTAAAGCATATTGGGCTCAATAGAATAGCTTAAAGCTGCAAGATGGATGCCTATTCCGCCTGTGGGAGAGCGAAGATGGAAAAACCACGAAGAACTTGATTGTGGTACCCAATGCAAGAATAAGCGAAATTCTCAAGGAATACCATAGTGGGCCAAGCGGAGGACATTTGGGAATAACAAAAACAGTCGAGAAAATTAAAACACGATTTAATTGGGTTGGTTGCCAGCAATCGGTAGTTGACTGGATTAGTGCTTGTGAAAAGTGTACAGCTGCCAAGGGACCGAGCCGTCGCAGTCCGGGGAAGATGCATTTATACAACGTGGGAGCGCTATTTGAGCGTATTGCAATGGATATTGCTGGTCCGCTTCCAATTAGTGATTCCGGTAACAAATATGTTCCTGTCGTAATCGACTATTTTAGTAAAGGGCCAGAAGTATATCCCATTCCCCATCAAGAAGCTTAGACCGTTGCAGATGTATTTATCAATAATTGAGTCTGCAGATCCGGAGCTCCCCTCGAGTTGCACTCGGATCAAGGCAGAAATTTCGAGTCAACGATATTCAGGGAAATGAGTGAATTGATGGGCATACGCAAAACTCGTACAACCCCTTTGCACCCACAATCCGATGGAATGGTTGAAAGATTTATTCGTGCGCTTGATGAACACCTGGAAAGTCGTGGACAGAAACCAGAAAGATTGGGACCAACACATACCCCTCTTCTTAATGGAATACCGATCGGCAACTCACGATACAACATCTACAACACCAGCTAAGGCTATTTTCGGTTGTGACAAAAGATTACCTGCAGATCTGAAATTCGGTGCCTACTCATCTACGGAAGTTTCATGTAGCAGTTATGTAGCTGACAAACACAGATAGTTGAATGAAAGTCATGGAAACATCAGATAACGCACACATGATGATAAAATGAAAGCCAGATATGATGTACGAGCAAACTCTAAGGGACTTCAGGAAAGGCAGCTAGTTATGCTTCATAATACGCAAAGGAAAAAGGGATTATCGCCAAAACTGCAAACACACTGGGAAGGTCCTTATAAGGTGATAAAGCGGATTAACGATGCAGTATACCACATCCAGTTGGCGAGAAATGTCAGAAGCAAAATGAAAGTCGTTCATTTGGAGAAGTTATCTTCTTATAAAGGTTGCAGTACTATCCATGTTCGGGACGAACAAGATTAAGCGGAGGGCAGTGAAACGTGATTGCATATCAGTGAAACGGGATTGCATACTTTTAGGATCCCATCTGGAGTTTGAGAATGAGTGTACCACGCTGTGTGTGTAAGTCAAGACACAATCAGTATTTGTAATTGTGATTTGCAAAGTGATGAAATTCATTATTAAATAAAGTGATGAAATTACTTATTAAATAAAGTGACAAATGGTTTGTGAAGTAAAGTGCAAATTGTAACAAAGTAAACTTTAAGCCTAATTTTAAGTTTGTAAATAGCAATAATTAAATAAAGTTAGTTATTTTAATTTAACATGCGATTGTTTGATTAGTACACAATCCAGTGGTACGAGTCCGAGTACAGAGAGTTAGAAAAATTGTCAGGAGGGCAATTTTGTAACAGAGTAAATTGTCAAGAGGGAAATTTCGTAACAGTATGATAAGAGCTTCATAACTTGCCATTGAAAAGCGTCAACCTAATTTGCCGTTTTAAAGTTGGGAAACTTTGAACTTTTCACGCTTTTCGACAGCAAACAAATACCAGATTGTGTATAAAGTGGTAACAAATATTGCTAGTGTATACTACTCGTAAATAGATTTAAATTGGAAACTTATTAATATGTTTTTAATTAATAAACTAGAAAAAAAATGTTTGTGCATAATCTGCCCTCGAAAAGCGTTTGTTGTTGCGGAGTTTGGCCTTAACGGCTCCGACACGTTACGATAGAGTAATATAGAGAGTTAACTCTTCTTCATCCAATGTCAGCTGATGAAATCATCCCATACAAACAAAATAAAATAAAATAATAACATGAAAAGTAATTTAAACATTATTGTGTATATATATAAAATCGCGGTTGAAGAAGCTTAAAAGAAAATAAATTCTAATCCTAATAAATAAAACTAAAAGTGTTTGTGGATTGCACTTCTCACAGCATGAATGCGTACCAATATATTTCAATATACTAAAAAGATATTGGCAAATACCTATCCTATAGCAAAGTATATTGGAGGCTTGACAAGGCTACAATTGTCATATTGTTTTTCACGCGTGAAAAGGAAATTGTCAGAAGCAATCGCATTTCCAAAATAGTGTAAGGGATTCTCTCAACTATGTAACTTGTACATTTTTAAATACAAGTAACCGCATATTTACGAAAATGCATTTTTCTTTAGAAAAGCTACCTCATAAGTAAATTAATACTAATTTGGTTGAAGAATGAAAGTTCTGGTCTTGGCAAGCTTTGAAATTCTTGCCAAAATTGATCTTCTACCAAGACAGTTTTAGAATCGCTGTGAGAAGGTATGAACAAAGGCTCCTCTGAAAAATCTACTACCTTCTCACAATTCCCATTAACTACTATATTAATGTAATGCAGGCCGCAAAGTTTTTGAACTAGACAGGAAAACATATAAGATGTTATCCTCACAGAATTTCCCCCACATTTCCTTATTTCTCCGAAGAAACGTTCCAATTCATCTTGGCACAGCCTTCTAGTCTTTAAATGAGTAAATCGTTCATGTGATAAAAACTGCCATAACTGTATCAAACCACGAATGTTTAATAACCAGCCATTTATGAAATGGAAAGTTTTTGTCACATCAGAAATTCTTTCATCTTGTATGACTATTGACTGCAAAAGTTTCTCGGCTTCTTGTAAAAATAACTAATTGATCAAGCGACCACGAAAATGAGGTTATAGTACTCTTGCTATTAAATACATTGAAAAGCCTATCAAAGAATAACAAAAATCTTGCATTATTTGGGAACGTTTTATACCTCCTATCATTCAAAATACCTGAACTATATACAGCAAGCATTCCGTATTGCTAAAAATGTGGGCAGCGTAGCGAACTTTCATTTTTTGAAATGAATTGGGCTTTATATGTGCATCAGAGAATTTCGGTGCACATCGAATTGGAGAAGCTGAATCTATATTATAAAAATGAACTATATCATTCGAACTAACTTTAGAATTATTAAAAGTTAGGGTATTTTTTAAATTTTTAAACTATTCCTAGTGTTCTTTAATAAGTGAGAGACATCATGGAAAAAAATATATTTTTTCCATTTACCTCAAAAAAGTCCCAAAATTTTGGAAAAATTTACGAAATTTGATCCCTGATCACAAACGAAGTGACAAGGATATACACTTTGAAGCTGTGCTACAGATTGGAAAACATATTTTTTACTATGTTGCCCTTGCAAGCACCATGATTAAAAAAATATGCTAAGGGTTGGGACCAGGGTTTACCACTAATGCTCTGAACTATGAGCGTCAAAACACTATTAGCTGTCCTGGACGACCGGTTTTCATCGCCATAGTCTTCTGAACCAATAGTTTGGTCTGGTGCCTATCGTATTGAAGATGCGTTTTTAAAAACATTTCATCACATGAGATAGAACCAAAATTTCTCCTCTGGAGGAAAACCGCGACTTCTGAACTCTAAAGATTTAATACTGCTGTGAGTACAACCTGGGGAACGTGGCCACTCGGAAACAAAGTCTTGAAGTATCTTTTTACTTGGCCTATCAAAATTGTATTTTGAGTACCTATAAGTCATTGGGGACAAAAAAGGACACCTAAAGCTATAGTTTTTAAACTATCCTCGTATCTACGGCCCTTAGGATGACGGCAGCTATTTTTTATTGAATTCCTAACACATACAGCCAACTGTGTAGGAACTTTCCACAAATATCCTCAACTACCTGTGGTTTATCTTGCTTTACTGTAATTGATGCGAGGGAAGAATTCAATTTTGAATTCTCGAAAGCTAATCTTTTGTTATCTAAAACTAATCTGCTATTGTCTACGTTTAATCTAATGTTTTCTGAATCCCTCTCCCGTAATTTTTGTTTTAAATTCCTAATTTTATCTATTTAGTTCAACTTTCGAGGTGTCCTTTCACTGAGGCTCTGGGCGGTTTGAACATGCCTACACACTAAGGGATTATTCGGAGTTAACGCCCGTTCTAACGAAGGACTGGCCCGTTCTAACGAAGGCCCGTTCTAACGATTCCTGACTGGAATCTGCTTGGGTACTAACAGGGACAAAATCATCTGTTCCTAATTGTATATATGGGCCTACTATCCAATCTACATTCTTTTCAGTTCCCAATGATCCTACATTTCAACTTCCCACCTTACCAAATATGAGGGAATTGCAATTTTTTCCTTAAATTTAAATCTGGGAATGCCTTTCTCTTCAAAATTTTACCGCCCATCAAGTCTCTTGAGAAATGCTTCTCGCAAGCGTACATTTTAGTAGACTCTATGCTATCAACGCCAAAAAGGCGAAGCCATTCTTTTCTTCTACAAACCAAATAATAATAAAACAGTTTTCATTCTTAAATAAAAATTTCTATATACACATATATTACAACACTCACATAACACAGCGGAACAATCTTTATAAAATAACAAATAATAATTATACACATTTATTATAAACATTGATTATTATGTTGGACACAGAGTAGTTTAATGAGATGATCACAGACATTTAATGTATACTCTTATAGAGTATATCACATATTCGCTGAAATTTATATATAAGATTCTATTAACATAAACAAAACAAAAACACAGAGACACGAAGCTATAACTTTACCAAGATGCAATGAAAAGATTAAATTATTTACAAGTAGGAATATATAGTTGCTGCGTAATAAAACACGTTCACTTTACTCTAACAACTATTTTATTATATTAATTAAAGAACAAAACGAATTTAATGACTTTAATATTACATTACTTAGAAAGCTACAGCTGTAGACGCAAACACTTGACGAGGAATAATCACTTGCTTTCTTCTATCATGTTTAACAACAGTGTTGCCAGCTGTATCGTTTTGTGATGAAGGCAGACTCGGTGCTGCCACATCCACTCCCTCTCCAGTGACAAAGTCAGGATCTGCTTGGAACGATATTCTTCTTGCCGGAGTACTACGTACTGGAGCATTTGATTTCGGTTGTTGAGACGATTGTGAACTTCGAGGAGATACTGGAGAACTTTTAGTAGGAGGTAGCGAACTTTGAGTAGATGTTGTATTTTGTGGTTGATTACATTAGGTTGAGTATCATTTATAATGAAAGCTGGTTTCAGTCGATCTGCTGATATATTTACATCTTTGGTTTTTATTTTAATGGTGTATAAACGATCAAAAATTCTTTATACAATTTCATAGGTCCCAGTGTAGGGTGGCTCGAGAGGCTCTCTGGTTGCATCTGTACGTAAAAATACATGAGTGCAATCATCAAGATTTTTTTTGTTTTTGTTGTGATGAGCTGCTGGTGTAGGCCGCAATAGATTAAAATAGTTACGCAGTTTGCTTAAAAATTCTGTAGAGTCTGCAGGTCTGTCGGACTCAACAAAAAAATCATTTGGTAACCGTAATTGACCACCATAAAGTAGATCGGAAGGAGAAGCTTGAAGATCTTCTTTGAAAGCGGTTCTTAAACCAAGTAATACAGTTGGTAATACATCAACCCATGATACGTTAGATTGACACATTAAAACAGCTTTACAAGTCCTGTGCCATCTTTCAATCATTCCGTTTGACTGTGGATGGTAGGCTGTTGTTCGAGTACGTTTGGACCAAATAAATTTACAAGAGCCTTAAATAAACCAGATTCAAATTGCGTACCTTGATCCGTTGTGATGGTTTTAGGACAACCGAATCGAGAAATCCAAAAAGACCAAAATGCTGTTGCGACCGTTTCAGCTGGCATGTCCATCATTGGAACGGCTTCGGGCCATCGTGAAAAACGGTCGATCATTGTAAGGCAGTATCTATAACCCTGTACATCGGGCATCACTACGATGCCTAAATGCACATGATCAAACCGATTGTCTGGAACATTTATTTTATTCGGTGTAAAACGATTATGTCTGGTAATCTTCGCTCTTTGGCACGATAAACAATTTCGGGACCAATTAGTGATTTGCTTTTTCATTCCAGGCCATACGCATGTTACGAATTTGTTGAAGACTAGCTCGACCACTAGGATGAGAAAGGTTGTGAATTGAATTGAAAATTTGCTGACGCAATGGTTCAGGACGAACATAACCTGTAGATATGTCGCAGTAAACTAATGTGGAATCAAAATGAACGACTTGAAGTTTTAAAGAATTATTACCCTCCAATAGGGTTTTTACCTCTTCGTCTAATTCTTGAGCTGATTGAAGTTCTTCCATAGAAATTGATGTTGACATTGAAATTGCATTTAGACGAGACAGTGCATCGGCCACTGTGTTTTCAGGGCCGGACAAATAAACCATTTCAGTGGTAAACTGTGAAATAAAATCGAGATGTCTCAATTGTCGAGGCGATGCTTTTTCCGGTTTTTGAGAAAATGTGTAAACAAGCGGTTTATGGACGGTTTTTATAATAAAATGGCGTGCTTCTAGCATATGACGGAAATATTTTACGGCTTCATAGATCGCGAGTAGTTCTCTGTCATATGTGCTATAATTTCTTTCTGCTTTAGACAATTTTCGAGAAAAGAATCCGAGTGGTCTCCACGTGTCATTGAATTTTTGTTCAAGCACAGCTATTATAGATGTATCAGAGGCATCTGTGATAAGAGCTAGGTATGAAATTTGGGCTGGATGTGCTAGCATTGAGACTTCACTAAGGCTTTGTTTACAGGAAGAAAATGCTGAAATCTTCGGATTCAGGTGTCCACGGAACTTTTCGCTTGTCATTTTTTTTAGAGTTGCTAAGAAATTCGTTGAGCGGTGCCTGTAATCGAGCAGCATGAGGAATACATCGACGATAGTAGTTGATAACACCGACGAATCTACGAAGTTCGCAAATGGTTTCAGGTTTGGTGTAGTTTTCAATAGCAGTGACACGATCATTTGGTGGTCGGCTACCACCACCATTGATGATATAACCAAGAAACTGTACTTCAGATTTCCCAAAATGGCATTTGTTAACGTTAATGGTTAAACCATAATATCGAAGGCGTTCAAAAATTTGTCGTAAATGAGATTGATGTTCCTCAACACTGTGTGTTTAAACTGAATTCGTTCTTTAAACTTCGCGATATAGACGCCAATACGAAAGTGTAGTTTATTTACATAATTTGGTGATATTTTGTTCTGCAGGAACAGATTAAAAGTGAAGTGTAAAATTCATAAATCATTTTAAAAACAACAACATCATTAAAAATAAAAGTGCGCGCCAAAAACAATTAGCAGGAGTTGCCACCTGTGTCAGTACTCTAAGATGATTATTGATGCCACTTAATTTTAATTTTATTTTATTTAAATTTAATATTCCTCAGAGTTGCATTTGAGCCATTTATTAATTTTTTAGTTTCTCAACAATTAATGAGTTTCCCGAACATCAACAAACTTACAAACATCAGAAATGCTTATGTGACGGTGGTTGCTGAAGATTGCTGCAAAAACAAAAAAGAAATAACTAAGGATAACTTGTACCTAACAACCAAGCCAATAAATCGGGCTCGTTCATGTTCTCCTGCTTTAATGTTAAACAGCGAATCTACACTTATAATTGCCCCAGCAAGTAACTTAGTCATGCCAGCCACAGGTGGTGGAAAAAGTAATGTGACAAAAAATGTTGCCACTATACAGACTGGTATATACAGGAAAAACGAAAGTTGAGTCCAGAAAAAAACGGAAATAAAAGACAGGCAAAAAATGCGAGACTAACTCCTCAATCGGCGAATATATCTGCCTCTCCGAAACAAATAAGTAGTAACACTTTGGGCCAGAACAGATTTGCACCATTAGAGAATGAAAACGTTGACTCAACTCCTGCAAACAATTCCATCGCCAAAACTCCGAAGCCACCACCATTCTACTTGCGAGAGAGATGCTCAAATGATTTAGTTGCAACTGTAGCTAGTCTTGTAGGAAATAACAATTTATACGTAACGTCCATAACAAACGGGAATATAAAGGAAACGAAAGTACAGACATACAATGAAAGCAATTACCGCAAAATAGCATCCTATCTTGAAAAAAATGGTAAAAACTACTATACATATCAACTGAAGAGCAGTAAAGGTCTAGTAGTTGTTATTAAAGGAATTGAGAATAGTGTAAGTACTAATAAAATCAAAGATTCTCTCCAAATCGCCGGATTTAAAGTAAAAACGGTATTCAACATTAAACACAGAGACAAAGTACCACAACCACTATTTCAAGTAGAACATGAACCGAATGGAAGGAATATAAAAAGTAGCGAAAAACATCCAATATACCATCTGCGTTACTTATTACATATACAAATAACCGTTGAAGAACCACACAAAAGAAAAGGCCCTGTTCAGTGCTTCAATTGCCAAGAATACGGGCACACAAAATCGTACTGTACTTTACGCACTGTTTGTGTTGCCTGTGGGGACCTTCACCATTCCTCCAAGTGTTTGTCTGACAAATCCAACATAAATGCAAAAAAATGCAGCAATTGTGGGGAAAACCACAAGGCAAACTACAGAGGCTGCCCAGTGTATTTAGCACTCAAAAAAAGACCAGAAACAGCAACCAGCTTTTCATTACACAGAGACTGCCAAATCAATCGAACCCCATAAGCAACTGACCAGCGACAACGCTTCTACATCAAGATCATATGCCAACGTAGTAAAGTCTACAGTAAAGTCCTAGCTTTGCAAATCCTATGCAAAATGTAGAATCCATGATATCAAAATTAACAAATTGTATGACAGAATTTATGACATCAATGTGAAGCATGTTGCACGAGTTATTGAAAACTCCAAACCAACTTATGCAATTGTTGATATCTAAAAAATGAACTACATTAAGATATGTCATTGGAATGCAAACGGCATTAGCCAACATAAACTTGAAATTCAACACTTCCTGCATACTAGGCAAATTGACATTATGCTTTTATCAGAAGCGCACTTGACAAACAAAAATTATTTTGTTATATCAGGATATAAATTCTACAGGACCAACCATCCTGACAATAAAGCACATGGCGGTACGGGTATATTAATAAGAGATAGATTTAAGCATCATGCACTAGAAGAGTATGCAAAGGGCTATCTGCAGGCAACATCAATGTGTCTTCAATGCTGAGAGGAAAAAATTGTACTAAGCGCAGTCTATTATCCTCCAAGATACTCAGTGACTGAATTACAATTCACACAATTCTTCACATCATTGGGGACCAAATTTTTGGCAGCAGGTGATTATATTGCGAAACATACCTTTTGGGGCTCCAGGTTAATAAATCCCAAACGCAAACAACTGTTCTCTGCACTACTAAATCGGTGTTCTAACCTAGACTTCGTGTCCTCAGGGCAACCGACATACTGGCCCCCTTACCCTCAAAAAGTGCCCGACCTCATCGATTTTGGAATAACCAGTGGTATTGATCGTAACTTGTTATCTGCAGAATCGTGTTTAGAGCTCGCTTCTGATCATTCATCAGTTATTATATGTCTACATAAACAACCTCAACTGGGTAAGAAAACAGGTCACCTAACCAACAAAAGAACAAACTGGCTCAGGTACCGTCAATATGTACGTAGTCATATAAACATTGGCCCTCGACTAAAGAGTGCAAGCGATATTGACTCGGCACTTTTGGCCATCAACTCAGTTCTTACATCTGCAGCCACACACAAAATATCACAAATTACAATGATTCCAAAACCCGGAAAAGACGCAACTCAACCGTCATCTTATCGGCCCATAAGCTTGCTCCCAGTGATTTCTAAATTATTTGAGAAACTGCTTCTTCTAAAGCTGCAGTCGCACATATACAGATCCAACATTATTCCCCACCATCAATTTGGATTTCGTAAGAATCACAGAACCATAGAGCAAATTAACCGCATTACTAGTGCAATTCGAAATACTTTTGAAGACAAAAAATACTGCTCTGCTATATTCTTAGATATTGCACAGGCATTTGACAGAGTTTGGCATGCAGGTTTAATATATAAAATTCAAAAACTCCTACCAGTTAATGTGCACATGCTACTCGAATCGTATTTGGATAACCGAAAGTTCAGAGTAAAATATGGAGAATACACCACAAACGAATTTGATATTAATGCTGGGGTTCCACAAGGTAGTGTTCTAGGTCCTGTACTATATGTATTATTCACTGCAGACCTTCCTACTGATGATCATCTAGTCACTTCAACATTCGCAGACGACACTGCTATTCTTAGTATACATAGCAATCCAATAGTGGCTTCGAATCGCCTTCAGGAGCATTTGACGAAAATGGCCTGGCAAATTGGCGCATTAAGGTAATTGAGACCAAGAGCAATCATGTTACGCTTACACTTAGAAAAGAAACATGCCCAGTGATTACCCTAAACAATGTTGCTATTCATCAATCGAATACTGTAACATACCTAGGAGTCCATCTAGACAGACGACTAACTTGGCGGAAGCATATTGAGGCAAAAAGAACGCAGATAAAGCTAAAGACCCATAAAATAAATTAGCTACTCAACTCCAAGCCAAGGCTTCGTTTACAACATAAACTTTTATTGTACAAGGCAGTGATCAAACCAATTTGGGCATACGTAGCTGAGCTTTGGGGGAATGCTAGTTCATCGAACGTCGAGCTGATACAACGAGTGCAACCGAAAATCTTGCCTGCAATCACAGGTGCGCCTTGGTTTGTTAGAAATGCTGACATCCATAAGGACCTCAACATTCCTCTTGTTAAAAGTGAGCTCACAGAGATTATGCTCAAACACAAAAAAAAAACTACGAGAGCACTCAAATCCATTGGTAAAAAATGTAGCTAGAATTAAAACAGCAACACGCCTCAAAAGATTGGACTTACCTATATTTTAAATGTACTAAATATTGAATAATTACTAATAAGATACTAAAATGAAATGAATTTAAATTGAATTAAAATCAAAAGGCAAAAATGTAGTGAAATTTAATACTAAGCCCAAACACTGGTGCGGGATAAATATAGTTAAATTAGCTCTTAAGATTTAATTACTTATTGTTAGGCTCGAAATGAGTTTATTCAATAAATAAATGAACTGTTAAAAAAAAAAAAAAAAAAAAAAATTTCCTCAACAGATTCAGACATGATTATGATGTCGTCAATGTAACAATAAACAAAATCGAGACCTCTCAAAACGGAATCCATAAACCTCTGGAAAGTCTGGGTGGCATTTCTTAACCCAAAAGGCATAAATAAAAATTCCACTAGGCCAAAAGGAGTACACACTGCCGCTTTCTCTATGTCTTCATCGGCCATTGGTATTTGGTAGTAGGCTCTAATAAGAGCAAGAGTAGAAAAAACAGACTTGCCATGTAATTTTTCGGAAAAGTCGTTGATGTTGGCTATAGGGTATCGGTCTGGAACAGTCTGAGCATTAAGTTTCCGAAAATCGCCACACGCTCGCCATCCACCAGCTTTCTTAGCGACTAAATGTATTGGACTGGACCATGGACTCTTAGAAGGGTGACAAATGCCATGATCCAACAAAAAATCTATTTCCGCCTTAGCTGTTGCAAACTTTTCACCAGATAATCTCCGAGGACGATCAGCAACAGGTTTCCCTGAAGTTTCTATGTTGTGGACCACAATCGCTTCAGCAGTTGATTTACGATTTAAAGTTGTTGTTATATCAATAAATTCATTAAGCAAATCGTTAAAAGGGATTTGTTGTAGACAATGTCGAAATACTAAACTCATTGGTTTTACGAATTTCACCACACTTGTTAAATTTGTTGTATTGTCAATAAGACGTCTCTGCTTCAAATCAACAACTAAATTATAGTAAATTAAAAAATCGGCCCCTAGTATGGGCGATTGGACATCAGCAATAATAAACAACCACTTTAGTTCACGACGGAGACCTAGGTCCAGTTTGAAAACACAATGACCATACGTTTGTATTTCACAACGATTAGCAGCGAGAAGCTTTACTGTTGTTGGTGATAGTGTTGCTTTGATTAAAGATGGGGGTACTACAGACACCACGGATCCGGAGTCAATTAAAAAACTAGCCTTTGTAGATTTGTCATAGGTATGTAGGCGATTCTCCTGTACCAGGTTGTTATTGCCGCTGTCGCCAATTGTATTGACTGACGACAGCCCCACTAGTTTCCCGAGTTGGGATTATAACGGGGACAAGTTGATTTACAATGTTGAGCTGCATCTCCAAATTTCTGATGATACCAGCAAACCTGGGTCTCAGTTGTTTTTCACCAGTTCGTGAACGACCACGAGATCTGGATCGATGAGGATTAGATTTGCCTTTACTATTTGATTGAAGTTGAATCTTATCCACTTTATCGGTTAAATTTTTAATCGCTTGGCAAACGTCCGCCAAAGACGTATGAGGACCAAACGCGTCCACCGATATCCCTATGTCGGACCGTGAAGGTGCCGATGACATGGCACTTACCATGTTGTTGTTAGCGTCTAACATTTTGTCGGCCATTTGGGCCAGCTTGTCTAAATCTTCTTCTTGCCACACAGTCAGTAGAGGACGAATTGATTCTGGCATTTGGCCCAGAAACATTGTCCGAATGATGGCTTCATTTCCTCTTCCAGGAGCTAGACGTTTCATTTGAGCCAAAATTTCGGAAGGTTTCATACCAGCAGTTTCGCCACCTTGTAGTAAACGTCGTAGTTTAGACTCAGATGATTCAGCAAATTTTGAAATAAGACGATCTTTAAGAACAGAAAATTTATTATTTGGTGGAGGATTAGTGATAATATCTTCAATAGACAAAAGTATGTCGTCTTCAAGGCGCACAGAAACAAGATCAAATTTGTCTGCATCAGATGTGACGTCATATAAAGCAAAAGATCTTTCAATTTGTGCGAACCATAATTGCGGATTATGTTTGTTGAATTTTGGAATGTGGACTCTCTGAAGATTTTGTCGTTGTCCATCATTTGCATTCCCTTGATTTTCTCGTGAATGTACTTCACGCTGTAGTGCTTCCATACGTGCTACCAGATTTTCCATCTCCGACATGTTGATGTTGCTACTATCGAAAAATTCTATGTCGTCACCGCTAAATGAGTCTTCTTTGTAATTTGTTGTTTCTCGTTGTCGTAAATTGTATCGCTGTGTGTTCATAAACAAAAAGTGTTCTTGCTCGTGCCTGCTCAGCTTTGCAAAAAAAAACGTAGAATTTTTAAATATGATGCCGCTGCTCTGCTTCCAGGAAAAAAAATATTCTACGGCTTTGTGAAAATTTTTGTATTTCAGGCTTTACGTTAAAAACAGGGGTCACCAATATTGTTGCTGCGTAATAAAACACGCTCACTTTACTCGAACAACTATTTTATTTTATTAATTAAAGAACAAAACGAATTTAATGACTTTAATATTACATTAGTTAAAAAGCTACAGCTGTAGACGCAAACACTTGACGAGGAATAATCACTTGTTTTCTTCTATCATGTTTAACAACAGTGTTGCCAGCTGTATCGTTTTGTGATGAAAGCAGACTCGGTGCTGCCACAAATGTTTCGGCGGTATAGTATTTAAAATAAACTGCCTTCTTATTGTTTACTTTCTTATATTCTCTTGTATCTAGAAAAAAAATTAAATTGAAACTTATCTGGATTTTTCTGATGGAACTGGAAATATCGGCTGCTGCCATTACATTGTAAGACGCATTGTCGTGTTCTTGGCATTTCAATCTAAAATTTAAAATATAAGAAATTCTCCAAATTACTAAAAATATAATGCTTACCGATCTGTCTTCTGTTGCCTCCAATTTGATTTTAACGATTCCTTTTCTATTATTTTTTGGCAATTTGTAACCAATGATTCTCAGTGGTGAATAAAACAATTTTGTAGCGTTGCATTTTCGAAAACATAAAAAGCAAATTTTCAAGCAAACATTCGTTAATAATAGTATCCATAATCGAATTATATTTATATATTATATTACTTTATTTATACCATATATTGTAATCTTGAATACATTTTCAAAGCAGCATAAGCAAATAAGCTTTAGATAAACCTGATCACCATACATTTTTTGTTTCTTATTTATAACACTCAATTATTTCTAGAATACTACAAAGATTAACCAATTAAATTAACTTTAAGACTATTTATGATAAATTAAACGATTAATATGTTACACGTTTTCAGTTGATGTGATACTATTTATTTGTCGTAATGGATTAAATGGGTGGAAGTAAGTAATATAAAAATATCATAATGTCCAACAAGCTCAATATAATTACTATATACCATACACAAAATTTGTTCCCTTAAATTATATCTAATTTTATATCAATAATTAAAGCACTATTCCACTTCTGTTTTTAAGTTTTTCACCTAAATTTATGGAAATAAGTATTAAAAAATGATTAGCTAACACTCTTTCATAAAAAGCCCAAATGTATTTGTTCCCTGGGAAACAGCTGATCGCTAACAGATCCCCGAGCACTTACTCGTATACACTTGCAATCGATTTGCTATAGATTTTCTTGTTGGATTTACGAAGTTATATCTCTATACTACTCTAAGGTATTATCAAAGAACATATAGAATAGACAGTTGATATGACTGTTTTTGTGCGAGTTCTGCTAGTGTGAGGCGGTTTTAAAATTGATGTATGTAATGGTAAAAATACAGTGCACCCCCTTTAACTCTAACTATTGTAATTCTTCAATTCACTTAACTTCTCAAAATAACTGAAAACATACAATTTTTTTGATAATTTCTCATTGTCAATGAACCCTCAAGATCCACAAGTCGAAATATTCCAGTTTCGGTTAAGTAAAAAAATTAATTCGACAAAATAAAAAATTGTTTTCGTCATTATTAAAGAAAGAAACACTACCTCTGTTTAATTACAAGCATAAAGCCGTTAACTTAATTCGTTTAGCTGAATTTTTGACCTATTTTTAAGATTTTTCTGAGATAATTGAAACTGTTGTTATTTGTGAAAATACTGTAAAAAGGTTTAATTCCCTTATGACCGGCAATTTGTTAATTTTCGTGTCACTATGCTCCTAATTCTTCTAAGTTTGGTGTCCCCTGTTCTCTTTCATTCGTTCATGGCCATAGTTAAGTATGCATACAGAGGGGTCTTACTGGGGCAGTCGGACCCCATTTTAATATAAATGAATTTTTATTAATTATTTTAGATATTAGTAGTATAATATTATACCAAAAAAACAAAGACTTATTTTTCTACAACTTATGATGATTATGGTGCGTTTCCAGTTAAGGAAAGTGTAAAAGGAAAGCAATTGGATCAGACTTTACATTAAGAATAGTTGTAGTATATTAAATGAACTTGTTAAAATTAGAGTTTTCAACTCCAAATTAAATAAAACAATTTTTTTTGATATATTATCACCTTTTTTTAGAAGTTTCGCAGTTCGTTTTAAAATAGAAATGAAGTGACCACCTAAAAGTTTAATTTGAACGTAGGCCTGATTTCTTCTGATTATTTTCTTGGAATATTCTCTATTTTAGACAACATCCCGGCAGTGAAACCAACTAGTTAAAATACTAGTAAAACTCATATATATGTAAAATTTATATATATGTATGTACATAATATAATAAATTGTACTCGATTTGTAAAATAATTTTTGTGAATAAATGAGGAGTGTATTAATTCAACATGTTAATTCATGGAGCCGCATTTCCACTCTTCTTTGCGAACACTTTGCGGATATTTTAAAACACGCGTTAACTTGAAGATTTTTCTCTAAAAGTAGTTGAAATTATAAAAAGAACTGTTTTTCTTCAAATTCCAATGCTTGTCATTACTTCCTTTTTTATTAAATTGACAAGAAAGGAAAAATTTAGTATACACGGTAATGAAGTGCCGCAGAAGTCAGTAACTGGTTAACTTATAGATAAGTTTTGAACTAGTAAATTAACCACTTGATTTTTTACTATTAAATTTAGTAGTATATTTTGAAGACTGCCTATAATTTTCACTACATGGGTATGGAATATGTTTACACCAAACACAATAGATTCACTGTACGTGTGACCAAAAAAAATGGTCGAAACGATAAATAAAAATGGAGGGAATTTAATGTCTTTTCTTATTCTTCTTTGGTATTATCCCGCTGTCTGTTGCTTGTGATTGTGGTAGGTCGGTTCGGTCGGTTCGGTCGGTTCGGTCATTGCCGCCATTCTGATATTGCTTTCTTTTTTTGTGCTATTATATGTAGTTTGCAGGACTTGCATTTGTATGTCTGTATTCTTGTAATTGCTGTCGGCTACCATATTATTATTGTTATAACGTCTTGTGCCAAACGTATTGGTAATATGCCTATTTGCAAAATTCCGTGTAACTCTTCTTGGTGATTGTTTGTAACGAATGTCTGTGTGTCTATATTGAAACATATTCTTGCCGTCTTGGGATTTTTCAATATCCTCTGCTATTACGCTGTTTCGACGAATATATCCGGCTGAGCTGCATGGACCGTAGGTCTATGTCTTCACGCAGACTTTCTCTAAACACATTTAATGCTATTGTATCATTCAGCATTTAGACAAATTATTTTCCACAGAAGTGGCTGAAACACCATTTATTCAATTTATTTTGAGTTTATTTAAATCTGATATTCTATTCAATATTTTCTCTTTAAAAATTGTTTGTGTTATCGATGCAAGTGTTGCCTGTAATTGTAATGCAAGTGCTGCCTGTAATTGTGTTGCCTGTAAGGTGAGTGATTAATATATCGATGGTTTCTATTTCCTTGAGAATTGCTGTCCTAATGTTAGCTGATAACTTTACATGGAGTGTATATTCTATCAGATCTTTCTTACCTTCATCTGATAATTGTTCAGATATTAATTATAAAAAGTTTAGGATGCTGTCAGGCTCTTTTGGATTTACATTGAAAGTGGCTGTCGCCTTTGCGGCAGTGTCAATACTAAACTTAGACACGTCTGGCTGCAATTCGGAAGATAACAGATTACGTATAGTTTTGTAGTTACAATATTCTGATCTTGCGTATTATTTCCATATTTACCTACAAATTCCCTTCTCATTATTTTAATTTTTTCTTTCTTTCTGCAGTTTCTTTACTATACTTTCGGTTGGATGATTTTTGTAAATTAGTTAGTATTGAAAGTAAAGCGTTTTCTGCTGCTTCCGTGGGAAAAAAACTTTTTTTTTATCTGTATATTTTTATACTATCGTTTGAGCACGAAATTTTGCAACTTGTTTGTGAATACTCGTATATTTCTTAAAATACAGATTTATTTTATATTCAGCAAAGATTACTTCAGCAACAGCAGGCAATAAACACGTCTCTTCGCCTAACACATCGTTTATAACAATAATATAATGGTTTCTTTGGATTTCGTATTACCCATTTTAATTACTTCTAATTTTTTTTTCTAATTTTATATGTTTATTATTTTTAAAAAAAAATCTATCTTAACATTTTTTAAAGTTGCCAAGTCTATCTATGATCGCTAGTGTACCCAAAACCCTATTTCATACTAGACTGCCTAACGTCCAAGCCTATCGCACATGCAAACACTTTACAACAATGCAAACGTGGCAAAAGCCAAAGCGGCGGATCAAGTGACGTATAGCGGGCATTTGGTGTGAAGGCCAGAAATGCTTCGAACCCAAAATATGCCGACGATATGCATTTGCAGACCAATGCAACAAATAATAATGTTTAGGTACACAAAATTATACTAAGATTTTAATATATAAGAAGCGCTGATTTCTATACTAAAACAGTTCCTTTTGAGCAGAGACCCCAACATTGCTTTTTCTTTGCTCGGCGTGCACGCCTCAAAATTATAGGAAACATTTCGGCAAACGAAAATCGCCACAACTATCGGCTGGGTTACCTTACAGCCTTCATAATAATATAAGGTAAAATGTCTGTTCATATTTAATGTGCTCATTAGAATATCTCCACATATTTATCCTTTATGTAGATGTCAACTGAAGACGCAGCTAATAGCTATAAGCGATCTGCCTGGCGATACATCAATCCTACCAAGACCACCACATGGCGATCCTGCAACACCGAACTTGGGACCACAGAAGATTTCGAAAACGTTTTCCAAAGACTTTTAAAACTTGCGAAAACCTCGTTGAAAAAATATTCGCCGGGAGAACCACCAACAACAGCACCAAGGTATGAAACAACAAGAGCCGACCCCAAGCCACTCACCATTGAGGAATATAAGCGAAGATAACGCAGGCGACCGCAAACACCACCACCAATCCTTAAACAAAAGAAGAAGAGATGAGAAAAGCAGTAAAGCTAAGGCAAAAAATAGCCATCCTCTATAGAAACTTAAACATTGCTACGGAAACCATGGAAAAGCTAAAAATCAAAGAAGAGATCATGGAAGCGCGAATATTTCTCGACTCCAAAAACAAAGAAGACATCATAATTAATACTTTGGCAACACCGCTGACTAAGGCAACTACAAAAATAAAAGCAATTACAAAAATAAAAGAAATATTAATAAATCACCAAATAGAACTTACTCAGAAATCTATGTAAACTCTACAAAAGAACGAGTAGAAGCGTTCAAACAAATAGCTATAGCAGCTCTCTCCGAACTCAAATCAGAAAAATAGAAAACATAAAATACAGCTCTAAATCAAAAACTTATATTACAAATCAAACAGGTACTCGTAACCATGCCTGACACTATACAAACAAGTAACCCATCGATGCCAACCACTTTCCACTCATTAAAATATATAAAAATAGTCCCTACATTCTCAGGAGAAAAGAGAGATATAAAACAATTTTTAGCAATTGTAAAACATATAGCATATACAGTGCCACAAGAGCACAAACATAAATACTATGCACTAGTTAAGGAAACTCTCAAGTTGTGTCCAAACAAAAATAAATTTGAGAGAACTGAAGAAAAACATTAAAGAATTGATAAACAACTTATGGACAATCTATAAACCAAAACGAACAGAAGAATCCATATATGAAGAACTTTCGACAGTCAGGCAAAATGGAGCCCTGAGTAAATGCACTGAAAAGATAGAAGATCTAATAACAGATCTAAATAGTATGCAAATCGAAGACGAATCGGATAAAACCATAGTAACACGCCTAAATTATAAAATAGCGTTCACTGTATTCAAGAGAGGTCTTGCTGATAAACATACAAAATTAACAATAGAAGCAAGTCGAGTAAAAAGTTTCAAGAGTAAATTGCTGAGGCAGCGACTAGAGATACAGATGCAAGAGTGATGACCTACAGAACTCACCACAATAACAATAGAAGGAACAACAATTTTTTTACACAAAATCCAGGACAACGCTGCATGCAACAATTCAATCCCACAAGAAACAATTGGAACAACTACATACACGAAGCAACGGACCGCCACAAGGCGAAACAACTACCCACCACCCAATCGACATAACAACCGAAGCTTCAATTCAGCAAATAGATACAATGGACAACAACAATGTTTCACCACAACAAATCAATATAGAGGACAAAATAGGCTAACAAGAAACATCAATTATATCCAGGAAACAACTGAACACGGAAACGGGCGCATCCCCGACACCAATCGGGATTAATAACAATCGGTATTAATAAAGTACGGGGAATACGCACAATGTCTATACAATATTCAATCACAACATTACAAATACTATAAAAGTAACTTACAAAAATAAACCACTAAAATTGCTAATAGATACTGGAGCAGACATATCACTGATACAATATTTTGATGAACTCCAAGAATATGTGAATGAACAATCTGTATGCACAATAACAGGAATTTCAAACCAAAATATAGAAACAGAGGGAAACAGCTCAATCAAATTTAATATTTGTTATCGAAAAGTACCATTCACATTCCAAATTGTAAAGAAATATATCGCAATAATAGCAGATGGAATTTTAGGAAAGTATTTCCAACAACAGCACAATTGCAAAATATACTATGAGTCATATACATTATCAATAACATGTGGACATTTATTAACTGATAAAGATGAAGAGCCAGTCAAACCAGTAAAGACTGCGAAACCTCCTCCAATATATTTGAGAGAACAAAATTTAGCCTTCTTAATTAGGCGCCTGAAGTCCTTGTAGGTAGTGGACAATTTCATGTTAAAAGGGACCATACATGAGGCCAATATACAAATTTATGAAGAAGACAATTTTCGTAAATTGATAAAAGATTTCGATTCTAGTAAAAGAAACTACTACACTTCAAGATTAACATTCGTAAGATTGGATCTAGTAGACTATGATTTCGATATAATCTACAAACAAGGTAAAATTAACACTAACGAGGACGCATTATCGCGAATGAAACTCGACTCAGACGCACTCAAAGCCATGATACCCTCTATGGAGGTAGTTACTAGCAGCATCAAACAAAAACCTTTAGCTGTACAAACACAGATGTTGGATGCAAAAGCACAAGAGCCTGATCAACTCTATATGTGGCACTACACTTCAATATCTGATGTTAGAAAATTAAATAAATTAATATTGTAATACTGTAAGCTGGTGATCGTTCTTCTTTTATTTCTGTTCATAGACTGTTCGTTTTATTCGTTCTTTCTTATCTACAACTTATTTTATTGCCATTAGTTTAGAGATGCCAGATGGCTAGTAGATAATCTGATTACGTGTGCACAGAGATGTCAGGTGGCTTACAGATAATCTATCTACGAATCTACTTATAATCTAATAGTATCAATATACCACAAGGTCAATAAAAATTACAAGACCAATAAAAATACAAATAAATGAAGCAGGGGAGAGAATAAAAATAAGTGATAATCTATACCAGAACTTAGGATCTGTTATGGAGAAACTTAGACAAACATTAAATAAGAATGGCATAAACAAGTTAGCCATTGCAAATAATGATGTCATATTTACGCAAATAATTGAAGAAGAATTGATATCAATGTACAATGCAATACAGCATAAAATACAAAAAGAAGGAAGGCAAACTCCAATTAAGATGATTATATATTCACCCCCTACACAAATAACAAAGAAGCAGCAGCAATATAATTTGATAAAGGAATTTTATGATACACCACTCTGAGGACACAGCGGAATAAGGAGAACTATAACGAGACTAAAACAGAAATACATCTGGCGGAAAATGAGTGAAATGGTAAAGGAACATGTTAGAAAATGCACAAGGTGCTGCAGAAATAAAACAACAAGCCATTCTAAGGAAAAATTAACTATCACAGATACACCAACATCAAGTTTTGAGACAATACAAGTCGACACAGTAGGTCCACTAAAGATGTCGAATGGATTCAGGTATATACTGACTGCACAGTGTGAACTAACCAAATTCGTAGAAGTAGTTCCACTGATTACAAAAGAAGCATCAGAAGTAGCGCGAGCTATAGTAAGCAACATAGTTCTACGGTATGGAATTTTCAAAACTCTCAAGACAGACAGAGGATCAGAATACAATAACGAACTGATGTCAAATATCTGTAAAATCCTAAACATTACCCATGCGCTATCAACACCTTACCATCATCAGACACATGGAGTAATAGAACGCAACCGTCCATATAAAATTGTAAATCGGAATGGAGTAACCTCCACAATTATTATTAAGAACAAAGAAAAAATTGTACACAATCACATCTTAAAAAAATACCTAGCATAAGTAAAACCATAAACTTGTAACATAAATTTAAAAAAAATTTGTTTTTCCCAGAACGGTAGAGGTTTAGTGTACCCAAAATCCTACACTGCCTAACGTCCAAGCGTATCGCACATGCAAACGCTTTACAACAATGCAAACGCGGCACAAGCCAAAGCGGCGGATCAAGTGACGCTCTGCATAGCGGACATTTGGTGCGAACCCAAAAATATGCCGAACACACGCAATTGCAGACCAATGCATGTGTCCGGTATATGGTCTCATATTTCGCATATGATTTAGGATAAGTATTGAACACAAATAATAATATTTAGGTATACAAAATTAGACTAGGATTTTAATATATAAGAAGCACTGATTTCTATAATAAACGAGAACAGAAGTCTGAAGTCGGGTTAGACCGACTTCGAAATACCCATTACCTTTTCTTGTGCGTGCGAGTTTATCAACGTTTCTTCATAAATCATCATTAGGAGCATTAGGATTTTCGGTAGGGTACTTTGAAATGATCATATTAGTGGGACGCGTGGCCTTTACCCCATTTCTTGTATATGTGGAATCAATATACATATGTTCAAATATAAAATATCGGTCGTAAGTTAGAATAATATGTCAATAGTGTGTGTGACTCTAAAAATAACAGGCCCATATTTTGTGTGGGGTTTAATGTTTGTACCCGTAACCTTCCTGTGAAATTTCGTTCATGTATCTTCTATAGGAATATAGTAATGATTTTTCTTAATTGTGGGCGTAGCAGTAGTAATACTCTGCCCATATTTGGAATACATGCTAGTATAGAGCCAATGTATACATCTACCAATTTTTATTCATATATCATCACTAGAAGCATAGATAGGGTAGTTGCTTTTAAGTGAGGTCCCCAAAGTCTATTATATGGGAGGGAGGAATATCCTTTATCTGATAGACACCGAATCTTGTATATGAATTTGTAGGGTCCATATACGTACTAATATATAATTTCGTACAAAAATATAGAATAGGTCGTAAGTTATAAGAATATGTCAATAGTGGGCGTGGCTGTAGAAATAACAAGCCAATATTTTGTGTGGCGTTTAAAGTTAGTACCCGCAACATTCCTGTGAAATTTCGTTGATAAATCTTTAATAGCAACACAGTAATGAATTTTGGCTCATTGTGGGCGTGGCAGTTGTATTATGATATCCATATTCTGCACACATACTATTATGGACCCTATGTATATTTCTGCAAATTTTTATTCCGCTGGCATAAATACGAGCATAGGTACGCTAATTTTAATTTTATTCCCGAAACTTCCTTGTATCAAAAGTGGGCGTGTCTTTTCTCTGATCAGCCCCATTTGTTGCAGATAGCTTTGTAATGTCCACATGTCCCTTCCCGTAAAACTCCATCCGTAAATCTCTTCCAGATCTTAAGTTATTAATATTTGTTAATAGTTGGCGTGGCAGTTAATTTATACCGCCCATTTTCTGCACAGTCTTTAGTGGGACACACATCTCCATAACTGCCAAATAACGTCACGATTCCCTCAATTGGACCGAAGTTATAGTCATTTTAAAAAGGTGAAAAAAGTTTCTTATGTGGGAGGTAGGCGTGGTCTTTGTCCAAATCGGCCCATATAGCAATCTGGTTCTGTATCTTTGTCCAGACTATGCTTTTGCGAAATTTCATTAAGATAGCTCTAACGGTGTAGAAAAAAAGTGGCCACTGGCGGACAGACGGACAGACGGACGGACAAAATAAAAAATGCTTAGAAACTGATTCTGATAATATCTCGTATATGTCCATACCTACCACACCTCCTTCTTGAAATTGCAACCCCTCTCAAAAGCACAAAATTAGTATACCATATTTACCTTTTTGAAAGGTAAAGGATATAAACAGTTCCTTTTGAACAGCGACCTCAGCAACATACATTGCATTTTCTTTGTTCGGCGTTCACGCCTCAAAATTATAGGAAATATTTTAGCTAACGAAAGGTCGCAACAACTATCGGTGGGTTACCTTACAGCCTTCACAATAGCATAAGGTAAATGTCTGTTCATAATTAATGGGCTCGTTAGAATATCTCCAGATATTGATCTTTTATGTAGATGTCAACTGAAGACGCAGCTAATAGCGATAAGCGATCTGCCTGGCGATGCATCAATCCTATTACAACCACCACACTAGGGTGTGTTGGTCAAAATAATCTTCAACTGTTAGTCTGCCTTAGACTCCGATGATTCTCCAGAGAGTCTTTATCAATCTAATTACAATAGTTTACAAAATAATAAAAAAATTTTGCGCAAAAGATGCTGCTACATTTTTCTACAGTAAAATGACCCACTGATTCTGAGAATGATAACCATTTTTTTTCTATGGGGTAGAAATCGATATATCGGCGGATATATATTTTTGGATTTTTAAAAAAAATTGTCGCGCTGAAATGCAAATATCTGCTGTTCCAAATGTCTGATCTGAGTATATCAAATGAAAGATAATCGTATAGCAAATATATGTCTCTTACTAGTTTTCAAATCGGTCACATAGTTTAAGAGCAGTTTATGGAAATATTTAAATGTAGTCTCCTATCATTGCCTCATACCAAAATCCTTGATATCGGTGCTCAATAGATTTCATCTGTTGGTGGAATCTCTCTCCGTGTTCGTCACTTACGTCCCCGAGATTCTCTGGAAAGTATCTAAATATGAATGAAATAATGTATCTTCTTATCTGTCGTTTCTCTGATCAACCTCATTTCCACACGGTGCTTCTCGTAAAATTTCATCCATAAATCTCTATTGGATCTTAACTTATGCATACTTATTAATAGAGGACGTGGCAGTTAATATATACCGACCAGATTTTGTATAGTTTTTAGTGGGATCCACATCTACATAACTCAAATTGCTCCACTATTCCATCCATTTGACCCCAGTTATTGTCATTTTCAAAAAGGTGCAAAAAGTCCCAATGATAGGCGTGGTCGTCCCATATAGTAATCTAGTTCTGTATCTTTGTTCAGACGATAATTTTACAAAGTTTCATAAAGATACATTTAACGGTGTAGAAAAAAGTGGTTCAGACGCACAGCAGACAAACAAAAAATCGAAAATTTAAATCAAAAAACTATAGAATCGTACTAGCTAAGCGTATCTGTTATGTTAAAAAAGCTTGAAGCAACGTGTCAAAATGTCACGCCAGACTTGTTTGAAGCTCTCTTTCTCACTCTCTTGATTATGAAAATGAAGAAATTGAAGTGACAGGTATACATCATTCCACTGATAAGGAAGAAATTATCAAATAACTTGCTTGGGATATGAAGTCATGAACATTCATAACATACTGCACTCCATCACTAAAATACCTCTACTTTTCACTGGAATTAAAAATTAAATCAAAAAATAAAGAATATACTCCATATACCACTTTCTTCACTATAAGTAAGTTTTGAGCCCCACAACAAAAAAAATCTTCGCCACAACGCACAAATTGCCAAAAATATAGCCGCACCAGAAACTTCTGCACCAAAAACCCAGTTTGAGTTAAGTGTGCTGAAGTCGTAAAGCAGTAATTGCCCAATTGGAGAAAAAACCGACAACACTTCTATAAAATATGCGTTATTCAGTGAAAAACACATTGCTATCTACAAAGGGTGTGTGGTATAAAAAGCCCTTAAGTCATCCTGGCAACAGAGCTCCTTGTAGTTCGGCAATAATTATAAAAAGAAAAATCAACTGCACTGAAAAGAATAATTATAGGAAAGAGTACGTGCAGGTTACAGTAACATTCGAACACTTACATGGACAACTTATACTATCTACAGTTTACTGCGCTCCAAAACACATATACACTAAACTTTTATATCTGGACTATCTTAAAACTCATGGAAGTTGATATAGTGCGGGAGGTGATGCGAAAAATACAACTTGGGGCTCAAGAATTACAAATGAAAAAGGAAGACAACTTTCTGACACAATAAATAAAAGTAAAAGCAACTTCATAAGCAATGGAGAACCTACCTACTGGCCGAGTGATATGGAAAAAGACCTGTCCAAATAGACTTTTTCATAACAACGCATTAGGCACAACCTAATCCGATGGTCGTGCGTAATGCGTTGTTATGAAATAGCCAATCAAACTTCGAACTTTCACCTGACCATTCTCCGGTTGTATTGACATATCAAAGCACTCCCCTAATCAAATATATTATTATTATTATTATTATTATTATTACTTAAAAAACAATAACTTAATTATTATTTTACATTGTAAGGGGAGCACTAATCAAATATAGATCAACAAATATTCATAAAAAAACTGATGGATTGGAAAAATTTTCGTACAATGTTGGAACAAAGATTTGACATAAACATCTCATTGAAAAACGATGAAGAAATTGACAGTGAAGTAGCATACTTAAACGATAATATAATTTACGCTGCAAATAGTCCTACACAAGCAACAAATATCATAAATAACAAGTACGAAATTCCCAGAGCAATGAAGGAGACCATCAGAAAGAAGAGGAAACTGAGAAGACTATGAAAGCTCTCACGGTTACCAGCGGATAAAAAGAGATTAAACCAAGTAACTAGAGATTTAAACGAAATTGTATAACGGGTCAATGATGATGAAATGGTGCACCAAAGTGTAATTTCTTCTTCCGCTCAAGGATCGCAGTGACATAAGAGGTGGATCATTGTCTCCTTCTCCTCCTCGGAACCACAGCCCCAGCAGAAATCGTTTGAGTTTAGGCCCTGTATTTCTGCATGCTTTCCCAGTGTAAAGTGGCCGGTGAAAACCGACACAGTTGCTGCAGTGATTTGCAATCAAGTCGAAGAAGTTTGTTGGTTCTCTATTTTTCCATTTTTACCCAAGTGAGTGTAGTCATATGTGAGGATATTTCGTCGACGCAGGATTTCCGTTTGATATCAAGCTTTGCTGTTGCTAGTAGGATGCTACTATTTATGGAGGGTTGAATTTCCTTTAGAAGCGTGCCTGCCTTGGCAAGTTCGTCTGTCACGCAGTTGCTTCGGATATCGCTATGTAAGGGAACCCAGATAAGGTGCACTCCAGAGTGCCTTGAAAGCTCATTCAGAGAGTTCCACATTCGTGAACAAGCTGGCCGTAGAGCCAAAAAGACATTTAATTGCGGCTTGGCTGTCTGAAAAGATAGCTATGTCGGCTGCTCCGATGCCGCTACTCAGAATCCATTTTGCGGCGTGATAAATGGTCAGCCTAAAAAACTCTCCAATGGTCAGAGAGACGAAGGGCGACTTTTATGTTCAGTTTACTGGAAAAGATACCGCTACCGACTTTATTCGAAGTTTAGAACCATCGGTGTAGATATCAAGAGTTTCGCCAATGATTATGTTTTTTGAAGTCCAGTCATTTCTGCTCTCTGGATAGACCGACACATAATCGATAAAGTTAGAGACATCTGGGTTGTGATTCATAGTAGAGGAGTGGCCCGAAAGGGTTAAACGCCAGTGTGAAAAAGCGTTGAATCTAATCGCTGTCATCTTGGGATGCTGCTTAGCCAGGAGCCACGAAGGTAGCTAGTGAGGCATGGCAAAAAGAGCTTTCGTAAGTGTGGTACGAAGAGTGCCAGTGATCAGTAGAGCAATGGATTTTCTGATTTTATCGAGGGGTTTGTTATTGCAGGCTTTTTCGAGAGCTTGCCACCAAAATACTGAACCGTAAAACAGGTTGTCTTCAACAACGGCCGAGCAGAGCCAGAGCATGACGCGAGGAGGAAGTCCTCATCTTTCTCCAACTGCTCGTCGACAACAATTTATTGCACAGTGCCATATGGCCCTATCAGCGAGATTGGCTTTCCAAGTAAGCTTTGGGTCGAGAATCAGACGTAAATACTTCACGTTTAGGCTCAAGGTGAGCAAAGTTCCGTTTAGACTAGGAATTGTAAACCTTGTAGTTTTGTACTTCCTAATGATGTACTTTGTACTTCCTTGAATGGGTTAACAGAGGAGGGGAGGAGTGCTCTTCCCCTATATCCGAGACTTGTAGAAGCAGTTTCGGCTCACACTGGAGTCATAGTTACCGAACACTCCCCTCAATTTTCACAACGTCTCGACTTCGATCATGCAGTCGACTATATGAGGACACTTGTATATCTTCACTCATTTGTATATCTTTTTATATATTCTTTAAAAAGCCACTTGTATATCTTCCATCACTCCAGAACCGCGGGCCAAACCTTAACCTCCGTGAAAGTCGGAAACTCCGAACCTTCGCAAAACTGCATAAAACTTTTCAACAAAGCTAAACTTACAGCCCCTTTTAAAATTTAACAAAAAGTTTTCAATGAATCCATTAGACGAGGGAAAAGAGCATCGTGGATTATTTTTGCAAAAACATTGAATCTTCATCCGCAAAATTCTCAACTCCTCTAACAAAGCCCTTAACTGCATCCGAAAACCAAATGGCAGCTGGACTCACTCAAGCGCCGAAACTCTTTATATCCTGCTGGACACCCACTTTCCAGAAAGCGTCGCCTCCGTGTATGAAGCAATCTATCAGGATGCACGTCTATCAACAACTTAAAGCCATAAAAAACCCCCCGGGCCGGTTGGCATCATTCCTGCCGATATCCAATACGTGGAAGATATTCTCATTCCATGGCTGCTATAAATATACAATCCAAGCCTCATATTGGCGCATGTCTTGTGTAGTCTTTATCTCGAAAGTGGGGAAAGCCTCACACACTAAACCACATTACTATAGACCCATAAGTCCAACATCCTTTCTTCTCAAGGTTTTAGAAAAACCTCTTGACCTACATATCTGGACCTCTATCAACCCTTCTCTTCTCTCTGTCTCTCAACACGCCTATTCTAATGGCAAATCGGTTAGAACGCTACTTCCATCTCCCCATTTTTTTGGAACCAGGAAACGACTAATGGCGATATTGGAATCCACTGGAAGGAAAGTGGTAACCAAAGCGGGCGACATAGCAATTGCGTCATCCCATAAATCGCCCCAACCAATTTCCGATCAACTAAACTATTTACTTTCTACTATGTCGAACTGGTGTAGTAAGTTCGACCTTGGTGTTCCATTCAAGGAAGTACAAAGTACATCATTTGGAAGTACAAAACTACAAGGTTTACAATTCCTAGTCTAAACGGAACTTTGCTCACCTTGAGCCTAAACGTGAAGTATTTACGTCTGATTCTCGACCCAAAGCTTACTTGGAAAGCCAATCTCGCTGATAGGGCCATATGGCAATATGCAATATACTGTTGTAGACGAGCAGTTGGAGAAAGATGAGGACTTCCTCCTCGCGTCATGCTCTGGCTCTGCTCGGCCGTTGTTGAAGACAACCTGTTTTACGGTTCAGTATTTTGGTGGCAAGCTCTCGAAAAAGCCTGCAATAACAAACCCCTCGATAAAATCAGAAAATCCATTGCTCTACTGATCACTGGCACTCTTCGTACCATACTTACGAAAGCTCTTTTTGCCATGCCTCACTAGCTACCTTCGTGGCTCCTGGCTAAGCAGCAACCCAAGATGACAGCGATTAGATTCAACGCTTTTTCACACTGGCGTTTAACCCTTTCAGGCCACTCCTCTACTATGAATCAGGACCCAGATGTCCCTAACTTTATCGATTATGTGTCGGTCTATCCAGAGAGCAGAAATTACTGGACTTCAAAAAACATAATCATTGGCGAAACTCTTGATATCAACACCGATGGTTCTAAACTTCGAATAAAGTCGGTAGCGGTATCTTTTCCAGTAAACTGCACATAAAAGTCGCCCTTCGTCTCCCTGACCATTGGATAGTTTTTTAGGCTGACCATTTATCACGCCGCAAAATGGATTCTGAGTAGCGGCATCGGAGCAGCCGACATAGCTCTCTTTTCAGACAGCCAAGCCGCAATTTAATCTCTTTTTGGCTCTACGGCCAGCTTGTTCACGCATGTGGAACTCTCTGAATGAGCTTTCAAGGCACTCTCGAGTGCACCTTATCTGGGTTCCCTTACATAGCGATATCCGAAGCAACTGCGTGACAGACGATCTTGCCAAGGCAGGCACGCTTCTACACGAAATTCAGCCCTCCATAAATAGTAGCATCCTACTAGCAACAGCAAAGCTTGATATCAAACGGAAATCCTGCGTCGACGAAATATCCTCACATATGACTACACTCACTTGGGTAAAAATGGAAAAATAGAGAACCAACAAACTTCTTCGACTTGATTGCAAATCACTGCAGCAACTGTGTCGGTTTTCACCGGCCACTTTACACTGGGAAAGCATGCAGAAATACAGGGCCTAAACTCAAACGATTTCTGCTGGGGCTGTGGTTCCGAGGAGGAGAAGGAGACAATGATCCACCTCTTATGTCACTGCGATCCTTGAGCGGAAGAAGAAATTACACTTTGGTGCACCATTTCATCATCATTGACCCGTTATACAATTTCGTTTAAATCTCTAGTTACTTGGTTTAATCTCTTTTTATCCGCTGGTAACCGTGAGAGCTTATATAGTCTTCTCAGTTTCCTCTTCTTTCTGATGGTCTCCTTCATTGCTCTGGGAATTTCGTACTTGTTATTTATGATATTTGTTGCTTGTGTAGGACTATTTGCAGCGTAAATTATATTATCGTTTAAGTATGCTACTTCACTGTCAATTTCTTCATCGTTTTTCAATGAGATGTTTATGTCAAATCTTTGTTCCAACATTGTACGAAAATTTTTCCAATCCATCAGTTTTTTTATGAATATTTGTTGATCTATATTTGATTAGTGCTCCCCTTACAATGTAAAATAATAATTAAGTTATTGTTTTTCAAGTAATAATAATAATAATAATAATAATAATAATATATTTGATTAGGGGAGTGCTTTGATATGTCAATAAAACCGGAGAATGGTCAGGTGAAAGTTCGAAGTTTGATTGGCTTTTTCATAACAACGCATTACGCACGACCATCGGATTAGGTTGTGCCTAATGCGTTGTTATGAAAAAGTCTATTTGGACAGTCTTTTTCCATATCACTCGGCCAGTAGGTAGGTTCTCCATTGCTTATGAAGTTGCTTTTACTTTTATTTATTGTGTCAGAAAGTTGTCTTCCTTTTTCATTTGTAATTCTTGAGCCCCAAGTTGTATTTTTCGCATCACCTCCCGCACTATATCAACTTCCATGAGTTTTAAGATAGTCCAGATATAAAAGTTTAGTGTATATGTGTTTTGGAGCGCAGTAAACTGTAGATAGTATAAGTTGTCCATGTAAGTGTTCGAATGTTACTGTAACCTGCACGTACTCTTTCCTATAATTATTCTTTTCAGTGCAGTTGATTTTTCTTTTTATAATTATTGCCGAACTACAAGGAGCTCTGTTGCCAGGATGACTTAAGGGCTTTTTATACCACACACCCTTTGTAGATAGCAATGTGTTTTTCACTGAATAACGCATATTTTATAGAAGTGTTGTCGGTTTTTTCTCCAATTGGGCAATTACTGCTTTACGACTTCAGCACACTTAACTCAAACTGGGTTTTTGGTGCAGAAGTTTCTGGTGCGGCTATATTTTTGGCAATTTGTGCGTTGTGGCGAAGATTTTTTTTGTTGTGGGGCTCAAAACTTACTTATAGTGAAGAAAGTGGTATATGGAGTATATTCTTTATTTTTTGATTTAATTTTTAATTCCAGTGAAAAGTAGAGGTATTTTAGTGATGGAGTGCAGTATGTTATGAATGTTCATGACTTCATATCCCAAGCAAGTTATTTGATAATTTCTTCCTTATCAGTGGAATGATGTATACCTGTCACTTCAATTTCTTCATTTTCATAATCAAGAGAGTGAGAAAGAGAGCTTCAAACAAGTCTGGCGTGACATTTTGACACGTTGCTTCAAGCTTTTTTAACATAACAGATACGCTTAGCTAGTACGATTCTATAGTTTTTTGATTTAAATTTTCGATTTTTTGTTTGTCTGCTGTGCGTCTGAACCACTTTTTTCTACACCGTTAAATGTATCTTTATGAAACTTTGTAAAATTATCGTCTGAACAAAGATACAGAACTAGATTACTATATAGGACGATTTGGACAAAGACCACGCCTATCATTGGGACTTTTTGCACCTTTTTGAAAATGACAATAACTGGGGTCAAATGGATGGAATAGTGGAGCAATTTGAGTTATGTAGATGTGGATACCACTAAAAACTATACAAGTTAAGATCCAATAGAGATTTATGGATGAAATTTTACGAGAAGCACCGTGTGGAAATGAGGTTGATCAGAGAAACGACAGATAAGAAGATACATTATTTCATTCATATTTAGATACTTTCCAGAGAATCTCGGGGACGTAAGTGACGAACACGGAGAGAGATTCCACCAACAGATGAAATCTATTGAGCACCGATATCAAGGATTTTGGTATGAGGCAATGATAGGAGACTACATTTAAATATTTCCATAAACTGCTCTTAAACTATGTGACCGATTTGAAAACTAGTAAGAGACATATATTTGCTATACGATTATCTTTCATTTGATATACTCAGATCAGACATTTGGAACAGCAGATATTCGCATTTCAGCGCGACAATTTTTTTTAAAAATCCAAAAATATATATCCGCCGATATATCGATTTCTACCCCATAGAAAAAAATGGTTATCATTTTCAGAATCAGTGGGTCATTTTACTGTAGAAAAATGTAGCAGCATCTTCTGCGCAAAGTTTTTTTATTATTTTGTAAACTATTGTAATTAGATTGATAAAGACTCTCTGGAGAATCATCGGAGTCTAAGGCAGACTAACAGTTGAAGATTATTTTGACCAACACACCCTAGTGTGGTGGTTGTAATAGGATTGATGCATCGCAAGGCAGATCGCTTATCGCTATTAGCTGCGTCTTCAGTTGACATCTACATAAAAGATAAATATCTGGAGATATTCTAACGAGCCCATTAATTATGAACAGACATTTACCTTATGCTATTGTGAAGGCTGTAAGGTAACCCACCGATAGTTGTTGCGACCTTTCGTTAGCTAAAATATTTCCTATAATTTTGAGGCGTGAACGCCGAACAAAGAAAATGCAATGTATGTTGCTGAGGTCGCTGTTCAAAAGGAACTGTTTATATCCTTTACCTTTCAAAAAGGTAAATATGGTATACTAATTTTGTGCTTTTGAGAGGGGTTGCAATTTCAAGAAGGAGGTGTGGTAGGTATGGACATATACGAGTATATACAGATATTATCAGAATCAGTTTCTAAGCATTTTTTATTTTGTCCGTCCGTCTGTCCGTCTGTCCGCCTGTGGCCACTTTTTTTCTACACCGTTAGAGCTATCTTAATGAAATTTTGCAAAAGTATAGTCTGGACAAAGATACAGAACCAGATTGCTATATGGGCCGATTTGGACAAAGACCACGCCTACCTCCCACATAAGAAACTTTTTTCACCTTTTTAAAATGACTATAACTTCGGTCCAATTGAGGGAATCGTGACGTTATTTGGCAGTTATGAAGATGTGTGTCCCACTAAAGACTGTGCAGAAAATGGGCGGTATAAATTAACTGCCACGCCAACTATTAACAAATATTAATAACTTAAGATCTGGAAGAGATTTACGGATGGAGTTTTACGGGAAGGGACATGTGGACATTACAAAGCTATCTGCAACAAATGGGGCTGATCAGAGAAAAGACACGCCCACTTTTGATACAAGGAAGTTTCGGGAATAAAATTAAAATTAGCGTACCTATGCTCGTATTTATGCCAGCGGAATAAAAATTTGCAGAAATATACATAGGGTCCATAATAGTATGTGTGCAGAATATGGATATCATAATACAACTGCCACGCCCACAATGAGCCAAAATTCATTACTGTGTTGCTATTAAAGATTTATCAACGAAATTTCACAGGAATGTTGCGGGTACTAACTTTAAACGCCACACAAAATATTGGCTTGTTATTTCTACAGCCACGCCCACTATTGACATATTCTTATAACTTACGACCTATTCTATATTTTTGTACGAAATTATATATTAGTACGTATATGGACCCTACAAATTCATATACAAGATTCGGTGTCTATCAGATAAAGGATATTCCTCCCTCCCATATAATAGACTTTGGGGACCTCACTTAAAAGCAACTACCCTATCTATGCTTCTAGTGATGATATATGAATAAAAATTGGTAGATGTATACATTGGCTCTATACTAGCATGTATTCCAAATATGGGCAGAGTATTACTACTGCTACGCCCACAATTAAGAAAAATCATTACTATATTCCTATAGAAGATACATGAACGAAATTTCACAGGAAGGTTACGGGTACAAACATTAAACCCCACACAAAATATGGGCCTGTTATTTTTAGAGTCACACACACTATTGACATATTATTCTAACTTACGACCGATATTTTATATTTGAACATATGTATATTGATTCCACATATACAAGAAATGGGGTCGATCAGATAAAGGCCACGCGTCCCACTAATATGATCATTTCAAAGTACCCTACCGAAAATCCTAATGCTCCTAATGATGATTTATGAAGAAACGTTGATAAACTCGCACGCACAAGAAAAGGTAATGGGTATTTCGAAGTCGGTCTAACCCGACTTCAGACTTCTGTTCTCGTTTATTATAGAAATCAGTGCTTCTTATATATTAAAATCCTAGTCTAATTTTGTATACCTAAATATTATTATTTGTGTTCAATACTTATCCTAAATCATATGCGAAATATGAGACCATATACCGGACACATGCATTGGTCTGCAATTGCGTGTGTTCGGCATATTTTTGGGTTCGCACCAAATGTCCGCTATGCAGAGCGTCACTTGATCCGCCGCTTTGGCTTGTGCCGCGTTTGCATTGTTGTAAAGCGTTTGCATGTGCGATACGCTTGGACGTTAGGCAGTGTAGGATTTTGGGTACACTAAACCTCTACCGTTCTGGGAAAAACAAATTTTTTTTTAATTTATGTTACAAGTTTATGGTTTTACTTATGCTAGGTATTTTTTTAAGATGTGATTGTGTACAATTTTTTCTTTGTTCTTAATAATAATTGTGGAGGTTACTCCATTCCGATTTACAATTTTATATGGACGGTTGCGTTCTATTACTCCATGTGTCTGATGATGGTAAGGTGTTGATAGCGCATGGGTAATGTTTAGGATTTTACAGATATTTGACATCAGTTCGTTATTGTATTCTGATCCTCTGTCTGTCTTGAGAGTTTTGAAAATTCCATACCGTAGAACTATGTTGCTTACTATAGCTCGCGCTACTTCTGATGCTTCTTTTGTAATCAGTGGAACTACTTCTACGAATTTGGTTAGTTCACACTGTGCAGTCAGTATATACCTGAATCCATTCGACATCTTTAGTGGACCTACTGTGTCGACTTGTATTGTCTCAAAACTTGATGTTGGTGTATCTGTGATAGTTAATTTTTCCTTAGAATGGCTTGTTGTTTTATTTCTGCAGCACCTTGTGCATTTTCTAACATGTTCCTTTACCATTTCACTCATTTTCCGCCAGATGTATTTCTGTTTTAGTCTCGTTATAGTTCTCCTTATTCCGCTGTGTCCTCAGAGTGGTGTATCATAAAATTCCTTTATCAAATTATATTGCTGCTGCTTCTTTGTTATTTGTGTAGGGGGTGAATATATAATCATCTTAATTGGAGTTTGCCTTCCTTCTTTTTGTATTTTATGCTGTATTGCATTGTACATTGATATCAATTCTTCTTCAATTATTTGCGTAAATATGACATCATTATTTGCAATGGCTAACTTGTTTATGCCATTCTTATTTAATGTTTGTCTAAGTTTCTCCATAACAGATCCTAAGTTCTGGTATAGATTATCACTTATTTTTATTCTCTCCCCTGCTTCATTTATTTGTATTTTTATTGGTCTTGTAATTTTTATTGACCTTGTGGTATATTGATACTATTAGATTATAAGTAGATTCGTAGATAGATTATCTGTAAGCCACCTGACATCTCTGTGCACACGTAATCAGATTATCTACTATCCATCTGGCATCTCTAAACTAATGGCAATAAAATAAGTTGTAGATAAGAAAGAACGAATAAAACGAACAGTCTATGAACAGAAATAAAAGAAGAACGATCACCAGCTTACAGTATTACAATATTAATTTATTTAATTTTCTAACATCAGATATTGAAGTGTAGTGCCACATATAGAGTTGATCAGGCTCTTGTGCTTTTGCATCCAACATCTGTGTTTGTACAGCTAAAGGTTTTTGTTTGATGCTGCTAGTAACTACCTCCATAGAGGGTATCATGGCTTTGAGTGCGTCTGAGTCGAGTTTCATTCGCGATAATGCGTCCTCGTTAGTGTTAATTTTACCTTGTTTGTAGATTATATCGAAATCATAGTCTACTAGATCCAATCTTACGAATGTTAATCTTGAAGTGTAGTAGTTTCTTTTACTAGAATCGAAATCTTTTATCAATTTACGAAAATTGTCTTCTTCATAAATTTGTATATTGGCCTCATGTATGGTCCCTTTTAACATGAAATTGTCCACTACCTACAAGGACTTCAGGCGCCTAATTAAGAAGGCTAAATTTTGTTCTCTCAAATATATTGGAGGAGGTTTCGCAGTCTTTACTGGTTTTACTGGCTCTTCATCTTTATCAGTTAATAAATGTCCACATGTTATTGATAATGTATATGACTCATAGTATATTTGCTAATGCGTCCTCGTTAGTGTTAATTTTACCATGTTTGTAGATTATATCGAAATCATAGTCTACTAGATCCAATCTTACGAATGTTAATCTTGAAGTGTAGTAGTTTCTTTTACTAGAATCGAAATCTTTTATCAATTTACGAAAATTGTCTTCTTCATAAATTTGTATATTGGCCTCATGTATGGTCCCTTTTAACATGAAATTGTCCACTACCTACAAGGACTTCAGGCGCCTAATTAAGAAGGCTAAATTTTGTTCTCTCAAATATATTGGAGGAGGTTTCGCAGTCTTTACTGGTTTTACTGGCTCTTCATCTTTATCAGTTAATAAATGTCCACATGTTATTGATAATGTATATGACTCATAGTATATTTTGCAATTGTGCTGTTGTAGGAAATACTTTCCTAAAATTCCATCTGCTATTATTGCGATATATTTCTTTACAATTTGGAATGTGAATGGTACTTTTCGATAACAAATATTAAATGTGATTGAGCTGGTTCCCTCTGTTTCTATATTTTGGTTTGAAATACCTGTTATTGTGCATACAGATTGTTCATTCACATATTCTTAGAGTTCATCAAAATATTGTATCAGTGATATGTCTGCTCCAGTATCTATTAGCAATTTTAGTGGTTTATTTTTGTAAGTTACTTTTATAATATTTGTAATGTTGTGATTGAATATTGTATAGACATTGTGCGTATTCCCCGTACTACCGTATGTTATTAATCCCGATTGGTGTCGGGGATGCGCCCGTTTCCGTGTTCAGTTGTTTCCTGGATATAGTTGATGTTTCTTGTTAGCCTATTTTGTCCTCTATATTGATTTGTTGTGGTGAAACATTGTTGTTGTCCATTGTATCTATTTGCTGAATTGAAGCTTCGGTTGTTATGTCGATTGGGTGGTGGGTGGTTGTTTCGCCTTGTGGTGGTCCGTTGCTTCGTGTATGTAGTTGTTCCAATTGTTTCTTGTGGGATGGAATTGTTGCATGCAGCGTTGTCCTGGATTTTGTGTAAAAAAATTGTTGTTCCTTCTATTGTTATTGTGGTGAGTTCTGTAGGTCATCACTCTTGCATCTGTATCTCTAGTCGCTGTCTCAGCAATTTACTCTTGAAACTTTTTACTCGACTTGCTTCTATTGTTAATTTTGTATGTTTATCAGCAAGACCTCTCTTGAATGCAGTGAACGCTATTTTATCATTTAGGCGTGTTACTATGGTTTTATCCGATTCGTCTTCGATTTGCATACTATTTAGATCTGTTATTAGATCTTCTATCTTTTCAGCGCATTTACTCAGGGCTCCATTTTGCCTGACTGTCGAAAGTTCTTCATATATGGATTCTTCTGTTCGTTTTGGTTTATAGATTGTCCATAAGTTGTTTATCAATTCTTCAATGTTTTTCTTCAGTTCTCTCAAATTTATTTTTGTTTGGACACAACTTGAGAGTTTCCTTAACTAGTGCATAGTATTTATGTTTGTGCTCTTGCGGCACTGTATATGCTATATGTTTTACAATTGCTAAAAATTGTTTTATTTCTCTATTTTCTCCTGAGAATGAGTGTAAAGTGGTTGGCACCGATGCGTTACTTGTTTGTATAGTGTCAGGCATGGTTACGATTACCTGTTTGATTTGTAATATAAGTTTTTGATTTAGAGCTATATTTTCTGTTTTCTATTTTTCTGATTTGAGTTCGGAGAGAGCTGCTATAGCTATTGTTTGAACGCTTCTACTCGTTCTTTTGTAGAGTTTACATAGATTTCTGAGTAAGTTCTATTTGGTGATTCATTAATATTTCTTTTATTTTTGTAATTGCTACCTGCAGACTCATGCTTTGTGAAGATTGACAATCGTTTCTTTTATATGTGTGTTTACATAATTCTTATAATATAAATTGATATTATTTGCTAAAAATATAATATTAATGATATAACTGATAAGGTAACAAGCATAGTTTTTAAAATATCGTAGATGCCTGGGTCAGCGGTGTTGCCAAAGTATTAATTATGATGTCTTCTTTGTTTTTGGAGTCAAGCATATTCGCGCTTCCATGATCTCTTCTTTGATCTCTTTAGCTTTTCCATGGTTTCCGTAGCAATGTTTAAGTTTCTATAGAGGATGGCTATTTTTTGCCTTAGCTTTACTGCTTTTCTCATCTCTTCTTCTTTTGTTTAGGGATTGGTGGTGGTGTTTGCGGTCGCCTGTGTTATCTTCGCTTATATTCCTCAATGGTGAGTGGCTTGGGGTCGGCTCTTGTTGTTTCATACCTTGGTGCTGTTGTTGGTGGTTCTCCCGGCGAATATTTTTCCAACGAGGTTTTCGCAAGTTTTAAAAGTCTTTGGAAAACGTTTTCGAAATCTTCTGTTGTCCTAAGTTCGGTGTTGCAGGATCGCCATGTGGTGGTCGTGGTAGGATTGATGTATCGCCAGGCAGATCGCTTATAGCTATTAGCTGCGTCTTCAATTGACATCTACATAAAGGATATATATGTGGAGATATTCTAATGAGCACATTAAATATGAACAGACATTTTCCCTTATATTATTATGAAGGCTGTAAGGTAACCCAGCCGATAGTTGTGGCGAACTTTCGTTTGCCGAAATGTTTCCTATAATTTTGAGGCGTGCACGCCGAGCAAAGAAAAAGCAATGTTTCGGTCTCTGTTCAAAAGGAACTGTTTTAGTATAGAAATCAGCGCTTCTTATATATTAAAATCTTAGTATAATTTTGTGTACCTAAACATTATTATTTGTTGCATTGGTCTGCAAATGCATATCGTCGGCATATTTTTGGGTTCGAAGCATTTCTGGACTTCACACCAAATGCCTGCTATACGTCACTTGATCCGCCGCTTTGGCTTTTGCCGCGTTTGCATTGTTGTAAAGTGTTTGCATGTGCGATACGCTTGGACGTTAGGCAGTGTAGTATGAAATAGTGTTTTGGGTACACTAGCGATCATAGATAGATTTGGCAACTGTAAAAAATTTTAAGATAGATTTTTTTTTAAATAATAAACATATAAAATTAGAAAAAAAAATTAGAAGTAATTAAAATGGGTAATACGAAATCCCAAGAATCCATTATATTATTGTTATAAACGATGTGTTAGGCGAAGAGACGTGTTTATTGCCTGCTGTTGCTGAAGTAATCTTTGCTGAATATAAAATAAATCTGTATTTTAAGAAATATATTCACAAACAAGTTGCAAAATTTCGTAGTATAAAAATATACAGATAAATGAAAAGCTTTTTTCCCATGGAAGCAGCACAAAACGCTGTACTTTCAATACTAACTAATTTACAAAAATCATCCAACCGAAAGTATAGTAAAGAAACTGCAGAAAGAAAGAAAAAATTAAAATAATGAGAAGGGAATTTGTAGGTAAATATGGAAATAATACGCAAGATCAGAATATTGTAACTACAAAACTATACGTAATCTGTTATCTTCCGAATTACAGCCAGACGTGTCCAAGTTTAGTATTGACACTGCCGCAAAGGCGACACCCACTTTCAATGTAAATCCAAAAGAGCCTGACAGCATCCTAAACTTTTTATAATTAATATCTGAACAATTATCAGATGAAGGTAAGAGAGATCTGATAGAATATACTCTCCATGTAAAGTTATCAGCTAACATTAGGACAGCAATTCTCGAGGAAATAGAAACCCTCGATATATTAATCACTCACCTTACAGGCAACACAATTACAGGCAGCACTTGCATTACAATTACAGGCAACACTTGCATCGATAACACAAACAATTTTTAAAGAGAAAATATTGAATAGAATATCAGATTTAAATAAACTCAAAATAAATTGAATAAATGGTGTTTCAGCCACTTCTGTGGAAAATAATTTGTCTAAATGCTGAATGATACAATAGCATTAAATGTGTTTAGAGAAAGTCTGTGTGAAGACATAGACCTACGGTCCTTGCAGCTCAGCCGGATATATTCGTCGAAACAGCGAAATAGCAGAGGATATTGCAAAATCCCAAGACAGCAAGAATATGTTTCAATATTCGTTACAAACAATCACCAAGAAGAGTTACACGGAATTTTGCAAATAGGCATATTACCAATACGTTTGGCACAAGACGTTATAACAATAATAATATGGTAGCCGACAGCAATTACAAGAATACAGACATACAAATGCAAGTCCTGCAAACTACATATAATAGCACAAAAAAAGAAAGCAATATCAGAATGGCGGCAATGACCGAACCGACCGAACCGACCGAACCGACCTACCACAATCACAAGCAACAGACAGCGGGATAATACCAAAGAAGAATAAGAAAAGACATTAAATTCCCTCCATTTTTATTTATCGTTTCGACCATTTTTTTTGGTCACACGTACAGTGAATCTATTGTGTTTGGTGTAAACATATTCCATACCCATGTAGTGAAAATTATAGGCAGTCTTCAAAATATACTACTAAATTTAATAGTAAAAAATCAAGTGGTTAATTTACTAGTTCAAAACTTATCTATAAGTTAACCAGTTACTGACTTCTGCGGCACTTCATTACCGTGTATACTAAATTTTTCCTTTCTTGTCAATTTAATAAAAAAGGAAGTAATGACAAGCATTGGAATTTGAAGAAAAACAGTTCTTTTTATAATTTCAACTACTTTTAGAGAAAAATCTTCAAGTTAACGCGTGTTTTAAAATATCCGCAAAGTGTTCGCAAAGAAGAGTGGAAATGCGGCTCCATGAATTAACATGTTGAATTAATACACTCCTCATTTATTCACAAAAATTATTTTACAAATCGAGTACAATTTATTATATTATGTACATACATATATATAAATTTTACATATATATGAGTTTTACTAGTATTTTAACTAGTTGGTTTCACTGCCGGGATGTTGTCTAAAATAGAGAATATTCCAAGAAAATAATCAGAAGAAATCAGGCCTACGTTCAAATTAAACTTTTAGGTGGTCACTTCATTTCTATTTTAAAACGAACTGCGAAAGTTCTAAAAAAAAGGTGATAATATATCAAAAAAAATAGTTTTATTTAATTTGAAATTGAAAACTCAAATTTTAACAAGTTCATTCAATATACTACAAATATTCTTAATGTAAAATCTGATCCAATTGCTTTCCATTTACACTTCTCTTAACTGGAAACGCACCATAATAATCTTAAGTTGTAGAAAAATAATTCTTTGGTTTTTTGGTATAATATTAAACTACTAATAACTAAAATAATTAATAAAAATTCATTTATATTAAAATGTCTGTGATCGTCTCATTAAACTACTCTGTGTCCAACATAATAATCAATGTTTATAATAAATGTGTATAATTATTATTTGTTATTTTATAAAGATTGTTCCGCTGTGTTATGTGAGTGTTGAAGAATGAAAACTGTTTTATTATTATTTGGTTTGTAGAAGAAAATAATGGCTTAGCCTTTTTGGCGTTGATAGCATAGAGTCTACTAAAATGTACGTTTGCGAGAAGCATTTCTCAAGAGACTTGATGGGCGGATTTTGAAGAGGAAGGCGTTCCCAGATTTAAATTTATGGAATAAAAATTGCAATTCCCTCATATTTGGTAAGGTGGGAAGTTGAAATGTAGGATCATTGGGAACTGAAAAGAATGTAGATTGGATAGTAGGCCCATATATACAATTAGAAACAGATGATTTTGTCCCTGTTAGTACCCAAGCAGTTTCCAGTCAGCAACCGTTTGAATTAGTTCTTCCTTCGTTAGAACAGGCCTTAACTCCGTATAATCCCTTAGTGTGTAGGCATGTTCAATCCGCCCAGAGCCTCAGTGAAAGGACACCTCGGAAATTGAACTAAATAGATAAAATTAGGAATTTTAAACAAAAATTACGGGAGAGGGATTCAAAAAACATTAGATTAAACGTAGACAATAGCAGATTAGTTTTAGATAACAAAAGATTAGCTTTCGAGAATTCAAAATTGAATTCTTCCCTCGCATCAATTACAGTAAAGCAAGATAAACCACAGGTAGTTGAGGATATTTGTGGAAAGTTCCTACACAGTTGGCTGTATGTGTTAGGAATTCAATAAAAAATAGCTGCCGTCATCCTAAGAGCCGTAGATACGAGGATAGTTTAAAAACTATTGCTTTAGGTGTCCTTTTTTGTCCCCAATGACTTATAAGTACTCAAAATACAATTTTGATAGGCCAAGTAAAAAGATACTTCAAGACTTTGTTTCCGGGTGGCCACGTTCCCCTGGTTGTACTCACAGCAGTATTAAATCTTTAGAGTTCAGAAGTCGCGGTTTTCCTCCAGAGGAGAAATTTTGGTTCTATCTCATGTGATGAAATGTTTTTAAAAACGCATCTTCAATACGATAGGCACCAGACCAAACTATTGGTTCAGAAGACTATGGCGATGAAAACCGGTCGTCCAGGACAGCTAATAGTGTTTTGACGCTCATAGTTCAGAGCATTAGTGGTAAACCCTGGTCCCAACCCTTAGCATATTTTTTTAATCATGGTGCTTGCAAGGGCAACATAGTAAAAAATATGTTTTCCAATCTGTAGCACAGCTTCAAAGTGTATATCCTTGTCACTTCGTTTGTGATCAGGGATCAAATTTCGTAAATTTTTCCAAAATTTTGGGACTTTTTTGAGGTAAATGGAAAAAATATATTTTTTTCCATGATGTCTCTCACTTATTAAAGAACACTAGGAATAGTTTAAAAATTTAAAAAATACCCTAACTTTTAATAATTCTAAAGTTAGTTCGAATGATATAGTTCATTTTTATAATATAGATTCAGCTTCTCCAATTCGATGTGCACCGAAATTCTCTGATGCACATATAAAGCCCAATTCATTTCAAAAAATGAAAGTTCGCTACGCTGCCCACATTTTTAGCAATACGGAATGCTTGCTGTATATAGTTCAGGTATTTTGAATGATAGGAGGTATAAAACGTTCCCAAATAATGCAAGATTTTTGTTATTCTTTGATAGGCTTTTCAATGTATTTAATAGCAAGAGTACTATAACCTCATTTTCGTGGTCGCTTGATCAATTAGTTATTTTTACAAGAAGCCGAGAAACTTTTGCAGTCAATAGTCATACAAGATGAAAGAATTTCTGATGTGACAAAAACTTTCCATTTCATAAATGGCTGGTTATTAAACATTCGTGGTTTGATACAGTTATGGCAGTTTTTATCACATGAACGATTTACTCATTTAAAGACTAGAAGGCTGTGCCAAGATGAATTGGAACGTTTCTTCGGAGAAATAAGGAAATGTGGGGGAAATTCTGTGAGGATAACATCTTATATGTTTTCCTGTCTAGTTCAAAAACTTTGCGGCCTGCATTACATTAATATAGTAGTTAATGGGAATTGTGAGAAGGTAGTAGATTTTTCAGAGGAGCCTTTGTTCATACCTTCTCACAGCGATTCTAAAACTGTCTTAGCAAATATTTGTAGCGATTCCTTGGTAGAAGATCAATTTTGGCAAGAATTTCAAAGTTTGCCAAGACCAGAACTTTCATTCTTCAACCAAATTAGTGTTAATTTACTTATGAGGTAGCTTTTCTAAAGAAAAATGCATTTTCGTAAATATGCGGTTACTTGTATTTAAAAATGTACAAGTTACATAGTTGAGAGAATCCCTTACACTATTTTGGAAATGCGATTGCTTCTGACAATTTCCTTTTCACGCTTGAAAAACAATATGACAATTATAGCCTTGTCAAGCCTCCAATATACTTTGCTATAGGATAGGTATTTGCCAATATGTTTTTAGTATATTGAAAGATATAGGTACGTATTCATGCTGTGAGAAGTGCAATCCACAAACACTTTTAGTTTTATTTATTAGGATTAGAATTTATTTTCTTTTAAGCTTCTTCAACCGCGATTTTGTATATATACACAATAATGTTTAAATTACTTTTCATATTATTATTTTATTTTATTTTGTTTGTATGGGATGATTTCATCAGCTGACATTGGATGAAGAAGAGTTAACTCTCTATATTACTCTATCGTAACGTGTCGGAGCCGCTTTAAGGCCAAACTGCGCAACAACAAACGCTTTTCGAGGGCAGATTATGCACAAACATTTTTTTTCTAGTTTATTAGTTAAAAACATATTAATAAGTTTCCAATTTAAATCTAATTACCGGTAGTATACACTAGCAATATTTTTTACCACTTTATACACAATCTGGTATCTATTTGCTGTCGAAAAGCGTGAAAAGTTAAAAGTTTCACAACTTTAAAACGGCAAATTAGTTTGACGCATTTCAACGGCAAGTCATGGAGCTCTTTTCATACAAATGCATGCACTCTACTTTTTGCGCGTAATGTGTCAAATATGCTGCCGTGGGAAAGCGGGATCGAGGTATTGGCAAAGAAGAATAAGAATAGACATCAATTCGCACGTTTTGTATGTGATTTTATTGTCTTTATTATATGTTTTTTTTATATTTAACGATATTATATGTTTTTTTTATATTTAATGAGGAGGAAAACATCTAAAGTCACAACCCCGTCAGTGCGGGACTCTAAACCTCCTCTCGTCATTACGGCGATTCCCCCCGGAGACACTGATTAGGTTTTACGTCGGGAGGCCGTAAGAGCATTTATTGCTCACACGTCGGTATTAGGTCTGTCATTATGTCAGCCCTGTGTGTCTCAGTATCGGAGAGGCGCTGGCGGCTGCGTTCAGCGTTACGCGCTCGTTCTGCGATTCGCAGCGCCTTCATGATGGTGGCCGCTACCGAGCAAACTGCTTCCCACTTGACGAGCGTATCGCACATGTGCTCACAGAGGTTGTCCATTGTTGGTGGTTCATCGAGGACAGCACTCAGTTCATCCCGGGTGCCTTTGAAGTGCGGGCAGTCGAAAAACACGTGCTGTGCGTTCTCGTGCACCACAGGGCAGTGCGGACAGTATGAGTCTTCCTCATACTTTCTCTCATGGAGGTACTGCTTAAAGCAACCGTGACCAGTTAGCAACTGTGTGACGTAGTAGTTCAGTTCCCCGTGCGTCCTTGTTACCCATGGTGTGATGTGAGGGATCAGCATGAAGGTCCATCGACCCTTTTCGGATTGCTCCCACCTCTGTTGCCATTCCGCAATGGTATTTTTTCTTTCAGCGGCTTTGTCGATGTTTGTGGGTCTCGCCCTCTGCTTGTAGAGCCGGTATACCTCCTTCGCCAACAAGTCAATGGGTGGTTTGCTGCTTATTATCCCCATTGCTTCGTCCGATACACTGCGAAATGCGCTAGCCACGTGTAGTGCGCTCAGCCTATGTACTGACTGGACGCATTGACTGGTGCGCTCTGCCTATGTACTGACTGGACGCATTTAATGAAGGCTTTCACCTTAGTGGCGTCCACCCAGATTGGCGCGGCATAGAAAATGATGGAGCTAGTAACCGTCGATAGCAATCTCCGTTGACTTGAGCGTGGACCTCCAATATTCGGCATCATGGGTGTAAGTGCTCCGTTTAATCTCGTGGCCTTTTCGCAGACTGCTTTCAGATGCTCTTTGAAGGTGAGCTTGGAGTCAATAATTACTCCCAGGTACCGAAGTTGTTGTTGGGATGCGATCTGATGGCTTCCCACTGTGATGGTGAACCTCTCGGTTATTTTCCTCGTACTCAGTAGTACCGCCTCTGTTTTATGTGCGGCCAGTTCCAGCTTTGCACTAGTGAGACATTCCATAACACTGTTGTGCAGTGTGTGGATGTGTTTCGCAACCGCCTCCATTGCGATGTCGTCTGCGTACCCGATGATCGTTACATCCATTGGTAGGTCCAGGCGGAGTATGCTATCATACATGATGTTCCACAGGATAGGGCCGAGTACAGATCCTTGTGAGACGCCACCCGTGACTGCAGAGCTACGAACGCCCTCATCAGTGTCGTATAACAGCACTCTGTTCTGGAAGTAGCTGGATATCAACCTTTGTAAGTACACAAGAACGCAGAAACTCCGAAGTGCTTCCATAATTAGTGGCCAGCTCGCTGAGTTGAACGCATTTTTTACGTCCAGCGTCACCACCGCGCAATACTTCTTTGTACCTCCTCGCCATCGCTTGCACTTGTTGCTTCACGGGCTATGTCCGTTACGGCCTGAATGGCATCTACCGTCGAACGTCCCCTTCGGAAACCATATTGACGGTCTGAAAGCCCACCATGTTTTTCTACCGCCTCCTGGAGTCGTTCGCAGATAATCCGCTCCAAAATTTTGCCTATCGTGTCTAGCATGCACAATGGTCGATATGCTGAGGGTTGGTCTAGTTGCTTTCCCGTCTTATATTCCCGTATATCATATGTGGGTTGCCATGTTTGTGTAAAATGGTCAATAAAAAACTGCTGTTTTTGTTTACATTTTTTTGTTGGTCTTAAATCAAGAAAATATTTAATTGAAAATATTATTTCATATTGTAGAAAATATTATTTGTAGTGCTACAAATAGTGGATGTGTCAAGGCAAATACTCGCGCACATAAAACGCACTCAATTTTATTATTTCGAAGAATTCCAGACTCTGGACTAAGAAAATATACAAAAAATGTAAAATTCAGTATATTAAAAAAGTGTATTTACTAAATACTTGAATTCTTAATTATTCTTAGCCTTTTCAAACTGTTTGCTAATTGGATGGCAGATATGCTAGATGACGTGGGAAAAAAGCATGAGATATATTCAGACTGTATAGAAAAGCGAAAACTATTTGGAATAAATAACAAGTTTTTTTAAAGCAAATAATTGTCTCTCTCTATATTAATAATAAAATGTAACAAAAAAGAATAAAAAATAAAATATATCGCAATATTAAAATAAATTTATAACACACAAATAATAATAAAATGTAACAAAATAGGAATAAAAAATAAAATATATCACAAGACTAAAATAAATTTATAACACACAAATTATTAATACACTATAATTTAATTTAATATAAAAATTATTTCCATACATTCACACATGTATGTACATTTAATATAAATGATACGATAAAAACAATATTGACAAGAATTGTAATAAAAGTAATAGGATCCATTCTGAAGTTTAATGAATATATTTAAAAATTAAAAACGAAAATAAAAAGTGTAGTTACAAGACTTTTAGTTTTTCACACAAACCTTACCGCTGAATATAAATATATTTTATGACGACTTCCTTCTTGTTGATGGGAGTGATATGGTCCAAAGTAAATTAAATTAATATTAATACTGCAATACCTAGCACCATGGGTTTAAATTATAGTTTGGCCCCCACTTTCATTATTATTCATTATGGAGAAGTGGGAGAAAGGGAATCATTTACAGGACAGTTAATGAAATAGTCTCTTTTTGAAGTTAGGAGTGCAAGCTTTTTCCATATTTCAACAATTTAATAATTATATTTCTGTTGTAAGTCAAACTCGCAATGTTCTCTAAAACCCAAGTAGCGATTAGATTTTATTATTAATAAAATAATAAACGTCCTGATAGTTTGATGAACCTAATATTAATGGATGACAGCTCTGTCAGGCTTGTAAGAAATGGGGCACCAAAAGTGCGAATTCTTCTTCTGTTCAAGGATGGGCAGTGGCATAAGAGGTGGAAAACCGTCTTCTCCTCCTCCTCGGAGCCACAGCCTCGGCAAAAATCGTTTGAGAGTAGGCCCAGTCTTTCTGCGTGCTGTCCTAGTATACAGTGGCCGGTCAGAACCGACACAGTTGGTTCTGTTTTTGTCCGTTCTTGCCCAAGTTAGTCTAGCCGTGTGGCAGGATTCCTCGTCAACCCAGGATTTGTAGGCGTCAGCCAGATATTTCCGTTTGATTTCGAGCTTGGCTATTGCCAGTGGGATGCCGATGTTTACAAAGGACTGAATTTCGTGCAGAAGCATGGCTGCCTCGGCAAGCTCGTTCCCGGGATTTCGCTATGTCCGGCAGCACAGACTAGGTGCACCCGAGAGTAACTTGTGAGTTAATTTAAAGATGTTCGACATTCATGAACGAGCCTTGATGTGGCCGTGGAGCCAAAAAGAGATTTAATGGCGGCTTGGCTGTCTGAGAAGATAGATACGTCGACTGCGCCGATTTCGCTACTCAGCATCCATTTGGCTGCGTGATAAATGGCCATGACCTCAGCTTCAGGACGCTGTAATGGCCTGGGAAACGTAGGGAGATGTTTAGGTCCAGTTTGTCGGAAAAGATACCGCTGCCGACTCTACCTCCAAGTTTGGAACCGTCGGTATGGATTTCGACCGTTTCACCGACGATAAGCTTTTTTGAAGACCAGTCATTTCTGCTTGGAATAGTGAGGTCGAATTCCGTGTTCAAATCGGGATAGACCGGCATGTAATCGATAAAGTTGGGGGCAGGTGGATCCTGATTCAGAATCGAGACATGGCCAGTGAGGGTTATGGGCCAGTGCGAAAGAGCGTTAAGTTTAATCGCTTGTTGCTTAACCAGGAGCCCCGAAGGGAGCCAGTGCAGCATGGCAAAAAGAGCTTTCGTAGGTGTGGTACGTAGAGCGCCACTGATCAGTAGAGCAATGCATATTCTGACGTGTAGAGCCAGCTGGAGCACGATGGGGACTTCGTCCTCGAGTCGTGCTCCAGCTAGACTTTCACAGCAGTATATAACGCATTTTTTTTTACGTACCCTCTCAGCTAGATTGGCTTTCCAATTAAGCTTTGGGTCGAGAATCAGGCCTAAGTACTTAACGTGTGTGCTCAAAGAGAGCACCTAGTGAAAAGCATAGCCTCGGTTTTGGATGGGTTAGCCCCAAGTTCGAATTCACGACACAGTTCGACACAATAGAAAGTGAATAGTTTAGTTTTTCGGAAAGTGTTTGGGGGAATTTGCCGGATGCCGCGGTTGCTATGTCATCCGCATAGGCTATCACTTTGCATCCAGTAGATTCCAATCTCACCAGTAGTGTGTTAACTGCCAGCTTCCAGAGGAGGGATGATAAAACACCCCCTTGTGGCGTGCCCCTGTTAACCACCTTCCTGCATTGGGCACTTCCGATCGTGGAAGTGATGATTCTAGATTTTAGTAGAAGCTCTATTAAATTAAGGCCTGAATTCAGATTATAGACTGCTGAAATGACAGCGTTGGGGCATACATTGTTGAATGCTACCTCGATATCCAGAAATATGGCAAGTGTGAATTCCTTGAACTCCAAGGATTCGACAACTTGAGAAATGAGAGAATGAAGTGCTGTTTTAACTGATTTGCCTTTGGAGTAGGTGTGCTGAGATACAGAGAGAAAAGAAGGGTTGATCGATGTCCTGATATGTAGGTCAAGAGCTCTTTCTAAAACCTAAGAAGAAATGCTGCTAGACTTATGGGTTTATAATGCTTAGGTTTGGTGTGTGAGGCCTTCCCCACTTTCGGGATGAAGTTGACCCGAGCCCTGCGCCAGCGTAAGGGAATATATTGCAAACTGAGGCTTGCATTATATATTTGCAGCAACCATGGAAGGATAATCTTTTCCCCATTTTGGATATCGGCAGGAATGATGCCGTCCGGCCTGGGGGACTTGTATGGTTTACAGGGTTGAATGGACCACTCAAGGTGACTTTGTCACTTGAAATGTAGGGAGGCTATCATGTGAAACCTGATCCACCTGATGGAGTGCTTGATCCACTAAGACTACACTCCCTGGGAAGTGGGTGTCTAGTAGGATATCAAGTGTTTCGGCGCTTGAGTGAGTCCAGCTGCCATCTGGTTTTTGGATACAGCCTAGGGATTTGTTACAGGAGTGGAGAATTTTTCGAAGACGGCTACCCTCGGACTCGATTCAATGTTTTCGTGAGATTTCTTCCATGACACTCGTTTCCCTCGCCTAATGGAGTATATAAACTTTTTTTGTTTAGTTTTGAATGGGGCCCAATCAGCTGTTACTTTAGCTTTGTTAAACCTCCACCACGGAGGTTTAGGTTTACCCCGTGTTTCGGAAGTTAAGCAAGAGATATGAGAGGCTCTTTTAAAAGCTGTCGTCAAATCGTCGACCGCCCGATCAATGTCGAGACAGTTGTGGGTAGTAGGGGGAGTCGTTGACTCCAGTTTGAGCCGAAAAAGAGGCCAGTTCGTGTTTTTCCTATTGACTGGTTTAAGGGATCCTGTATTGCCTATAGTCTTCCTCGAGTCAATGTCAAAGGTGATGTGGCAGTGGTCCGAAAAGGAGCATGCCTAGGAGATGAACCAACTGTTTATCATGTTGGAGTAGTTATCGCTGACGAGGGTGATGTCAAGCACTTCCTTCCTGATGGATGTAAGGAAGGTCGGTTAATTTCCCCGGTTAGCAATAACTAAGTTATTTGAAAGGATAAAGTCAAAAAGACACTCACCTTGATCATTTGTGCCGGAGCTGCCCCATATTTTGTGATGGGTATTAGCGTTGGCGCCGATGATTACCGGAATCTGTTTCTGGTAGGCTACCGCAACCATTTTCTTTAATATGGCTAGGTAGAGGAGTTCCAAAAGATCGGTGGACTCATTTCAATGACCATGGCTATAATGTCTTTGTCACTGAACCTAGGAAGTAAAAGAGCATTAACGCTGTTTTTTACCAGAATGCAGGATCTGGGTTTACCTTGATCCTCGATATATACCATACGATATCCGAATGCTTTGAGGCCAGAAACCCGGTCATTTACGACCCAGGGTTCCTTGACGAGAATGAGCTCCTGCCCTATATCCGAGAGTCGGTGAAGCAGGGCTACCGAGTCAGTTTTCGAATGCTGTAGTTCAATTTGGAGCATTGTCTTGATTATGATTATGGTGATATTCAACTCTTCCTCTTCGGACATTGGAGAGATGTATCCACCAGTCGCATCAGTGTCCATGTGGTTGAAGAATTCTCCGAACAGTTCGGAAGTGGATAAGCGGCTGCTTCTGGTAGTTTCGGCGCACATACTCTCGTTGTCGCTACCCAGCAATGGAGTGAGGACAGGGCCCGAGCAACTAGGCTCATTGGTAATGGCTTATGGGACAGCACCAGCTAGGGGAGGCTGTCGGGGGGCTTGTGCATCACACTTTTAGATGTGAAGATTGATGGCTCCAAAGCCATAGTTAATCACACCCTCGAGTGTGTTGATGGGAGCAAGGGATTGCTCGTTCAATATGATGGTGACCTCACGCAAGGTGCCTTTGGGGTCACCAACTTTCGCGACCTTCCCTCCATCGGTGGGAAGATCGGTATTGCTGAGCTTGAGGATCTTTAAGATTGCCTCAGACGCAGAGGGCTCGGCAGGAAGCCATGTTTTGGAGCGAGGGCATTGGGGCATCTGGTCCAAAGTTCCCGCATTGAGCTTTCCACCCGGCCAGATCTCACCTACCCTGTTAATCGCTACCTTATGCAGGTCCGCCGAGCTTTGGTCTGAGCCGGAGATGATTTTGATGTGTCCTTGATACGACCCTGCGTCACGGCAGCTGGGTGAAGGACCAAGGTTGTGGGACATAACCTCAACGAAAGTCGGTTACAGCGCCAGTTCGACCATTCTCCAATTGGCAGGAGTGATGGTCCCATCAGCATTGGCAGAGTCGACCACGGCCCATGTGAGGCTCTCTTTCACAATCTCGCTAAGCGACTTCGAGAGCTTAGGCTTGGGGGTAGCCAGTCCTACGCGCTTAGGGATGCTTTGGGTGAATTGGGCAGGGCGATCGGCTGATCCTACTGCTTGTGCAGTCGAGGAGGGGACACGATGTGCGCATCAGTGTGAGCCTTTGCCTATCGTGTCTAGCATGCACAATGGTCGATATGCTGAGGGTTGGTCTAGTTGCTTTCCCGTCTTATATTCCCGTATATCATATGTGGGTTGCCATGTTTGTGTAAAATGGTCAATAAAAAACTGCTGTTTTTGTTTACATTTTTTTGTTGGTCTTAAATCAAGAAAATATTTAATTGAAAATATTATTTCATATTGTAGAAAATATTATTTGTAGTGCTACAAATAGTGGATGTGTCAAGGCAAATACTCGCGCACATAAAACGCACTCAATTTTATTATTTCGAAGAATTCCAGACTCTGGACTAAGAAAATATACAAAAAATGTAAAATTCAGTATATTAAAAAGTGTATTTACTAAATACTTGAAGTCTTAATTATTCTTAGCCTTTTCAAACTGTTTGTTAATTGGTTGGCAGATATGCTAGATGACGTGGGAAAAAAGCATGAGATATATTCAGACTGTATAGAAAAGCGAAAACTATTTGGAATAAATAACAACTTTTTTTATAGCAAATAATTCTCTCTCTCTATATTAATAATAAAATGTAACAAAAAAGAATAAAAAATAAAATATATCGCAATATTAAAATAAATTTATAACACACAAATAATAATAAAATGTAACAAAATAGGAATAAAAAATAAAATATATCACAAGACTAAAATAAATTTATAACACACAAATTATTAATACACTATAATTTAATTTAATATAAAAATTATTTACATACATTCACACATGTATGTACACTTAATATAAATGATACGATAAAAACAATATTGACAAGAATTGTAATAAAAGTAATAGGATCCATTCTGAAGTTTAATGAATATATTTAAAAATTAAAAACGAAAATAAAACGTGTAGTTACAAGACTTTTAGTTTTTCACACAAACCTTACCGCTGAATATAAATATATTTTATGACGACTTCCTTCTTGTTGATGGGAGTGATATGGTCCAAAGTAAATTAAATTAATATTAATACTGCAATACCTAGCACCATGGGTTTAAATTTTAGTTTGGCCCCCACTTTCATTATTATTCATTATGGAGAAGTGGGAAAAAGGGAATCATTTACAGGACAGTTAATGAAATAGTCTCTTTTTGAAGTTAGGAGTGCAAGCTTTTTCCATATTTCAACAATTTAATAATTATATTTCTGTTGTAGTCAAACTCGCAATGTTCTCTAAAACCCAAGTAGCGATTAGATTTTATTATTAATAAAATAATAAACGTCCTGATAGTTTGATGAACCTAATATTAATGGATGACAGCTCTGTCAGGCTTGTAAGAAATGGGGCATCAAAAGTGCGAATTCTTCTTCTGTTCAAGGATGGGCAGTGGCATAAGAGGTGTAAAACCATCTTCTCCTCCCCCTCGGAGCCACAGCCTCGGCAAAAATCGTTTGAGAGTCGGCCCAGTCTTTCTGCGTGCTGTCCTAGTATACAGTGGCCGGTCAGAACCGACACAGTTGGTTCTGTTTTTGTCCGTTCTTGCCCAAGTTAGTCTAGCCGTGTGGCAGGATTCCTCGTCAACCCAGGATTTGTAGGCGTCAGCCAGATATTTCCGTTTGATTTCGAGCTTGGCTATTGCCAGTGGGATGCCGATGTTTACAGAGGGCTGAATTTCGTGCAGAAGCATGGCTGCCTCGGCAAGCTCGTTCCCGGGATTTCGCTATGTCCGGGAGCACAGACTAGGTGCACCCGAGAGTAACTTGCGAGTTAATTTAAAGATGTTCGACATTCATGAACGAGCCTTGATGTGGCCGTGGAGCCAAAAAGAGATTTAATGGCGGCTTGGCTGTCTGAGAAGATAGATACGTCGACTGCGCCGATTTCGCTACTCAGCATCCATTTGGCTGCGTGATAAATGGCCATGACCTCAGCTTCAGGACGCTGCAATGGCCTGGGATACGTAGGGAGATGTTTAGGTCCAGTTTGTCGGAAAATATACCGTTGCCGACTCTACCTCCAAGTTTGGAACCGTCGGTATGGATTTCGACCGTTTCACCGACGATAAGCTTTTTTGAAGACCAGTCATTTCTGCTTGGAATAGTGAGGTCTAATTCCGTGTTCAAATCGGGATAGACCGGCATGTAATCAATAAAGTTGGGGGCAGGTGGATCCTGATTCAGAATCGAGACATGGCCAGTGAGGGTTATGGGCCAGTGCGAAAGAGCGTTAAGTTTAATCGCTTGTTGCTTAACCAGGAGCCCCGAAGGGAGCCAGTGCAGCATGGCAAAAAGAGCTTTCGTAGGTGTGGTACGTCGAGCGCCACTGATCAGTAGAGCAATGCATATTCTGACGTGTAGAGCCAGCTGGAGCACGATGGGGACTTCGTCCTCGAGTCGTGCTCCAGCTACACTTTTACAGCAGTATATAACGCATTTTTTTTACGTACCCTCTCAGCTAGATTGGCTTTCCAATTAAGCTTTGGGTCGAGAATCAGGCCTAAGTACTTAACGTGTGTGCTCAAAGAGAGCACCTAGTGAAAAGCATAGCCTCGGTTTTGGATGGGTTAGCCCCAAGTTCGAATTCACGACACAGTTCGACACAATAGAAAGTGAATAGTTTAGTTTTTCGGAAAGTGTTTGGGGGAATTTGCCGGATGCCGCGGTTGCTATGTCATCCGCATAGGCTATCACTTTGCATCCAGTAGATTCCAATCTCACCAGTAGTGTGTTAACTGCCAGCTTCCAGAGGAGGGATGATAAAACACCCCCTTGTGGCGTGCCCCTGTTAACCACCCTCTTGCATTGGGGTCGTGCCATTTGGTGCTACTGAACTCCCGTTCTAGAAAACAGCAGCACCTGGGGGAGTGTAGAGCATTTAAAGTTACCCAGGGTGCATCGCGTGGAGGCGATCTACTTACACCCCGAATCCTTAACAAGAACACCTTGTCAAAACACTTTCTTGACAATCTACATAAATAAATTTTACTTGTTTGATAGCAATCAGAAGTTATTCTTTTAATATAATGTACAAAAATAAGAGAAATAAAGTATACTTCTCTGCGTGTGTCTTAAATGTGGATTTCTTGGCGAATAAATATTTTTAAAAAACTTCGTAGACGTTGGTGGGTACGTCCACTTTACGTCGAACGACTGAAAAAGGTTTTTTCCAAACAACATTTAAAAAAATTAAACAATATGAAGAGGTTTTTTTCAAATACACGCGAATGAATCTAACACAATTCTTTTATGATTAGTGCAACATGATCTAAAAAAATATTTGATAAGAAGGCCAATAAATCCAGAGGCCGGTTGTCTCTGACATTGGTGTAAGTAGTCTCTGGAAGTAGCATGTAAATATATCGTAATATAATTCCTTTTATTTTACATATTTATCACAAGGAGTTTCAAGGCATTTTCTTTTTTTTCCGAAGGGAGGGGAAATCTTCAAAAGTTCGTACCCCACCATCCAACAGTGTGAGATTTCTACTCACTAAAACCACCTCCCTAACCTTACAGATACGATAAGCCTCAAAGACCTGATAGCGATTTAGGAAGGTTATTAAACAGATATACAAAGATATACGAAGAGAACTACTCGCGGTTTGAAAGAAAAAGTGTTATTTTCGACTTCAACATATGTTTAGATTCATTGAAATAAATCACCTCCGAAACTAAATTGAAATCATAACACACACTACGAAACGGCGCAAAATATAAATAGTTCGGATTACAAGGATGAAGATACAAGGGAGTGAATTTCCTTGTTCTTCTTGCAGGAGCATTAAAGTGGATAATTCTAAGAAAAAAACTACTTTTTATTTCACTACTCATGAGTTTAAACACAAAAGACGCATTAAACATTGTTCTACCGGTTTTAAGAGAGGGTAGACGAATAAGTTTAAGACGACTCACATAAGAGGGAAGTTGAAAATTCTAGTTTCATGTAAAGGAACGTAGGCAAAACAATAAAAACCGCTTTTGAACCGATTGAATAGCAGCAGAGCCATATCTGGGACATCAAAAAAAACTTGCGTATTCTAATGATGGGCGTACCAAGGAAGTATATAGAAGTTTGGTAATAAAGGGGACTTTGAACTCCTTTGCCCAGAGTTTTATAAAGCCTTGCGAGTAGTTTTCTCATGGGTGTGTGAGTAAGGCAAATAATTTGTGAAATATGCGAAGTCCTTTGGAAATTGCTGTCGCCTACATATATACCCAAATTCAATGTGATCGCTCCGAAATCTGGATCCCAATACTTCAATTACAAGGGGACCTGCAGCATAGTCCTAATGGCAGTTTGCGACGCAAATTATGTTTTTGCAGCAGTTGATGTTGGAGCGTATGGGAGCCAAACTGACAGTGGCATTTTTCGTCTGTCTCAAATAGTTCAGAAGCTAACAAGCATCGATTTGCTTATTCCCCAAGGAAGCGACAAAATAACGTCGCTGTATTTTATAGGCGACAACGCATTCCCATTGAGGACAAATATAATACGACCTTATCCTGGACTGCTGTTGGAGTCTAAGAACGATACCTTTAACAGGCGTTTATCTAGAGCAAGACGAGTGATTGAGAACGCTTCCGGTAGTTTGTGTAATTGGTGGCGGGTATTACTTTCCACAATCGAATTCCACCCACAAAATGCTGATAAAATTATACTCGCTTGAGCGTTGTTGCATAACTTTGTATAAATCACCTCCAAATTGTACAATTTTACCACATATGATTGTCCTGTTTACACTGTAACAATCACGCAAAGTTTTCCACTTTTGTTTACATGCGTCAACTTGAAAAAACAATTATCAAAAATTTGCTTTAGAAATAATTTTTAAAATCATTTTACCACTCATTTCCATTTGCTCTGCAATCTCCACCCAGACTTGAAGTTTTTTCACATTTTTATAATCAGGGTGCTTTAAATTGTAAAGAAATTCGTAATTTTCCTTGCGCTTCAGTCTCAGCTTGAGCGTCAGCTTCAGCGTCAGCTTCAGCGTGAGCTTCTCAGGCTGCAGGCAGAGTGCCGACTGGCGACCGAACCGAACCGAACCGAACTTATTGCTGACTTGTTTCAACTTATGGGATGGCAGAGTGCCGGCTGAAACTTGTGCTTTTTTTGTAAACAAAACCAATCATACACTGCGTTGACAACAGCAAGAGCATGGTTGAGGCAGGAGAAGTTGTTGGTGTGGAATGAAGGAAAAGAATTTTGTGTTTTGCATATACATATGTACATATGTATATTTCGTTCAAACGGTAAACAAAACCAATCATAAACAAAAAAGCAAGAGCATGATATAATGATCTACATGATAGATACACACATACATATATGTCAAACAAAACAGAAAGAATTATTTCAATAGCATCAAAGCATCAACTTAAATATTTACACATACAATCAAACATCAGTCACAATCGGTCACAAAAAAGTCTCTAAAACAGTTTTGTCCAGTCAGTCAGCAATAAGTTCGGTTCGGTTCGGCTGTTACTCTGACATCTCGGCGCCGATTTGCACTAATTTGTATTGAACCAGTTTTTTTTTTCGGTCAGCAATGAGTTCGGTTCGGTCGCCAGTCGGCACTCTGCCAGCAGCCTCATTGTGTTGACTTCCATTTAAAAAGCTGTGTTGTATTTTTGACAGCGCCTCATGCTTTACTCTCACCCTCACATTATGTTTCAGCACTTACAATGAACATACATACTATGTACACAAGAATGATAGAAAAGAAGATTACGCATTGCCCAGGTCCGTTATAATTTTCTTTCTGAGCTTGACATTTCATTGCTGGGCCGTGACAGTGCGGATCAAAAATAATAGAGTACGGATAGTTTATTTTAAATAAATAATAAAATAGGAGGAATATAAAGAGACAATTATTAAAAATGAAATGTGTGGTGGCAGGTTGTAATAACTGGAATGAAAGCAAAGCGTCGGAGTGCAGTTTTTTCTCCTTTCCGTCCGATGCGACTGTTTTAAAAAACTGGATAAATTTTTGCCGGCGAGAAACCGTTTTTAATCCGAAGAACAGCTTCATTTGCATGGAGCATTTCACAAATGATGACTTCGCAAATAGCTTGCAGTATCAAATGGGTAAAATATAAATTATTTAAATTGAATTTGTGTTGCTGAACTTGTGCAATTCTTCCAGGCTTCACTAAGCGGAGTTTTGAAAATTCAGAGCGTACTCAACGCGTTGAACGGAGGGAAAATAAAAAGATTGGCGCTAAGCTACTCCAAGAGCAAAATCTTGTCGCATCTCATAATGGTAATAAAAATAATCAACAATTTTTTATAGGGATATTAAAGTTGTAAATTTTAGAGGAACTTTTGGTGGAGAGTTGTGTGTCCAAAGAGGCTCTGAGTGTGATCGCAGAAGACCCGCGTCCAGTAGATGAAAACAAGGAAAACTCTTTCCTCTACTCTACAAATATACTAATAGAAGCCTCAACCTCACGAGGAATCATCCATAGTAACAGAAATGTATTTAAAGAAGTGGAGTATTTGCAAAATCAAATGTAAGTGTAAAAATAAATTTATTATTTAAAGAATAATTATTTTCAAATGTGTAATATGTATATTTTATACTACTCACACAACAAAATTCTAAAGGAGGAGAACTGGCGTATGCGACAGGGACAAAATCAGCAGCGCAGGGAGCCAATATATTTGTAATATATTGTTATATGTATTTCGCCGAAAAATGTTTCATGTAAAAAAATAAATGTTTCTATTTTTAATATTACACAGCAATGTTTACTTTTTTGCTTACCAAATATACGCTAGTTTGACATTTCTCTTTGCAACCATGCTACTATGACGTAGAACGTAAAATTTTTGTACGCCGCTTTGCGCATATGAGTACGAGTATCGTCAACTGCTCCTGTTTCGATTTTTCTTTTATCTCCTCAATCGTAGCAAAACGCTTTCCTTTCATCGGTGTCTTCAGTTTTGGAAAGAGTCGGAAAAGTCAGCGGGGGCCAAGTCCGGTGAATACGGTGGTTGAGGCATGATGACGGTTTTATTTTTGGCAAAAAACAGCTCCTGAGCGATGTCCATGCGACGTTGTTTTTGCTCAAAATTTAGCAATTTTGGAACAATCTTCGCTGCCGCAGGTTTCATGCCTAAAACATCCGTAAAAATTGCTTGGCATGAGCCGAACGATATACCAACATCATCAGCAACCTCTCTGATAGTGATTCGACGATTATCCAAAATCATTTTCTTAACTGCGTCAATGTTTTCATCGGTTGTTGACGTGCTCGGGCGACCAGGACGAGCATCGTCATTGACATCTTCTCGGCCTTCCTTAAACCGGTTATACCACAGTTGAACTTGTGTTCTGCTCATAGTAGACTCGCCAAAGGCCACAGTCAACATTTCAAATGTCCTTGCGCATTTAATTTCATTTTTTACACAAAACTGAATACAGTTTCTTTGTTCCATTTTTTCGAATAGTACAAAATCGAAGAGGACACCAAAACACGACCAACCTTTTTATCTATCAAAAACAAACTGACAATCCAAAATGGTTGGTATTGCCAACATATATAATAGACATGTGTACCAACATAACAGGAAAAAAATGCGAACATCGAACATACGTAACTCACGAAAAGATGAAAATAACGGCTATTTTTTTATCTCATCTCGTATGTGTAGGTTTATTTAGGTTTAGTGTTATTTATTATTGTTATTTAGTTCGTAGTTTCACAATAATTAAATTTAATTATGTAGATTTTGTTTGAATTTTCCACAATAATTTTAAAGATGTAATTTTACCAATGACATTGTAATAAATAATGAACTTTTCTAATAAATACATATGTGTGCATTCATATGTGAATTAGATATGAATATGAAATATTAACTTAGTCTTTAAGCACTACTTAATATAAAGTTCGATAAACTATGTATTTTTGAATATTATTCAATAAAAAAATTTGAATTATTATATGCACATATGTATGTACATATGTATGTAGATCTTTTCAAGAATGATAGAATAGAAGATTGCGACAATGCTGGTACCAAAGTTTACTCTCTGCGAATGTTGTCATAAGGTACATGCGAGATGAGAGAACAGCCAAAATGAATACATTTTTGTGTGAGAAATGTGATAATTTGTGTTTAATATTAAAATTAAATATTTATTGCTTTTTATGATAAATGTAAACTAATATATTTCAATTGATTTGGCATTAAAATTTTCGTTTTATTCAATAATTTGTTGGTTAAATTTGTGTCGTGAATGCTGTTATTTAGTGTTTGGGTGCAACAATAGGAAAATTAAATTATTTTGGAAAGTGAAATAAAAAAACACATGTACATGTAGGTACTTATTTTATAATTTAGTTATTTTATTTATATATTTATGTGTATACGTAGTTATATACACAGATATGCAAGTTACATATAACGCTTCCCACACACTGGGCGATGATCCTATAGAATCATCTCCACTGTCATTGTTGCCTTAAGCAACATTTATTCAGCTGCAGTTAAGATAAACATAATAGCGATGCTGCAGTTAAGATAAACATAATCGCAAATACAATTATGCTGATAACGCAAGTTGTCGTTGTTTCCATTTGAATTTCACAACAGATGGAATGCTTAAATCATAATTGTAAATGATCATTATCTATGATCATTAGTAATTATCTTTCCAATAAAGAGTTCCCTTGGATTTCCAAAAGAAGTTACTTGGCTTCTTTTGTAGAGTATTAAGTTTAGTTTTTAAGATTCACTGAAAGACTCCGGTCTAGCTTTAATAAAAGGGACCGTTAATAAATCGTTATAAATAAAAACCTAAAACGCTTTTATTTAAAAACTAAACTGGCGACGAGGATGGGATTGACAAGTGAAAAATGTCAATCCTTTTAAAATAATTAAAAGAACCTAATGTTAGTGCAAAATAACATTATAAAACATTAAAAGAAGGATAGTCTTTAAAAAGACTTTAAACAAAAAGAAAAAAGAAACATCATTAAAAAATTATCCTAAATTTGCTAATCGCTAAAACTTAGTAAAAAATTGAAGGAAAACCAAAGGAAGTACAATTGACGAACCAGGAAAGGAGTATTCCATAACAAACAAACTAAAGAATTTGCAACAAGTTGAACAACAAAAGGAAACCGCAGCAAAGCAACCAGGACGAAGGAAAACGTTCGTATTTATCAAATTATTATTGTATTATATTAAACTAAATTCTAATTAGTATTAAGTAGAAAACTTAAAAGAAAATTTGCTTGTATATTTTATCAATTTTTAACAATATATAAATTGAACGAAAATTAATCTTGCGATTCCTAAATTAGGACCCTCCAGGATATAACATTGAAAAAAAAAATTATAAGAAAATGACAACCTTAACGTTATCTGAATGCTTACGAGAAGCAAGAAGTGTACCGGTATTTACTGGGGAAGGGAGTTATAATCTTGGTAATTATTTGAGGGATATTAGTGCCGTCCTTCAGTTGACAGAAGCAGCTTATCACGTTACTATACAAAAAATTTTGGCAAATAAGCTTCAGGGAAAGGCTTTAAGGAAAATTGAAACACTTAGTGATCCATCTTGGGACCAAATTCAGACAAAGTTAAGACAGGAATTTGGAATTAAAGAAAGTTATTTTTATCTTAGACAAGAAGCTATGAATGTTAAAGCAAACAATTTAGAGGAGTTACATTACAAATTAGAAAAAATATTAGGGTTAATGAATAAAAAATATAATATTGAAATCGAAAAAAATGAGGATTTCAAACCAGAGAATAATCAAAGGATTATTTTTAACATATATTTAAATTTTTTGCCAATCCATATTAAGGCATTACTAATTCAAAATAACATGGATTGTTTATATAAAGCTCATGATTATTTTGTTGAAAATAATTTAATGAAAGATATTGTTCTTAGAGGACAATATAATTATTCCAACAGAAAGCCACAGAGATTTTCGAATAATTCAAATAATAATCAGACACATTCTGGTTATAGAGGTGAAACTAGATATGCCCAAAATAATAATACACAAAATTGGGGTAATAGATATCCAAATAGAAATCTAGCAAATAATAGAAATTCAAATAATACATATCAGCCTAGAACTTTTCACAATAATAATAACTTACAAAGTTCTTACCAAAGAAATCAGAATAATGGCAATCGAAAGGAACTTAATCCTTCGGTGATACCAAACCGCAATCCAAGCGTCGAGCCCATGGATATCAGCAACATCCAGGTTGAAAATTTTCAAACACGACCGGTAGTCAGCGACTACCCATGACCAAATTAACTTTTAATAATGTACCAGTACAATGTTTAATTGATACTGGATCAGCAACCACTTTAGGTGATTATCGAGTTTTTGGAAAACTCAAAAGTTTAAGAAATTTAGAAAAACCAATTAGACTAAATACTCTAACTGGTTTTGCTCAAGTAACTCAAGAGGTTATAATAAAATTGCCCTCAGAATTTAATGATTCAAATAAGACTATGTCAATAAAAATTACAGATTTTAAAGATAAACCATTTGATTGTATAATTGGCAACAATATTTTAAAACCGATTGGAGCCATTATAAATTTATTAGAAAACAAGTTAATTGTTAACAATCAAGAAATACTTTTAAATAAAGAAGAAAATGTTTCAATAAATTATGAAGAAATAAGGTGCATGGAAATTGAAAATTTCGATATAAGAGGATTAATAAGTGATAATTTAAATAAGGAAGAAGTTAACGAACTTACAAAGTTTTTAAAAAATAATAAGAAGACTTTTTATATTAAGGGTCAACACTTAACAGCAACAAATTGCATAAAGCATAAAATAGTGACAACAACACAAAAACCCATTTATTCCAAAAATTATAGGTATCCTCAAATTCACGAACAGGAAATTGAAGCACAAATGACTGAAATGTTGTCAGAAGGAATAATAAGGCAAAGTAAATCGCCTTACAGTTCCCCACTATGGATTGTTCCGAAAAAATCGGATGATTCAGAAAAAAAGAAATGGCGTGTTGTCATCGATTATAGAAGTTTAAATAAAGTAACTATAGATGATAAATTTCCCATGCCAAATATTGAATCTTTGTTTGATAAATTAGGTCGTTCACAATATTATCAAATTTTAATGGATGAAAATGATATAGAAAAAACAGCATTCTCAACACCTATGGGACATTTCGAGTATATTCGAATGCCATTTGGTTTAAAGAATGCTCCCGCTACTTTTCAGCGTATGATGAACTTTGTTTTACGTGATTTTGTTAATAAATCATGTGTAATATACATGGACGACATTCTAGTTTTTTCAACGCCATTAACCGAACATTTTGAGATTCTAAAGGGAATATTTACGAAATTAAATGAACACAATTTAAAGGTACAATTAAGTAAGTGCCAATTTTTGTCCAAGCATACAGAATTTTTAGGACATATTATTTGCAAGGAAGGTATAAAACCAGACCCTTCAAAAATAAATGCAATTAATAAGCTGAGTTTGCCAACAACAGTAAAGGAAATAAAATCATTTCTTGGGTTAACCGGTTACTATCGGAAATTCATTAAAAATCATTCAATGATAGCTAATCCTTTAGTGAAATATTTGAAGAAAAATGCTAAATTAAATCAGATCTGCAATGATGTAGAATATAAAGAAGCATTTGAAAAGTTAAAGAAACTTATAACGTCATATCCAATTTTAGCATATCCAAATTTTAGTAAAAAATTCGTATTAACGACTGACGCTAGCAACATTGCAATAGGAGCTGTTCTTAGCCAGGAAAATAAACCAATATGTTATGCGAGCAGAACATTAAATGGTCACGAAAGAAATTATTCAACAATTGAAAAGGAACTTTTAGCCATTGTGTGGGCTATAAGGTATTTTAGATCTTATTTGTATGGAAGAAAATTCTTAGTTCAAACAGATCATCAACCATTAAAATGGTTGTTTCAATTAAAAGATCCAAATCAAAGAATAATCAGATGGAGGATAATGTTAGGAGAGTACGAATTTGAAGTAGACTATTTAAAAGGAAAGGACAATAAGGTTGCAGATTTTCTAAGTCGAATAGAAAATGATGATAACGAAAAAGAAGATTTTCATTTAAAAAACTTGTTTGAACTATCTGATGATGAAATGGAAACAATCCATTCTGATGTAGAAAATTTAAACGATCAATTCCCTATCAGCGAAGGAATCGTCCATAAATATAAAAAACAAATAAGAATTGTCCGACAAAAAAGTGTAGAGGTGGAAAATAAATTACGGATTTATAAAATTATTTATATAGGGGAAACAGACCTAACAAATGAACATTATCTAAATGATATATTTCGCGCAAATATAAAAAAAGGAAAAATAGGAATTTTCTCCGAACTAGATGATAGAAATTATAATATTGTTCAACAGAAATTAATAAATCTCTTCAGTAATGACAATAAAATTAAATTTATTAAATGTTGTAAATTAGCCGTTGATTTAACTGACGAAAATCAAGTTTTTGAAATTATTGAAAAAATTCATAATGATACAAATCACAGGGGTGTTTTAGAAAATTTTGAAGAAATAAAACATAAATATTTTTATCCAAATTTAGTTAAATATATAAATAAATATATTAACAATTGTCAAACTTGTGCTGAAAATAAGTATGATAGAAAACCTTTTAAAAAATATTTCAACCACACTGAAACTCCAAACAGACCGAATATGATTGTACATCTGGATATATTTCAGATACATAAAATATGTTTTTTAACAACAATAGATAAATTTTCGAAATTAGGGTCAGTTCATAAATTAAGTGACAAAAATATGATAACAATAAGAACAAAATTAGAGGAACGACTTGCATTATTAGGAAAACCAGAATTATTAATAATGGATAATGAATTTAATAATTCGCTAATAAAACTTTTTTGTAATGAAAATAATATAACCCCACATTTTACAACACCGAATTCACATACAGGTAATTCGGATATTGAAAGGTTACATTCAACTCTTTTAGAACACATACGAATACTAAAAAGAAAAGATGAGGAAATAAATATTGAAGAGTTAGTAATAAGGGCAGTAGGTTGTTATAATAATACAGTTCATTCAACCACAAAGGTTAAGCCAATAGACTTTATTAATCATCGAAATATTGATTTAGAAAAGGTTAAAAAGACAATGGAGGAAATAAAAATCAAAGCAATTAACCGAATAAATTCTAAACGAGAAGGCGTCCCTGACTTTAATAGGCCCAAGTTATATGTAAAAAATCCGAAAGCTCTTAGACAAAAGACTAGCAAAAGATTTATCGTTTACAACAAAAATAACCCAAATAAAATAGATCTGGCAAATTTTAAAAGATCATTAAAATTATTTACAGATAATGTTAGTAATATGGATGTTGCTGATGACATCGGTACAAGGATCGTTGGAAATCAACAAGATTGAATCCGAAGGAGGTTATGGTGTCATCGAGGGTGAGGAAATTGCCATAATGCAAAATTATTCAAAGCTTTTGCACGTTTATAATTTAGAAGAAATAAGCAGCACCATCAATAAGGTTAAAATAGGAATTGCTAGAGATTTCAGTTTAAATAACGGTTGGATAATATTAAATCTACAACACAAAGTAGATGACTTAATACACGCGTTAGCTACACTAAGTGTACATAGCAGAGGGAAAAGAGCTTTAATTAATATAGGAGGAAGAGCCATAAAATGGATTTTTGGTAACATGGACGATGAAGATAAGGAACATATTGATAATCATTTCAAAACAATTGACTTAAATCAAAAGAATATTATTACAAACATAAATAAGCAAATAAAAATTAATTATGATATGCAAAAGTATTTGCAAAATATTAATTTAATAATCACATCTCATAAAACAATATTTAATGAGACATACACTAAAGAAATAGCAAATAATATAGAATTAACAAAATATAATAATTATCTGCATATTATTAATCAAATTAAGGAAAAAATTGAAAAAATTCAAGAAAATATACTCGTAGCAAAATATAATATCATGAACCGATTTATACTAACAAACGAAGAAATTGATTTTTATAAAATTGACAATTTAAAATTAAAAAATATAAGATGTAACATTGGTCTTGTTGTTAAAGATAGTGTAAGTAAAAAATAGGAGGGAAAATTGTATCCAAGTGATATAAGTGATAAGGAATGGGAAATTTTGGAGCCACATGTTGCACAAGGAAAGATAGGGAGGCCAAGAAAGCACAATATCAGAACAATTATTAATGCAATAAGGTATATAATGAGAGGTGGTTGTCAATGGAGAATGCTGCCGAAAGATTTTCCTCCATGGAAGACGGTGTATGACTATTTTCTCAGGTGACGTAGTAATGGCAAATTGGAAAAAATACATAATATGCTAGTAAAAGAGGTAAGAAAAATGTTTGGTAAAAATGAAACACCTTCAGTAGGAATAATTGACAGTCAATCAGTAAAAACCACTCAAAAAGGGAATCCAGAGGATATGATGCTGAAAAAAAATAAAGGGTAGAAGACGTCATATTGTTGTAGATACAGTGGGCTTAATTATTGCGGCTGATGTTCATAGTGCAAGTGTTCAAGATCGTGATGGTGCTCTAAATTGCATTTTTAATTTGTAAGATAAGATCTTTTCCTTTTTGCATGCCTCACATAAAAAAGACACATTTTAAACTTTTTTGTTGCAATAAAATAGAAACAAAAGTGCTGTCCCTTGGACTCTTTGGATAATTTAATGATAAAAAATTTGGAGAGAAATTTTATACACTATCGCTGATATTTTTGCTTAAGTTGACGCCATTGCCTGAACGGATACAACTTAATTTTTAATCTGCAGGAGTCAAGTTGAGAATGTCCAATTTTCCACTTTCTTTATAGCATAACATACTTCAGCGCCTCAGGAGGCCGGAGAGAAGCGAAGAACTGCAAGCGCAGATAGAAACCGTCTCTAAATTAATTTTGAGCTGGTTTGTATTTCTACAACTGGCGCTTTCACCAGGTCTCCGCCATAATTTCCAGTATGTTCAACTGGTTTATCGTCCTCGCATACTTCAACAACAGCATATACAAACAACAGTTACAGCATATACAAACAACAGTTACAGCAACAGCGGGGTCAGCAACCATAAAAAACGCATACAAGGCAAGTGTTTCAACTGCGGTCGTCGCGGACACTTTGCTGCAAACTGCAGAGAGAAACGAAAATCGCAACAAAAGGAACAAGAAAATTCCAAATCTTTTGCTTTTCTTGCTAATTCATCTACGCATGATTTTCGTTGCGACAAGTGGATTATTGACAGCGGCGCTACATCACATTTATGCTGCGACCGTTCATTGTTTGTCTCATTTGAAGAGCGCAAGGAAAGAATAGATCTCGTGGGCAACAAATTTATTGAAGCAGAAGGGCGAGGAGACGTTGACGTGGAGAGCAATGGTTTTCGCATAAATTTGAAAAATGTTTTGTATGTGCCAGAGCTGCGATGTAATTTTGTTTCAGTTTCCAAAGCGTGCCAAAATAAACTTTCTGTGAACTTTGAAAAAGAACAAGTAGTCATACGCGACAAAAATGACATTTTGATTAGAGGCATTGAAGATGGTGGTTTATTTACATTTACCTCAAAAATAAATAAGTGTTTTGTGACAACAGATGCAGCAAATAATGCAATGGTTTGGCATAGGCGCTATGGACATTTGAATTTCGGTAGCTTGAATGAAATGTTAAATAAAAAATTGGTGTTTGGACTTAACATAAAAGATTTTTCAAATAAAGATGAATGCATAACATGTGCGAAAAGCAAAATTTGCGTAAAGCCATTCCCTCGTTCGTCGGAGAATCGTGCTAAAAATTTATTAGAAGTGGTTCATAGTGATGTGTGCGGGCCAATAAACAAAGACTCAATTGGTGGCTCACGATATTTTGTATCTTTCATAGACGACAAGTCACGTTATATTTTTGTTTATTTTTTAAAGAAAAAAGACCAAGTGCTAGACACATTTATTTCATTTAAAGCCATGGCAGAAAAACAGACTGGTCAAAAATTAAAAATACTGCGAAGTGGCAATGGCGGTGAATTTATTAGTAAAAGTTTTGATGATTTTTTAAACAAGAACGGTATCAGGCGGCAGTTGACTGTTCCGCATACACCGCAACAGAATGGCGTGGCAGAGCGTGCTAATCGCACATTGGTGGAGATGGCGCGCAGCATGTTAGAGCATAGCAGACTTGATGAAAGCTTTTGGGCAGAGGCGGTGGCAGCTGCAGTCTATTTGAGAAATAGAGCTGCAACGAAATCACTTCTAAATGAAACGCCATACGAAGCATGGGTTGGTAAGAAACCAAGTGTGTCACATTTGAAAATTTTTGGGTCAACGGCGATTGCAATTGATAAAACCCAATCAAATAAATTCAGGCCAAAAGGCAGTGAGTTTATTATGGTAGGCTATTCCGAAACTTCTAAAGCTTATCGTTTAATGGATCCAGAGACTAGAAAAGTTATTACTAGCCGAGACGTTATATTTTTTGAAGAGCGGTTCAACAACAACAAAGAAATTCAGAGCGACTTAACAATCTTGGACACTGAAGACATTGCAGCTGGATCTACTGAAAGTGTTAGCCCAAACGAAGAAGATGAGAGCTGTGCAGCAGATATGATCAAAGATGCTGAACCAGTAAGATATGGTCCTGGTCGTCCCAGAATTATTCACACCGGGGAACCAGGGCGCCCACGCAAGGAGCGCCATATATTAAATTTTATTGAAAGCAAGGAACTAAAAATACCGTCGTGTGTAGATGAGGCTTTGAGTAGCGAATATTCAAAGCATGGAAAGACTCCATGCAGAAGGAGTATGATGCGTTAGTGGAGAATAATACTTGGACACTTGTACAGTTGCCAGCAGGTGAAAAAGTTATCAATTGTAAATGGGTGTACAACATAAAGAGAAATGCAGATGGTAGTATTCAGCGCTTTAAGAGTCGTTTGGTGGCAAAAGGCTGCAGTCAACAATTCGGAGTAAATTTTACTGAAACATTTTCACCAGTGGTAAGATACGCGACCATCCGTATGCTATTTGCGCTAGCATGCGAACATGAGCTCTATTTACATCAAATGGATGTGTCATCAGCGTATTTAAACAGCGATTTGCATGACATCGTATATATGAGGCAGCCCGAAGGTTTTGTTAGCCAGAAATTTCCAAATCGAGTGCTGAGGTTAAACAAGGCGTTATATGGGCTGAAGCAGAGTGGGCGTGAATGGAATGCGACGCTTGATGGAGTTCTAAAGAAAATTGGGTTTTCACCGTGTGTCAGTGAGCCCTGCGTGTACACAAAAAATGAAAATGGTAACTATAATATAATTGCTGTGTACGTAGACGATCTCATTATAGGGTGCTCAAAACTTGAAGATTTATCTGCAATCAAAACACAAATCGCAGAAGAGTTTGATGTTGTGGATGGAGGTCCACTTAAATATATCCTGGGCATGGAAATATGCCGCGAAGGTGAAACAGGTCCTTTAGCTGTTTGTCAGCGAAAATACATCCTTGATCTTCTAAAGCAGTATGGTATGGACAATTGCAAACCTGTATCAACACCGTTAATTCCAGGGTTTCAAGTGAGCTGCGGAGTTGAAAGTTGCAGAAAGGCGAATCAAACGGAGTATCAGTCTCTAGTTGGTGCCTTGATGTATTTAGCCATTTCAACGCGACCAGATATACTCCATTCGATTTCAAAGCTGTCACAGAGAAACACCGATCCTCATTCAGAGCATGAGGCTGCATTGAAGCATATCCTAAGATATTTAAAAGGAACCGTCGATTTAAAAATCCATTACAGCAAGACTGGTAAGCCTATAGAGTGCTATGTAGATGCCGACTGGGGTAGTGACACCAGTGACAGAAAGTCGTATACGGGTTGTGCCTTTATTGCAGCAGGCAGCGTGTTTTCATGGGAAAGCAAAAAACAGAGCGTAGTTTCACTCAGCAGTACGGAAGCGGAGTATGTGGCTCTCTCGGCAGCGGCCAAAGAAGCTCTTTATATCAAAAAATTGTTAAATGAAATAGGTTTTGGCGAAAATCGTCCGATGGTTTTGAATGGCGATAACCAAAGCGCACAAAGTTTAGTAAAGAATCCCATATATCACTCTAGAAGTAAACATATAGATATTAAATTTCATTATATTCGTAATTTGTATGAAAATTCCGAGATAACTTTAAACTATGTTTGTACTGAAGAAATGATATCTGATATTTTAACCAAAAATTTGCAAAGGTTTAAACACTGTAAATTTACAAGAGAAATGGGATTGTATTAATTTTTTTATTTATTTTTAATATGCAATCAAATATGTTTGTATTGAGAAGGAGTGTTAAAGATAATATTACGTGCAATACAATATATTTGACTCTACTGTATTTATAATGAATTAGCCATCACTGTAACATGAATTCTGTTTTTTGTTTTGGAATCGAATCTTTGCATTTGCTTTTGGATTGTATTTTTGGCAACTCCTTCTCCTTTCTATATTTCTAATATTATTTACTCTCTCAGGAAACGTTGAACAATAAAGTTGTGTGTCGCTTTTTTATTTAACAAACGAACGATTAAAATCTAATACTTGTATCCAACAATTTAATAATTTTTGCTATTTTAATACCGAATTATTTGGAAACTTTTTTCAAAACCAATATAATTTTACCAATCCCAAACAAAAATTCTACACAAATAAATATTGAAATGACAAAAATTGTAACTGTCTATAATGCTACGTATATTGTTAATGAAGAAAATAATATATTAAAAATGGAAAAAGTTAACCATTGTATTGAAAATTTATTAAAGAACAACTATAATGAATGTACAAAAAGTGTTTTTAAAAAAGTTGTTATAAAAGAAATAGATATTGGAAACGTAGTGGCAATTAATGTTAAAACGAATCTTACAAGTACATGTAATAATTATACTTACTTTTTAAATGGAAATTATTTAATAAAATCTGACAAATGTGAAATAAAAATTGATGATTTCGTTTTGAAACGCTTTGAGAGTAATTTGAATGTGATTATTCCAAATTTTAACATAATTTCAGAAAATACAACAGAAATATTAAAATTACCAGAATTTAACAATTTACAAGAAATTGAACAAGTGTTTGATTCAAGAAATAAAAATTATCATATTTACCTTTTTGTACTCTATATTTTAATAGTCATAATTATAATTTTTCTTATATCAAAATATTTAAGACAGTTCAAAAGAATTCGAAGGGACTCGAATTTAAAGGGGGAGCGAGTTACATATAACGCTTCCCACACACTGGGCGATGATCCTATAGAATCATCTCCACTGTCATTGTTGCCTTAAGCAACATTTATTCAGCTGCAGTTAAGATAAACATAATAGCGATGCTGCAGTTAAGATAAACATAATCGCAAATACAATTATGCTGATAACGCAAGTTGTCGTTGTTTCCATTTGAATTTCACAACAGATGGAATGCTTAAATCATAATTGTAAATGATCATTATCTATGATCATTAGTAATTATCTTTCCAATAAAGAGTTCCCTTGGATTTCCAAAAGAAGTTACTTGGCTTCTTTTGTAGAGTATTAAGTTTAGTTTTTAAGATTCACTGAAAGACTCCGGTCTAGCTTTAATAAAAGGGACCGTTAATAAATCGTTATAAATAAAAACCTAAAACGCTTTTATTTAAAAACTAAACTGGCGACGAGGATGGGATTGACAAGTGAAAAATGTCAATCCTTTTAAAATAATTAAAAGAACCTAATGTTAGTGCAAAATAACATTATAAAACATTAAAAGAAGGATAGTCTTTAAAAAGACTTTAAACAAAAAGAAAAAAGAAACATCATTAAAAAATGTTCCTAAATTTGATAATCGCTAAAACTTAGTAAAAAATTGAAGGAAAACCAAAGGAAGTACAATTGACGAACCAGGAAAGGAGTATTCCATAACAAACAAACTAAAGAATTTGCAACAAGTTGAACAACAAAAGGAAACCGCAGCAAAGCAAGCAGGACGAAGGAAAACGTTCGTATTTATCAAATTATTATTGTATTATATTAAACTAAATTCTAATTAGTATTAAGTAGAAAACTTAAAAGAAAATTTGCTTGTATATTTTATCAATTTTTAACAATATATAAATTGAACGAAAATTAATCTTGCGATTCCTAAATTAGGACCCTCCAGGATATAACATTGGAAAAAAAAATTATAAGAAAATGACAACCTTAACGTTATCTGAATGCTTACGAGAAGCAAGAAGTGTACCGGTATTTACTGGGGAAGGGAGTTATAATCTTGGTAATTATTTGAGGGATATTAGTGCCGTCCTTCAGTTGACAGAAGCAGCTTATCACGTTACTATACAAAAACTTTTGGCAAATAATCTTCAGGGAAAGGCTTTAAGGAAAATTGAAACACTTAGTGATCCATCTTGGGACCAAATTCAGACAAAGTTAAGACAGGAATTTGGAATTAAAGAAAGTTATTTTTATCTTAGACAAGAAGCTATGAATGTTAAAGCAAACAATTTAGAGGAGTTACATTACAAATTAGAAAAAATATTAGGGTTAATGAATAAAAAATATAATATTGAAATCGAAAAAAATGAGGATTTCAAACCAGAGAATAATCAAAGGATTATTTTTAACATAAATTTAAATTTTTTGCCAATCCATATTAAGGCATTACTAATTCAAAATAACATAGATTGTTTATATAAAGCTCATGATTATTTTGTTGAAAATAATTTAATGAAAGATATTGTTCTTAGAGGACAATATAATTATTCCAACAGAAAGCCACAGAGATTTTCGAATAATTCAAATAATAATCAGACACATTCTGGTTATAGAGGTGAAACTAGATATGCCCAAAATAATAATACACAAAATTGGGGTAATAGATATCCAAATAGAAATCTAGCAAATAATAGAAATTCAAATAATACATATCAGCCTAGAACTTTTCACAATAATAATAACTTACAAAGTTCTTACCAAAGAAATCAGAATAATGGCAATCGAAAGGAACTTAATCCTTCGGTGATACCAAACCGCAATCCAAGCGTCGAGCCCATGGATATCAGCAACATCCAGGTTGAAAATTTTCAAACACGACCGGTAGTCAGCGACTACCCATGACCAAATTAACTTTTAATAATGTACCAGTACAATGTTTAATTGATACTGGATCAGCAACCACTTTAGGTGATTATCGAGTTTTTGGAAAACTCAAAAGTTTAAGAAATTTAGAAAAACCAATTAGACTAAATACTCTAACTGGTTTTGCTCAAGTAACTCAAGAGGTTATAATAAAATTGCCCTCAGAATTTAATGATTCAAATAAGACTATGTCAATAAAAATTACAGATTTTAAAGATAAACCATTTGATTGTATAATTGGCAACAATATTTTAAAACCGATTGGAGCCATTATAAATTTATTAGAAAACAAGTTAATTGTTAACAATCAAGAAATACTTTTAAATAAAGAAGAAAATGTTTCAATAAATTATGAAGAAATAAGGTGCATGGAAATTGAAAATTTCGATATAAGAGGATTAATAAGTGATAATTTAAATAAGGAAGAAGTTAACGAACTTACAAAGTTTTTAAAAAATAATAAGAAGACTTTTTATATTAAGGGTCAACACTTAACAGCAACAAATTGCATAAAGCATAAAATAGTGACAACAACACAAAAACCCATTTATTCCAAAAATTATAGGTATCCTCAAATTCACGAACAGGAAATTGAAGCACAAATGACTGAAATGTTGTCAGAAGGAATAATAAGGCAAAGTAAATCGCCTTACAGTTCCCCACTATGGATTGTTCCGAAAAAATCGGATGATTCAGAAAAAAAGAAATGGCGTGTTGTCATCGATTATAGAAGTTTAAATAAAGTAACTATAGATGATAAATTTCCCATGCCAAATATTGAATCTTTGTTTGATAAATTAGGTCGTTCACAATATTATCAAATTTTAATGGATGAAAATGATATAGAAAAAACAGCATTCTCAACACCTATGGGACATTTCGAGTATATTCGAATGCCATTTGGTTTAAAGAATGCTCCCGCTACTTTTCAGCGTATGATGAACTTTGTTTTACGTGATTTTGTTAATAAATCATGTGTAATATACATGGACGACATTCTAGTTTTTTCAACGCCATTAACCGAACATTTTGAGATTCTAAAGGGAATATTTACGAAATTAAATGAACACAATTTAAAGGTACAATTAAGTAAGTGCCAATTTTTGTCCAAGCATACAGAATTTTTAGGACATATTATTTGCAAGGAAGGTATAAAACCAGACCCTTCAAAAATAAATGCAATTAATAAGCTGAGTTTGCCAACAACAGTAAAGGAAATAAAATCATTTCTTGGGTTAACCGGTTACTATCGGAAATTCATTAAAAATCATTCAATGATAGCTAATCCTTTAGTGAAATATTTGAAGAAAAATGCTAAATTAAATCAGATCTGCAATGATGTAGAATATAAAGAAGCATTTGAAAAGTTAAAGAAACTTATAACGTCATATCCAATTTTAGCATATCCAAATTTTAGTAAAAAATTCGTATTAACGACTGACGCTAGCAACATTGCAATAGGAGCTGTTCTTAGCCAGGAAAATAAACCAATATGTTATGCGAGCAGAACATTAAATGGTCACGAAAGAAATTATTCAACAATTGAAAAGGAACTTTTAGCCATTGTGTGGGCTATAAGGTATTTTAGATCTTATTTGTATGGAAGAAAATTCTTAGTTCAAACAGATCATCAACCATTAAAATGGTTGTTTCAATTAAAAGATCCAAATCAAAGAATAATCAGATGGAGGATAATGTTAGGAGAGTACGAATTTGAAGTAGACTATTTAAAAGGAAAGGACAATAAGGTTGCAGATTTTCTAAGTCGAATAGAAAATGATGATAACGAAAAAGAAGATTTTCATTTAAAAAACTTGTTTGAACTATCTGATGATGAAATGGAAACAATCCATTCTGATGTAGAAAATTTAAACGATCAATTCCCTATCAGCGAAGGAATCGTCCATAAATATAAAAAACAAATAAGAATTGTCCGACAAAAAAGTGTAGAGGTGGAAAATAAATTACGGATTTATAAAATTTTTTATATAGGGGAAACAGACCTAACAAATGAACATTATCTAAATGATATATTTCGCGCAAATATAAAAAAAGGAAAAATAGGAATTTTCTCCGAACTAGATGATAGAAATTATAATATTGTTCAACAGAAATTAATAAATCTCTTCAGTAATGACAATAAAATTAAATTTATTAAATGTTGTAAATTAGCCGTTGATTTAACTGACGAAAATCAAGTTTTTGAAATTATTGAAAAAATTCATAATGATACAAATCACAGGGGTGTTTTAGAAAATTTTGAAGAAATAAAACATAAATATTTTTTTCCAAATTTAGTTAAATATATAAATAAATATATTAACAATTGTCAAACTTGTGCTGAAAATAAGTATGATAGAAAACCTTTTAAAAAATATTTCAACCACACTGAAACTCCAAACAGACCGAATATGATTGTACATCTGGATATATTTCAGATACATAAAATATGTTTTTTAACAACAATAGATAAATTTTCGAAATTAGGGTCAGTTCATAAATTAAGTGACAAAAATATGATAACAATAAGAAGAAAATTAGAGGAACGACTTGCATTATTAGGAAAACCAGAATTATTAATAATGGATAATGAATTTAATAATTCGCTAATAAAACTTTTTTGTAATGAAAATAATATAACCCCACATTTTACAACACCGAATTCACATACAGGTAATTCGGATATTGAAAGGTTACATTCAACTCTTTTAGAACACATACGAATACTAAAAAGAAAAGATGAGGAAATAAATATTGAAGAGTTAGTAATAAGGGCAGTAGGTTGTTATAATAATACAGTTCATTCAACCACAAAGGTTAAGCCAATAGACTTTATTAATCATCGAAATATTGATTTAGAAAAGGTTAAAAAGACAATGGAGGAAATAAAAATCAAAGCAATTAACCGAATAAATTCTAAACGAGAAGGCGTCCCTGACTTTAATAGGCCCAAGTTATATGTAAAAAATCCGAAAGCTCTTAGTCAAAAGACTAGCAAAAGATTTATCGTTTACAACAAAAATAACCCAAATAAAATAGATCTGGCAAATTTTAAAAGATCATTAAAATTATTTACAGATAATGTTAGTAATATGGATGTTGCTGATGACATCGGTACAAGGATCGTTGGAAATCAACAAGATTGAATCCGAAGGAGGTTATGGTGTCATCGAGGGTGAGGAAATTGCCATAATGCAAAATTATTCAAAGCTTTTGCACGTTTATAATTTAGAAGAAATAAGCAGCACCATCAATAAGGTTAAAATAGGAATTGCTAGAGATTTCAGTTTAAATAACGGTTGGATAATATTAAATCTACAACACAAAGTAGATGACTTAATACACGCGTTAGCTACACTAAGTGTACATAGCAGAGGGAAAAGAGCTTTAATTAATATAGGAGGAAGAGCCATAAAATGGATTTTTGGTAACATGGACGATGAAGATAAGGAACATATTGATAATCATTTCAAAACAATTGACTTAAATCAAAAGAATATTATTACAAACATAAATAAGCAAATAAAAATTAATTATGATATGCAAAAGTATTTGCAAAATATTAATTTAATAATCACATCTCATAAAACAATATTTAATGAGACATACACTAAAGAAATAGCAAATAATATAGAATTAACAAAATATAATAATTATCTGCATATTATTAATCAAATTAAGGAAAAAATTGAAAAAATTCAAGAAAATATACTCGTAGCAAAATATAATATCATGAACCGATTTATACTAACAAACGAAGAAATTGATTTTTATAAAATTGACAATTTAAAATTAAAAAATATAAGATGTAACATTGGTCTTGTATCCAACAATTTAATAATTTTTGCTATTTTAATACCGAATTATTTGGAAACTTTTTTCAAAACCAATATAATTTTACCAATCCCAAACAAAAATTCTACACAAATAAATATTGAAATGACAAAAATTGTAACTGTCTATAATGCTACGTATATTGTTAATGAAGAAAATAATATATTAAAAATGGAAAAAGTTAACCATTGTACTGAAAATTTATTAAAGAACAACTATAATGAATGTACAAAAAGGGTTTTTAAAAAAGTTGTTATAAAAGAAATAGATATTGGAAACGTAGTGGCAATTAATGTTAAAACGAATCTTACAAGTACATGTAATAATTATACTTACTTTTTAAATGGAAATTATTTAATAAAATCTGACAAATGTGAAATAAAAATTGATGATTTCGTTTTGAAACGCTTTGAGAGTAATTTGAATGTGATTATTCCAAATTTTAACATAATTTCAGAAAATACAACAGAAATATTAAAATTACCAGAATTTAACAATTTACAAGAAATTGAACAAGTGTTTGATTCAAGAAATAAAAATTATCATATTTACCTTTTTGTACTCTATATTTTAATAGTCATAATTATAATTTTTCTTATATCAAAATATTTAAGACAGTTCAAAAGAATTCGAAGGGACTCGAATTTAAAGGGGGAGCGAGTTACATATAACGCTTCCCACACACTGGGCGATGATCCTATAGAATCATCTCCACTGTCATTGTTGCCTTAAGCAACATTTATTCAGCTGCAGTTAAGATAAACATAATAGCGATGCTGCAGTTAAGATAAACATAATCGCAAATACAATTATGCTGATAACGCAAGTTGTCGTTGTTTCCATTTGAATTTCACAACAGATGGAATGCTTAAATCATAATTGTAAATGATCATTATCTATGATCATTAGTAATTATCTTTCCAATAAAGAGTTCCCTTGGATTTCCAAAAGAAGTTACTTGGCTTCTTTTGTAGAGTATTAAGTTTAGTTTTTAAGATTCACTGAAAGACTCCGGTCTAGCTTTAATAAAAGGGACCGTTAATAAATCGTTATAAATAAAAACCTAAAACGCTTTTATTTAAAAACTAAACTTGCATGCATATAAGTATATGTAATAATAAATATAACAGATACATAAATAAAATATTAAACTTGACTTCTGTAGAAGTGAAGCAACCAATTTTTTATTTTGAGCCTTTGCAGCAGCTTCAGTCCAACTTATGCTATGGGCTCTATATTTTTGTTCAAAGATAGAATAGCACCTGGCTTTAAATACCTTCTCATTGCAAATCTTCGAATGAAACATTTCCAAAATTGAATTAATATATTTAAAAAAAAAAAAATGATTTACCCATTTCGACCTGCAAGTTCTTCTCTACTAAGTCTTCATCACAATATTCCATGTAAATTCGCCAAGTATTTGGATTATATGCTGTGTTTATCTTAAAAATTTCACGCACACATTTAATAACTCATTTTCCTTTGGAAAACAGAAGAAACTTAAGCTCATTATTAGAATTGCAAACTGAGCATTTAATTTTTATTATATATGTATATATATTTATTAAATCATTACACAAATTCACTTCTTCTTTATTAATTTATGAAAATCCATTATGCTTAAGTACTTTTTTTGGAAAGCGTATTTCAATAGTTTGTACCCGTTTACTTGCAACTCCATTTGTTAAGTTATTGTATATAATTCAAAATAATTAAAATTCTTTTAATATAAAATGCGCATGTACTTTTCATATCACAAATTATTTTAAGGTACCACGTGACGTCACAGACAATCAGTTGTGCTGTGTTTTTGTCGAGAGAGGTATAGGGGACCTGCGCATGGCGTAATCGTATTTTCTATTAATCATGATTCTTTTAATGTTATGATAATTAAAGTGTCAATGTAGGGCCTCCTACTCAATTAGTAATTTATTCAAAGAGAATGTTTCTAGTAAAGGGGAGTAGACATTGTTTTTAAGTGATTTTCTCACTAGGGTCACTTGTTTATCAGTCCCGCATACTAATGCAATTGCGTTTACATTCAGTTTGTTCTTTGTTTTATACAGCAGTTTGTCTATACTTATTTGCTGCTTAGATTCTAAACTTTAGAATCTAAAGTGCACGGCAGTGTGAGGCTGTCATCCATTCGCTTTGCTATACAATAAATACATCCAAATACTGAATAGCCATTGATATAAAAATTGGAACTGTGATCAAAACGACCAGTTAATAAGAAAGGGAGAAGCAAAACGATATACTTATGTATATACATAATACAATTTTGTATCTAAATACATATGTATGTTTGTATATTTATGCACTTTAAATTTAAAAGCACATTATCATCTATAAAAAGTTAACAAAAAAAAATGAGTTCGAAACGTAAGTTCACAATTAATAATTACATAAATACAAACACATGCATATGTATATTTATTTTCGTATTAATATATATACATGTGCAGTCAAATTTATACATATGTACGTATATAATCAAATTGTTACCGTATTCTTTATATTTATACAATTAACATGAGTATGCATATACTTACATATGCATATACATACTTACTGTAAGTTTTAATTCTTCTTAAAAGCTCTGCACTGATAAAAATTGTCTAGTGCTTTGGTCGCTATAAAAAAGGCAAACTGAAAATGCGGTCCGATAACTGAAGGCAGAGAATACAGAGAAATGACTCTTGTTTTGCGCACACTTAATCATGTGCAAAGCTGTAGTAGGTGGTTGACTTTCTTCAGAATTCTGGTTAGCCAATGGTAAACAAAACTATACAGATTGCCAACTAATGATAAAGAAATTTTTTTTTCATTTGAAAATTTGACGTTCAAGTGTCGCTTCTCTGTGTTCTCAGCTGAAGGTTCGCCCAGCTAATCTTTTTAAATATGAAATATTAAGTAGTATGTACATATATGTACATACGAGTATATGTATGTATGTACATTTATACATATTTATAAGTACATACATTTTGAACTGTCATTTAAACTATTTTTTTATTGTACTGTATAAAAACATTTGAGAGTAAATAGTTGGCTAAAGCAAATAAATTATATAGTACAGAATACGTGTCACTCTGTTATTTTTAACAGAAAAAGTCTAAGTACAATATATGAAAACAACAAATTGAAGGTATTTATGCCATTTCGGGATAATTTTAAAAAATTTTGTTGATGCTGAATCATAGTCTTTTAGGTTTAAGGCCGGTTTTCATATAGCGCAGCGTGACGCTAGCCGGGCGTAGAAAAAACGTTTCTTCATTCAAACTAAACCGCAACGCGAACAGCAGAAATTTAAATTTTTTTATATTTGTTTTAATTTTTTCATAATGGGAATTGGAATGTACAAAATCCAAATACAAGTACTCACATTGGTACCGAATACAATTGGTATCTGCCCTAAAACAAAGAAAATTTAATTATTGAAAAAGTACCTTAGTACTTTCTCTATCCATTATATTTTATAAATAAACTGCACTAAATCACCACTAAGATCAAAATGACACAAAACAACAAAAAATCACACAAACCAAAAATTATTCTACCGTTATACACACGCACTTCATAGCAAAGTAGCAATACTTTCATAAATTGAAAGAGAAAAAAAATATAACATTTTACTAAATCAAATTCAAATATCAGAAAAAAAAATTTAAATAATCATTAACATATGTAAAAATCCATATGTGACATATTTACTTTGTCTTTTAAAAATTTTCCTAAGCGACATACATTATTACAAATGTTTGCAATAAGAAACCAAATACCTAAACAACGGGTACAAAATAAAATCTGAAACAAATTCACATCACTTGATACGCACACAATGCGACATACGAGATTCGGTTGCTACGAAACGACGCTCCCAACGCTACCATGGGCAACTAAAATTTTGAAGCCTAGAAGCTGCAAAACGCTATGTGTAAATGGCTCCATTTGATTACATGCAAACTTTATGGAAGCGACAGTTTGTTCTGCGGCTAGCGTTTTGCTGCCTGGCGTTTTTATCTATATGTAAATCGGCCTTTACTGTATACTTACAAAAAAAATTGGGCAAACACAAGAACAAGCAAACGCTTTTTCTACGTAGACTTTTTCTCAGTTGAATTTCGCTCTTTTTGGATTTAAGCTCAGTTATTTTTGTTTGTTGTTGTTTTTGCCCATTTTTTTTTTTTTTTGGTTTTGCAGATATACAGTAAACCTACATATTATATATATTACATATATAAGGCATTTATTATATACACCACATATATATACTCTCATATCCATTAACTTATTATATAATAGATTATGCAAATATATTAATATATAATAATACATACATGCATAAAAGAAGTAGTGATATGGCAAAAATAAAAAAAAGGAAAATCAAAAATATTAAATACGAATGTACATATATAGGTCAAAATATATAATCAGATTCAAAGTATTTCCCATATAGTACATAAATGCATACGTACCCAGAGGCTATGAACGAAGCTCTAAGAATTTTTTGCAATTTATTCACCCCATTTCTCAATACCTTTCCGCAGTGAATTTTTTCATTTTCCGCTTTCCGCATATTCTACACAAAATCCGCATGCGATTTTTCACATTTAAATTTTCGATCTTGCGAAAAAATCCGCAAAAGAATTCCGCATCCGCAATCCATGGTATTCTAAAGAACATAAATTCGCGGAAATTTTCACATTTCATATATTTTGCTAACATTTTGATGTGAAATTAGTGGAATCTTGTGAGTATTTAAAACTTCTTAAAAATCCAATTCTTTTAATAAAATGGGGTTATAAATTAAGTTGATGAAAAAAATATGTTTATCTGTGATTTTTTTTTATAAATCTAAAAAACTTGGATATTTATTTGCGGGCAAACACAAGAAAAATGTAAGTTTTTAATGCACAAGGTATGTATTTTTGTAAATTGTGAAGCGCAAATACGCACTTAGCTTCTCTATTGGAGCAATTGCAAATTTCTTCTTCCTCTGTTGCAAAGCACCCGTTAATATTTTAAGTAAATATAGGAATGCATCCTTATTTACTCTGTAGTATTTATGAAATCTTAAAATGCAAGAATATTGTATATTGTTGCTAAAAGTACCCAGATTAATTTACACTTAGTACTCAAACCCCGAATAGCAGCAGCCATTGGAAACTCTGGGGGATTATCCACTCGACAACATGGTTTTCGACCAGGAAAGTCCACAATTAGCGCCGTAGAAGACGTTATAGAAAGTGTGCTAGCGGCACAGCAAGGAAATCACTACTCCAGGAGAGTGGTACTCCTTGTTACATTAGACGTCAGAAACGCTTTCAACAGCGCTAGGTGGGTGGATATGATCGAGGCATTTGAAAATCGTTTTCAGATACCAGCTTATCTGACGAAGATTATCCGGAGCTACCTTAAAGATCGAATGTTGATATATGAGACCAAAAATGGCACCCGGAGCAAAACCATCACGTCAGGTGCAGCGCAAGGGTCCATCCTCGGACCGGACCTTTGGAATAAAAGTTACGACGGCATTTTGCCAGATGACACTCATCTAGTCGGATACGGCGACATTGCGGCTCTCATCATCGCACGCGACTCGAAAGACGCCCAAAGAAAGCTGAACCCGGTCATGATCAGAACCCAGAGGTGACTCGATTCACATTGCTTGAAGTTGGCCACGGAAAAGACGGAACTGCTATTCCTCACGAGAAAGCACATTCCAATAGAAATCGACTTGAGAGTTTGCTCCGTGACCATCAGGACACAAAAGGTGATAAAGTACCTGGGCTTGACTCCAAGCTCACCTACTGGGCGCAAATGCAAAATGCGGCGACGAAGGCAGCACGGGTAACGGCTTCTCTCAGCAGACTAATGGCAAACATTGGAGAACCCACATCCATCAAGAGGAAGCTTCTGATGATGACAACGCACTCCATTCTGCTGTATGGTAGCGAATTGTGGGCTGACAAGCTAAAGGTGCACGCCCGAAGAAAAGTTTTATCCTCTGTACAACGAACCGCAGCTCTGCGAGTAGCTTCAGCGTACCGTACTGTATCGCAGCTGGCAATTCTGGTAATTAGCTGCTTAATCCCTATCGATCTCTTGGCCCTCGAACGAAAACACTTACGAGAAGCCAAGATGGGCAAGAATACCAGAGGAACCGCGCAGGATATAAAGCAACAAACCGTGCACCATTGGCAAGAAAAATGGGCCACCGAGAGTCGTGGAAGATGGACAGCGAGACTCATACCCGACATAGCGACCTGGATAGGAGGAACAGCCGGAACCGTCAATTTCTATCTCACGCAGGTTCTGTCTGGTCACGGATACTTCTGCAAGTATCTACACCGAATGTGAAAAATTGGAGGGACTGAGTGCATATACGGCGACAGCAATGTGGATGATGCAGAGCACACTTTTTTCAAATGCGCAAGGTGGCAAACAGAGCGCACCACGCTTGAAATGGAAATAGGGGAAACCTTAGCCACCGAGAACATTGTGGAGATTATGCTAAGCAGCAAAGAAAATTGGGACCACGTAGATAATTATGTGGAAAATGTGCGGAAAAAGCGGGACCTGGACGCAGGAATAATGTTGAGAGTCCAATCGTCCACGAAGTGAGAATCTCCACCTTGAAGGAAGTATACAAAGGGTACCAGGGTGGGGAGATGTTCTCAGCGAGGGAGGGGGATGTTTTAGTGGGTACAATTCTCACATACCAAATCTGTGACGACAGTCTACTAAAAAAAAATAAAATAAAAATTTATAATTACAGTGATTCAGTTAATTCAAGAGGGTTGGAACTGTCACTCAAATTTCTCCTTCTAAATGCTACCACTGCTTCTGCTTCCTCTGCAACCAATCTAAACGCAATACTATGCATATTTATTATTAAAAACAATAATATAACAATCCACTGAAACAGATATTTTTAACCCCTTTATGATTTTTTAAACTTTTGGGGAGTTAATTATCAAATCAAATCACATAAGAAACGCAGCTTTTTGTAAGTTCAAAGTGTGGTTTGAAACTTCACTACGAATTTCGAATCCGCATAAATTGAGAATAGGCGGAAAAAATCCGCACGGAAAATAAAATCCGCGTGAAAAAGAATCCGCATGCGTATTTAGAATTGGGTTGATTAGTTTCCATTGCCCAAATCTCCAAGTCAAGAAGAGTAGTAGTATTTCAAACGGCTATTGGGAAAAAACTTTGAAGCAAGTAGATTTGGTTAAGCACGCATACAAATGTATGTATGTACATACATCATTTAGAAATATTTTATATAATTGTTAAATGGAATAGGCAATAGACAAGAATATGTATTTATATTATAACATTGTTAACAAAACATGCATTTTCCTATTTTTACTAAAATAAATTATGAAATTCTTTCAATTTTTAATTAATATTGTATTTATTTGTGATTAAATGCTGATACAAAATGGAAAGAGTTAATTTTGCTGATATATGTACATACATACATATTGTCCCGAATTTGCCGTCTTGACAATTTACTCTGATACAAAATTGCCCTCCTGACAATTTCTCTAACTCTCTCTACTCGGACTCGTACCACTGGATTGTGTAGTAATCAAACAATTGCTGGTTAAATTAAAATAATTAGCTTTATTTAACTTTTACAATTTGCACATTTAATATTAGGCTTAAAGTTTACTTCTTTACAAGTTGTACTTTATTTCACAAACCATTAGTCACTTTATTTACTAATTAATTTCATCACTTTACACAATTACAAATACTGCTAATACTGAAGCTTCGATTAAAATGCCTGATGTACACACTGTCTCTGATCTACTGCGTTCGACTTTGAACAGTCTTGTCGCTTTTATAGTTTTCGAATGGTTGGAGTAGAAAATTCCACGATATTTTCGTATTTTCTAGAATTTTCTATCCACTTCGACAGAAGTCGAGACTATTCTTTTCGACATTACCGACAGATGGTTCTTGAATAAGCTTTAATTCGAATAGTTCGCATCTTGACTCACAGGGGGCACTCATTCTCAATCTGCAGATGGGATCCTAAAAGTATGCAATCCCGTTTAACTGATATGCAATCACGTTTCACTGCCCTCCGTTTAATCTTGTTCGTCCCGAACAACGATAGTACTGCAACCTTTATAAGGAGATAACCTCTCTAAATGAACGACTTTCATTTTGCTTCTGACATTTCTCGCCAACTGGATGCGGTATACTACATCGTTGAGCCGCTTTATCACCTTATAAGGCCCTTCCCAGTGTGTTTGCAGTTTTGGCGATAATCCCTTTTTCCTTTGCGGATTATGAAGCATAACTAGCTGCCCTTCCTGAAATCCCTTGGAGTTTGGTCGTAGATAATATCTGGCTTTCATTTTATCACTCATCAGTTGTGTGCGCTTTCTGATGGTTCCATGAATTTCATTCAGCTGTCTTCGTTTGTCAGCTACATAACTGCTACATGAAACTTCCGTAGATGAGTAGGCACCGAATTTCAGATCTGCAGGTAATCTTATGTCACAACCGAAAATTGCCTTAGCTGGTGTTGTAGATGTTGTATGTGTTGGTCCCTATCTTTCTGGTTTCTGTCCTCGACTTTCCTTAGATGTTCCTCAAGCGTACGATTAACTCTTTCAACCATTCCATCGGATTGTGGGTGCAAAGGGGTTGTACGAGTTTTGCGTATACCAATCAATTCACTCATTTCCCTGAATATTGTTGACTCGAAATTTCTACCTTGATCCGAGTGCAACTCGAGGGGAGCTCCGAATCTGCAGACCCAATTATTGATAAATGCATCTGCAACGGTCCTAGCTTCTTGATCGGGAATGGAGTATACTTCTGGTCATTTACTAAAATAGTCGATTACGACGAGAACATATTTGTTGCCGGATTCACTAATTGGAAACGGACCTGCTATGTCCATTGCAATACGCTCAAATGGCGCTCCCACGTTGTATAAATGCATCTTCCCCGGACTGCGATGGCTCGGTCCCTTGGCAGCTGTACACTTTTCACAAGCACTAATCCAGTCAACTACCGATTGCTGGCAACCAACCCAATAAAATCGTGTTTTAATTTTCTCGACTGTTTTTGTTATTCCCAAATGTCCTCCGCTTGGCCCACTATGGTATTCCTTGAGAATTTCGCTTATTCTTGCCTTGAGTACCACAATCAAGTTCTTCGTGGTTTTTCCATCTTCGCTCTCCCACAGGCGGAATAGGCATCCATCTTGCAACTTTTAGCTATTCCATTGAGCCCAATATGCTTTAGTTATGGGACTTTCAGTGGAGATTTCGTTCCAATCAGGTCGTTTTGCTTTATTCTTACTTGAAAGGATTTTGCCAAATCTGGGTCATTTCGTTGTTCTTCTTTTATCTGTCCATTCATCGTCTGGTAAAACAGCCATTAAGCGCACATCGACTACTCCTACTTTCCCTTCAGCTTTAGAACAGTGCTTCCATACTGCAAGGACGTTGTGATAGTGCATCAGCATTCCCGTGGCTTCCGCGTCTGCGATGTTCTATTGTGAAATCCTAGCTTTGGAGTCTCTATATCCATCTCGCAACCTGACCTTCGGGATTTTTGAACTGTAATAGCCAGTGTAGAGCAGCGTGATCCGTTCTCAACAAGAACTTTTGTCCATACAAGTATTTGTTAAAGTGCTTCACGTACTGCATAACCGCCAAAAGTTCTTTCAGTGTTACACAGTAATTTCGCTCTGGCTTTGATAAGATCGTGCTGAAGTAGGCTATTACTCTTTCATGTCCGTCAATAATTTGCGACAGGACACCTCCAATCCAGAAGCCACTTTCATCTGTATCCAAAATAAATTGTTCGCCTACAATTGGATACGGAAGGATCGGAGCTGTACACAATAGCTCTTTCAATCTGTTGAATGCTTTCTCCTGTTCGCTTTTCCACTCAAAAGGACAATTTTTCCTCGTTAATGCATGCAGACTACCAGCCACGTCTGCGAAGCCTGGAACAAAGCGTCTGTAATAGGTGCAAAGACCCAAGAAGCTGCGTAGATCATGCAAACTAGTTGGTCTTGGCCACTCCCTTACTGAGTCTATCTTATCTGGATCTGTGTGTACTCCTTCAGGTGTGCCTTTATGTCCAAGGTACTTGACTTCTTTCTTGAAGAACGAGCATTTCTTTGCGCTCAGCTTCAACCCTGAAGCTCCTAATCGCATCAATACTTCTTCTAAATTCTTCAAGTGGTCCTCGAAGTCCTTTCCCATAACGATGATGTCATCTAGGTACACCAGACACGTTTTCCAGTGGAGACCCTTTAGCACATGTTCCATTAAGCGTTCAAATGTAGCTGGAGCATTACACAGTCCGAATGGCATCACCAAAAATTGCCATAGTCCATCACCGGCACTGAATGCTGTATTTTCCTTGTCTTGTTCGCCTACTGCCACTTGCCAATATCCGCTTTGTAAATCCAGCGTTGAGAACCAATTTGAACCAGAAAGTGTGTCCAACGTGTCGTCGATGCGACGTAATGGATAACTATCTTTCTGCGTTACCTCATTTAGTTTCCGATAATCTACACAGAAACGTGTGGAGCCATCCTTCTTCTAATACCACTGGAGAACTCCAGGGGCTCTCTGATGGCTCTATGACGTTGTTCTGATGCATTTCCTTCAGCAATACATTCACCTCTTCTCTCTTTGCCAGAGGTACTCTTCTTGACGCTTGACGAATGGGTTTGGCATCTCCAGTTTCGATCGTGTGTTTCACCATCTTTGTTCTGCCTTCGTTTTTACCCTTTTCAGCAAATACTGACCAATGTCTTGCCAAAAGTTGGCTGGCAGTCTTCCTCTGCTCTGTGGATAAGTCTTTACTCCATTCTTTCGTCAGATCGTCGAGTACCTTTTTATCAGCAGGTATCTTCATTTTTGTGTCTTGCGGCTGGCTTTCACAGTTTACAGTTGCCGAAATTGCCCGGCAATTTCCAATTATCTGTCCTTTCTCTATGGTTTTAGCGGAATTTGCAAGATTGACCACTCTTACTGGCACTATTCTATTCTGCTGTTCTTCTACGAGGGTTTTTCCAATTATGATGTCATCCAGTGCAAATTTTTCATCACTCTCCACAACCCACAACTTGTTCTTCTCCACATCTGCATCCATTTTGGTCCATATGACTGCCTCTGACTTTGCTGGGATTTTTGTCCGCCGCGATGGCTTGTCGGCGAATGGCTTGTCGGATACCTCCATACTTATCCTCACCAACGGATAACGGTATTTCGGAGTTCGCATACTTCAACATTCGGCCAAAAATCCACACTTAGATTAATGCGTCCGCAATATCCGCAACTACAAACTCGTGCGTCACTGTTGTGGTGCCGATAGTTATTTTCCATGTAACTTTTCCCAGTACCGGTGCATCATCTCCAGTTGCCGTACGCAAACTTATTCCCTGAAGCGGCTCGATTCCCCGAACGAGATCCCTTTTGATTATGGAATGTGATGCCCCCGTATCCAATGTTACCACAATTTTTCTTCCATTTACTACGCTGTCGACAGTTAGGCTGTTGATTTTCCGTGCCATCTGAGAAACGAAGATTCTGGGGCTACATGTTGTGGGAGTCAGACCAAGCCCCTCGAGACTGATTCCATCTAGTTTGTCGACGGCTTTTCAACATTTTCTGATTCCCTATTTTGGAATCTGACTTGCTTTGGAGGTCTTACTGGTGAGCGTAATCATAAAACTTACCGTCTCGATTGGCAATTACGGGCCATGTGTCCGACCTCTCCGCAGGTGAAGCATTTGCCCGTGAAACTTTGGCCGCTTTCGACTTGTAACTGACGGTCTCTGTATACTGGCTGGCACACCAAGGCTGCTGTCTCTGAAGTTAAAGCGCTAGCTACTGTCTCCATATATGTAGCTTTCGGATTAGTTATTGCAGAACGCTTTATCTCCGCATCGCGAATTCCATATACGAAGGTGTCCATCATACACCTCTCAGTGATCTCTCCTGGGTAGGCAGGATGAGCCAACCGTTCCACTTCCGCCGCTAATTGTTGTAGAGATTCACCACTCTTCTGTACCCGTGTTCGTAACTCTACTTGGTACATCTGCTTCCGGTGTTGACTACCATACTTGCGCTGAACGGCATTCATCAAGCTTTCATAGCAGTCTCGCTCACTTTCTGAGATAGTTTGAAGCACATCAGCGGCAGCACCTTTCAACGAAACTGTTAATGCAGCCACTTTTTCGCGAGCACTCCAACCATTTGTGCTAGCGGTAGTCTCAAACTGCATTCTGAACACGCTAAATGTCGTGGTTCCATCATTGGTTCAGTTTTATTGAATTCTGTGCTCTATTTATTGCTTAAATTCGTTCTCCCTTTGTACTACAGATTTTTCGAACGATTCTTGCCGAGTCTCAATTTCACAAACCTTCCTATCTACCATCTCGGACATTTCGTTCATCTGCTGTGCGTTCTTTTCCACTAGTTGGGTAAGTCGTATTTCACTCTGTTGTAACTGTTCTTTGACATGCTCTTTGACTGCTTGTTTGAGCGATTCAGCACTCTTTTCTACGTCCTCTTTGACGGATGCAACACTCTTTTCGACGGTTTGAGCATTTTGTTGTAACTGCTGCTGCATCCTCTCTTCGGCTGCTTGAGAATTTTGTTGTAACTGCTGCTGCATCTTTTCATCTCGCTGCTGCATATCCTGTTTGAAGGATTGCATTACCACGATGAGTACGCTCACGTCGAAGTTACCCGTGTTAGTTTCTTGCGGTTTCTCTTCGTATCGAGATGTCGTTGCCTCTTCACATTGGAATTCATGCTCATCGACGTCTATACCCTGCTCCTCTAAAGCGCTTCTTAATCGCACCTGCAGCTCCGCTTTAAGCCCTTGTGTTTGCAAATTTAAACGATCAAGCTCCTTCCTGAGCTGCTCCAATTTTAACTTTTTAAATTTATCCATTGTTTATTACAGATACACAATCCCACTTCTGACACCAATTGTTACGAAATTGCCCTCTTGACAATTTACTCTGTTACAAAATTGCCCTCCTGACAATTTCTCTAACTCTCTGTACTCGAACTCGTACCACTGGATTGTGTAGTAATCAAACAATCGCTGGTTAAATTAAAATAATTAGCTTTATTTAACTATTACAATTTACACATTTAATATTAGGCTTAAAGTTCACTTCTTTACAATTTGTACTTTATTTCACAAACCATTAGTTACTTTATTTACTAATTAATTTCATCAATTTACACAATTACAAATACTTCTAATACTGCTGCTTCGATTAAAATGCCTAATGTACACACTGTTACGGTCTCTGATCTACAGCGATTGACTTTGAACAGTCTTGTCGCATTTATAGTTTTCGAATGGTTGGAGTAGAAAATTCCACGATAGTCTCGCATTTTCTAGAATTTTCTATCCACTTCGACAGAAGTCGAGAATATTCTTTTCGACATTACCGACAGATGGTTCTTGAATAAGCTTTAATTCGAATAGTTCGCATCTTGACTCACAGGGGGCACTCATTCTCAATCTGCAGATGGGATCCTAAAAGTATGCAATCCCGTTTAACTGATATGCAATCACGTTTCAATATGTATGTATGTGGCGACACCACTACCCCCACCCAGTTGTCAGGTACGCCAACGCATGCAGACGCTAGTTCCGCGTGCCATCTACTAACACGCTGTCGCTGTCGCTCAGTGTGTTTATGGGCAAGCGGAAATAGCCTGTGTTGGCTGCTGAACAACACACTTCGTGTTTACGGCCTTTCATTCAACCCTCTTTCTTTTTCTGTGCTGAAGCTGTGGTGACGTGATATAGAGCGTTTTGTGCAATTAAAGGTTATATTAATTACTGGACTTAACACAATCTCTAAAAATTTGCAGAAACGTATTCCATCATATATTATATGTACGATATAACAAATAAATTCGCAGGAACGTATTTTTATCATATATTATATATACGATATAACAAATATTTCTGTCTTATTGGCAACGCTACGTTGAGCACGCGAGCAGCCCAATTGGTGACCCCGACGTGATCGTAAACACATACGCGCCCCATACAGAGGGGTGTAAAACATACGCACAGGATGCTCCACTCGCCAACGGCCTCAGGACCGGCGCCGCCGGCACCATTCACAACCACCGCAGGTGCATGCGCACGCACAGCTGGCTACGCCAACGCCATTGCTGATACCGACATACCCGCCGCCACACCGTGCAGGCGAACCTGGGGGACACGCCTAATTTTCATCGCCGCCCGCGATCGAGGCGGTGAACAGCTACCGGCGCCCACCATTCTGGAGGAGTAACCCCGATCTGTGGTTTTATCAGATCGAGGCCGCGTTCCAGCTCCAACATGTGCGCAACGACAACAGCCGCTACAATTTAGTAGTTGCGGCGCTGGACCTGGAGACTATTTCCGAGGTTGCGGATGTACTCCGCACAGTGCCGCCCGTGTTGAAGTATGAGGCGCTGAAGGCAGCCATACTAAAGCGCCTCACCGACTCGGCGGATCGACAGCTCCAGAAGCTGCTCACCCAACTCGAGCTGGGTGACAGGAAGCCGTCTCAACTCCTGCGGCAGATGCGCGCCTTGGCAGGTGACAGGGCCACGGATGACGTCATTCGAGTGAAGTGGCTCGACTTGATGCCGCCGTCAACGCGACGGCTTCTGAAGGTCCTGAAGGGTACCAGCCTGGAGGAGCTCGCAGAGGCAGCTGACGAGCTGCTCGACAATGGAGCTACAGTGGCAGCTACGTCACCTCCAGTCTCGTCTCCGAGACCCCGCTCTCCATTCGCGAACAGATCGTCGCACGATTCAACGGGTAACTCCATGCACGCAGAGCTTGCCGCACTGCGCCAGTCAGTGGCACAGCTCGTGTCACTAACGCGGGAGAATCAGGAGCTGCTGCGTAAAATAACGCCCCCACTTCAGAGGGGTCGAGCTGATACCCGCAGCCCTAGCCGGCATCGAGTTCGCTCTACAGCGCCTGGCCAATGTTGGTAAAACCTGAAATACGGGTGTTTTTGACGCCGCCGTGGCCGCCGCCTCGATGCCGTCGGGAAACTAGCGCTGCCGACGCCGACTTGGGCGAACGACGCCGGCCGTCTACCAACCGAAAAACGCATACACGTAACGGATCGAACAATATCCAATCGCTTTCTCGTGAACTCGGGTTCAGTGGTCTCCTTACTGCCGAGGGGAACGGTCGCCCGCAAACTACAGCGAAACAGCCTCACGCTGTACGCCGCCAACTCGTCGCCGATAGCCACATACGGGCAGCTCACGCTGAAGCTGAACCTCGCCCTGCGGCGGGATTTTTCTTGGGCGTTCACTGTAGCCGATGTGCAAACCGCCATTCTCGGGGCGGACTTTCTGGCATACTATGGGCTCCTGGTAGACTTGAGGGGACGACGCATCGTAGACCCCTTACCAATATCGCGGCAATGGGCCGCACGGACTCGGCTCGAATCTACGGCATCTCCACAGTGGTTCGCATTGATGCACCTGTGGGACCACACGGCGACCGGTTTAGAGAGCTCGTCCAGCGCTTCCTGCAACTCGCTTCACCAGCAGGGGTCATGGCCACTGTACCAGACTTGCCGGTACAACACTTCATCGTCACGGAGGGCTCTCCCGTTTTCGAGCGCCCCGTAGACTCGTTGGTGAACGACTCGCTGCTGCCAAAGAAGAGTTCGCTGACCTCCTCGACAAGGGGGTGGTACGCCCATCATCGAGCCCATGGGCTAGTCCGATACACATGGTACCAAAGCCGAATGGAAGCTGGCGAGCCACTGGCGACTACCGCCGCCTCAACGCGTGTACCTTGCCAGACCGATATCCTCTATCGATCATCGAGGACCTGATCCAGGAGAGCCGGGGAAAAGTCTTCTCTGTAATCGATCTGCAGAAAGCCTTCTACCAAATCCCGGTTGCCAAAGCTGACATCCCGAAAACGGCAGTCACAACACCTTTAGGCCTCTTCGAGTTCGTGGGTATGCCATTAGGCCTGCGTAACTCCGCGCAAACGCTTCAGCGGGTAATTAATCACCTACTGAGGAATCTCCCCTTCGTGAAGGGCTACGTAGACGACCTGCTCATCGCATCCGAGACGCATGACGAGCACCTGTACCATTTGAGTCAATTGTTGGAGACGCTGAAAGCGGCGAATCTACGCATCAACTTGGACAAATGCCAACTCGGTGCTCAGGAGGTTACATTCGCTGGGTATCGGGTCTCGAAAGAGGGGTTTAGGCCACCGCGCCCAAAGATCGAGGCGATCGACGCCTTTCCAAGCCCGACAGACTCTACCCAGCTGAGACGTTTCCTGGGTATGCTTAATTATTACCGCAGGTGTATACCGCACGCCGCGGAACTACAGGCCCCGCTCAACGAACTTCTGAGGAACCTCACGAAGAAGAAGGCGGCGATTAGCTGGACGACGTAAATGGAGCAGGCATTCCAGCAGTGCAAGGCGAGTATCGCAGCAGCTACAGATTCAGCTTTCCGCTCGCCTACCGCGCCAATCGCTCTCTCCACCGACGCATCGAGCAGCGCCATCGGAGCGGCATTCAACCAAGAGCAACCCGATGGGACCTGGAAGCCTCTGGGGTTCTTCTCTAGGAAGCTCAATCCCCCAGAAACTCGCTATAGCGCCTACGACAGGGAGTTGCTCGCGTGGTATGCCGCAGTCAGACACTTCAGGAGGATCCTGGAGGCACACGTCTTCACAATCCACACGGACCACAATCCGCTCGCCTTCGCCGCATACCAACGCTCGGACAAGGCAACGCCGAGGCAGAGCCGACACCTGGACTACGTCCTCCAGTTCAACGCACGATTTGTGTACGTTCCCGGGGGAGAAAACGTTGTGGCAGACGCACTTTCGCAAACCTGTACGGTCGCGATGCCTTCCATCCTCGACGAAGCCACTATCTGCCTGTAGCAAGCCTCTGACGTAGAGCTGCCTCACCTGCTGGAGAACCCGCGTATCCAACTGGATCGTTTTGCTATCAACGACAGCGAGATCTACTGTCTTGTTACCGATGGGGCGATACGGCCCTATTTGCCACCCGACCTCCGTCGAGCGGCGTTTGGCATCGTACACGATCATCCCACCCGAGTGATCGAGCAACGGCGAAACGTCTGGTGGCGAAATACTTCTGGCCAAGCATGCGCAAAGACGCGCTCCGCTGGGCCCGTGAATGCCAACCATGCCAACGCGCGAAGGTCCACCGCCACAATCGCGCCGAGTTGCAAAGCTTCGCGGAGACAGATGACAGGTTCTGCCACGTTTACGTTGACCTGATCAAGCTACCGCTGGTGAGAGGACTGTCGCACTGCCTGACCATCATCGACCGCTTTTCCCGATGGCCAGTGGCTGTCCCACTCCGGGACATTCGAGCTGTGACCGTCGCACGAGCATTCTTCCACAGTTGGGTCTGCACTTTCGGCACGCCACTCACCATCACCTCCGACCAGGGGGGTCAATTCGAGGGGGAGCTATTCACGGCTCTCGCGAAAATGACGGGTGCTAACCATGTTCACACAACGCCTTACCACCCACAGTCAAACGGCATGGTGGAGAGACTACACCGCACACTAAAAGCGGCCTTGATGTGCAGTCCAGACACACCATGGCCAGACGCATTGCCAACAGTTCTATTGGGGATGCGGACGGCGTACAAAGAGGACCTCAAAGCAACTCCAGCCGAGATGCTCTTCGGCACCCAACTCCGCCTGCCGGGGGAATTCTTCGGACAACAGAACGACCCTACCTCCCAACCGGTTTTCGTCGAGCAGTTGCGCAAGCTGGTAAAAGCGATCAGGCCAGTACCAGCGTCCAACCACTCGAGACAGAAGCCGTTCGTCTTCAAAGAATTGCGCACCTGCACGCACGTATTCTGCAAGCTGGACAAAATCCGGAGGCCACTCGAGCCGCCATATACGGGCCCCCATAAGGTAATTCGCCGGGTCAACGACAAGAGTTTCATCATCGACTTGAACGGCGTCGACAAAGCTATCTCTACGGACTGCTTGAAGCCGGCCCACCTCGAAATGAGTGACTCAACATCCAACCCGATCGCCATCGCCGCAATCATCGTCATCGTCAGCGGCAAATGACCCGCCAGCGATCCATCCAAGGAGGCATCTGAGGAGTCAACCAACGCCCCGCTCAGGGGACCAACCCTCACCACAGCCGGGGAGTCGAGCGACGAAACGGGTATCTTTCTCCGCGCCTCCTGCGCCGATCACTGGGGGAGGAGTACCTGTGGCGACACCACTACCCCCACCCATTTGTTGGGTACGCCAACGCAAGCAGGCGCTAGTTCCGCGCGCCATCTATTAAAACGTCGCTGTCGCACAGTGTGTTTATGGGCAAGCGGAACTAGCCTGCGTTGGCTACTGAACAACACACTTCGTGTTTCCGGCCTTTCATTCAACCCTCTTTCTTTTTCTGTTCTGAAGCTGTGGTGACGTGATATAGAGCGTTTTGTGCAATTAAAGGTTATATTAATTACTGGACTTAACACAATCTCTAGAAATTTGCAGAAACGTATTCCATCATATATTATATATACGATATAACAAATAAATTCGCAGGAACGTATTTTTATTATATATTATATATACGATATAACAAATATTTCTGTCTTATTGGCAACGCTACGTTGAGCACGAGAGCAGCCAAATGTGTGCCTATTTTTAAAAATGTACAGTAATTTCATAACAAATTGAATTTGTATGGATTTTATATTTTTAAAGTTTGTTTATCATTAGTTGTGGACGAATAATAGGTTTTGGTGATGATTTGCTTACAAAAAATTGCGGCCATACTACTATTTTTTGCATGAATTGTAAGTGTCCATTCAAATCTCTGCTACAAATTGACCGGCATACAATCAAAAAGCTAGAAAAGCGGAGCCGTGTTGCCAACTTGAAGAAAAATGTTAAAGCGAGAAACGGGATAAATAGTAAAAATGTCAATTGTTGTTTTTTCAAATTGTTCTTATGAATACAGTTCCCAAAAAAATAGAAACGAAGATTGCGCATATAGAGGTATACACAAATATTTCCTTGTGCTCATTACGTCACAGCAGCTTGGTTATAAAGCGGAATATCAAACCAGCATATATTTTGCAAACAAATAAGAAATCATTGCTATGAAATATTAAAAATAGCAACATTTATTACGTTATATGAGACATTTTTAAGCGAAATAAATACGAGGCATATCAATTTAATTGTGAGCCCGGTGAGTTTCCCATTAGTTTGCCATATTGCGTTTTTATTATTCAATCCTTTTCCAGTTTGAGAGTGTAATCGGAACAACTCAAAAACAGATTTTAAATAATTACATGTAATATTATTTACTGGATTCTTCAATATTTAAAGAAATTGAAGTCCTGCAATAGAAAATGTATAAGTGTTGTGACTTAACAAATTAATTCTAAGGAAAAAAATATATAAAAGCACTAGACTCTCCGATTGCGCTGCTAATTGATAAACGAGTCAATTCTTCAGATAAAATCTTAATATAAGAGCATCAGACCAAAGAACATCAACGTAATAAGTCTCATCAAGAAGAAAAAGAAAATATTTGATTTTCGCTTTCACGTTACGAGTTAAATGGGCGACACTACAAATCTTGATAACTACAGAATCATGAAAACTACAGAATTTTGAATTTTGTTGTGAATAACTGTACACACACGGGCTATAGGCAAAGAAGACTAAGAAAAGACATTCAATTCCCTCCATATATATTTACCGTTCCGACAATTTTTTTTGGTCACACGTACAGTGTATGTGAATTTATTGTGTTTGGTGTAAACATATTCCATGTCCCTGTAGGGAAAATTAGAGGCAGTCTTCAAAATATACTACTGAAATTAATAGTAAAAAATCAAGTAGTTAATTTACTAGTTCAAAACTTATCTATAAGTTAACCAGCTACTGACTTCTGCGGCACTCCATTGCCGTATATTCAAAATTTTTCCTTTCTTGTCAATTTAATAAAAAAGGAAGTCAAGACAAACATTGGAATTTGAAGAAAAACAGTTATTTTTATAATTTCAACCAATTTTTGTAATTCCTCATTTTAGAGATAAATATTCAAGTTAACGGTGTTTTAAAATATCCACAAAGTGTCCGCAAAGAAGAGTGGAAATGCGGCACCATGAATTAACATGCTGAATTAATATCGAGTACACATTATTATTTTATGTACATACATACGAGTATATATGAATTTTACATATAATTATGAGTTTTACTAGTATTTTACATGTCGAGTACACATTATTATATTATGTATATATGAATTTTACATATAATCTGAGTTTTACTAGTACTTTAACTAGTTGGTTTCACTGCTGGGATGTTGTCGACAATAGCGAATATTTGGAGAAAAAAATCAGAAGAAATCAGGGCTACGTTTAAATTAAACTTTTAGGTGGTCACTTCATTTCTATTTTAAAACGAACTGCGAAACTTCTAAAAAAAAGGTGATAATATATCAAAAAAAATTGTTTTATTTAATTTGGTGTTGAAAACTCTAATTTTAACAAGTTCATTTAATATACTACAACTATTCTTAATGTAAAGTCTGATCCAATTGCTTTCCTTTTACACTTCTCTTAACTGGAAACGCACCATAATAATCTTAAGTTGTAGAAAAATAATTCTTTGGTTTTTTGGTATAATATTAAACTACTAATAACTAAAATAATTAATAAAAATTCATTTATATTAAAATGGGGTCCGACTGCCCCAGTAGTACACCAAGCGTGGTTAAATATGCATGGCCATGAACGAATGAAAGTGCACAGGGGACAGTAAAAAAAATGTATTCAAAAAATTTATTTAAATCAATAAAAAACGCGAAAATCATCCGAAAAAGCGTAAAAAGGATGGTTTCTGTATTTAAAAAGTGTGTTGAGTTGCTTGAAATGGCAATAATATTGCATAGTATATTGGTAAAAGGAAAAACTGTAAGAGCTATGTCGAAAAGTTTCCCCAAGAATTTCAAAAAAGCGCATAAAAACAGCAATAAATGGGGAAAATCGATGAAAAATGGGCAAAAATCATGAAGATAGGCTAAAAAATTTGATTTTCTCAGTTGAAATGTGCGTTCTAATGGTAGAACTAGTAATTGCGAGCCGTATAAAAATAACGAAAGAAATTTTGAATACAGGAATAGCGACTTAAATGGGCTTAAATGGTAAAAAATTCACTAATTGACCGAAATTCAAACAAAACGCCATAAAATTTTCCCAATGAGCCAAGTTGGCACTTTCATCGATGGAGTAGTACTCAGGGGGCTCATCCAAACACAACCATATGGTTTTCACGTTTGTACCAGAAATTTCGTGTCAAAAACTTCAACAGTGTAATCTGAGTTTCACAAGTACTTTAACTAGTTGGCTTCACTGCTGGGATGTTCTCTAAAATAGCGAATATTCGGAGAAAAAAATCAGAAGGAATCAGGGCTACATTTAAATTAAACTTTTAGGGGTCACTTCAGTTGTATTTTAAAAACAACTGCGAAACTTCTAAAAAGAAAAGGTTATAATAAATCAAAAAAATTGTGTTATTTAATTTAGAGTTGAAGATTCAAATGTTAACAAGTTCATTTAATAAAAAAATATAACTATTCTTCATGTAAAATCTGATCCAATTGCTTTCCATTTACACTTCTGTTCACTGCAAACGCACCATAGTAATCATAAGATGTAGAATAATAATTATTTCGTTTTTATACCCTTTACCTTTAAAAAAGGTAAATGGGTATACTAACTTTGTGCTTTTGAGAGGGGTTGCAATTTGAAGAAGGAGGCAGATATGATAAGAATCACTTTCTAAGAATTTTTTATTTTGTCCGTCCGTCTGTCCGTCTGTGGCCACTTTTTTTCTACACCGTTAAAGCTATCTTAATGAAATTTTGCAAGTATAGTCTGGACAAAGATACAGAACCAGATTGCTATATGGGCCGCTTTGGACAAAGACCACGCCTACCTCCCATATAAGGAACTTTTATCACCTTTTTTAAAATGACTATAACTTCGATCCAATTGACGGAATAGTGACGCAATTTGGCCGATATGGATATGTGGGTCCTAGTGAATACTATGCAAAAAGTGGGCGGTATATATTAATTGCCACACCCACTATTAACAAATGTTAATAACTTAAGATCTGGTAGAGATTTGCGGACGAAATTTTACGAGAAGGAACATGTGGACATTACAAAGCTATCTGCAAGAAATGGGGCTGATCAGAGAAAACACACGCCCACTTTTGATATAAGAAACTTTCGGGTCTAAAATTAAAATTAGCCTACCTATGCTCGTATTGATGCCAGCGGAATAAAAATTTGCAGAAATATACATGGGGTCCATAATAGTGTGTGTGCAGAATATGGAGATCATAATAGAACTGCCACGCCCACAGTTAACCAAAAATCGATACTAGGTTCCTTTTAAAGATTTTTCAACGAAATGTCACAGGAATGCTGCGGGAACTAGCATTAAACAGCACACAACAAATGGGCGTGTTGTTTATACAGCCACGCCCACTATTGACTTATTATTATATGTTACGACCTATACAATATTTTTGGACGAAATTATATATTAGTGGTTATATTGACACTACAAAGCCATACACAGGAAATGGGGTCGATATAATCATTTCAAGGTACCCTACCAAAAATTACCTTAAGTATGCTCCTAATTATGATTTATGGACAAAACATCCCAATTGTTGAACTCGCACGCACAAGAAAAGGAAAAGGGTATTTCGTAGTCGGTCTAACCCGACTTCAGACTTCTTTACTCGTTTGCCATAATATTATACTACTAATAACTAAAATAATTAATAAAAATTCATTTATATTAAAATGGGGCCCGACTGCCCCACTAATACCCCAAGCGTGTTTAAATATGCATGGCCATGAACGAATGAAAGTGCACAGGGGACAGTAAGAAAATTTGAATTTGGAACAGAGAGAGACGAAGACTAAGAAATTACCGGTCAAAAGAGAATTCTACGTTTTTACAGTATTCTCACATATAACAACAATTTCAATAATTTCAGAAAAATCTTCAAAATAAGTCAAAAATTTAGCTAAACGAATTTAGTTAACGGCTTTATGCTTGTAATTAAACAGAGGTAGTGTTTCTTTCTTTAATAATGAAGAAAAAAAAATTTTTTTTCAAAGAAATTGTATGTTTTCTGTTATTTTGAGAAATTAAGTGAATTGAGGGATGACGATAGTTAGAGTTAAGGTGGGTGCACTGTATTTTTACCACTACATACATCAATTTTAAAAACTCTTCTCACCCAGTAAAAAATTTTGGATCGCTCCCAAAAAGGAGGAATAACAGAGCGCTCCTTTGTTACTCCTTTTTGAACATAAATGGATCAAATTGACAGCTCTCATTTCCTCTGTTACTTCTTTCTCTTGTTAGGTTCTTTGCTAATATCTCGCTTCTTCAGTGTTTTGTATTGTTTGCCGCTATAAAGTACTTGCACTTTCTTTGAGAGGCAAGGTATTGCGTAGTTTTTTATGCTTAAGTAGTGAAGAAACACCCGATACAACAAATTCGAGAGTTCAAGAAGTGAAAAAGTGAAATTAAACTCGAAATAACCAGCAAGATGGGTGAAAATAGAAGAAATTTCGAATTTATGCCTGTTTATTCAGGAAACACGGGTAAGATATTTTATTTAATGCAAATTATTTCAATCGGGGTATATTACATACATACATTTTTAACTGTCGTAATTGCAGATTCAGTCGATACAACCGAAACGTTGGTGCATATTAAAAGTTAGTTGAAACGGGTCGAAGGAAAAGATCGCCCTAAAAAGTTACAGGCTTTTTAATTACTATTTGTTCGAGCCATGAATTACTATTTGTTTCACCTACCCAGTCTATGAGAAATCAATGCGAGAAGCGTTTCGGAAAATCTAAGTGGCCATCTACAGAAAGACGTATTCCCTAAAGCAGCAATAATTAATATTAATTAATTAACTGTGTAAATTTTCTTATATATATGACTAGAATTTGTTAGAATTATGTTCTTTCAATTTTGTATACAGGCATTTAATATACAGAATAAGCAATAATCGTTTCTCCTTTTACTCGCGTACCATGAATAAAATATGGTTCCAATACTACTCGCGAAGGAATTTAAAACAAGCGCTCCAATACTACTAGCGTAGGAACTCTAACCGAGCGCTCCAATATTACTCGCTTAGGAAGTCAAAACGAGCGCTCCAATATTACTCGCTTAGGAAGTCAAAGCGAGCGCTCCAATACTGCTCGCATAGGAACTCTAATCGAGCGCTCGCTTATAATGACACGCTATGTTAAAAAGGAGCGCAAAATACATGAGCTCTAGAACAATAGGGAGCGATCAATGCCTCGCATTGGATCGATCCAGGATTGCTCCGAGAGCGATCAATTTTTTACTGGACAGTAGCAGAACTCGCACAAATACATTCATATCAACTGTCAATTCTTGTATGTTGTTTGTTATAGATTTGCTTGCTCAAATGCAAAATAAAAACAAAGAAAAAAGAAACACGTGTGTATGCACATACATTTATTTGACAAAAGGCTTCTTTGTTTTCATTTCGCGTTTCGCACCCTTCAGAAGTCCCTACCTGTAGAATTATATACGTATACTCGTACATGTATGCACATACCTACGTGCTTCATTTTTATTGCTTTATTTTGCGCATGCATATGTATGTAAGCCCGTGTGTGTACAATTCAAACAAAAAATTATGTAGTTTGTCTCAGATCATGATTTGTAGTATCGTCCATTTAACTCAAGGTGAATTTACTTACACTGCGGCCACACGATCAATTTCTCGCCCATCAAGTTCTCACATGTATTGTCTGTCAAAACCTGTTCAAGTTGCGTCTGTGACGTAGGCTGCATTCAACTTGACGGGCAAGATGGTATTCAATTTATTTTCAAAATGCCGCCGTCACATATGTATGGATAATAAAATATTTTATTTATCATACATTTATTATATATTATTTTATCTATATTTTTATTTTATTTCATGTATTTTAAAAAAAGGTTCTCGATGGTATTAAGAACATTAATACAGTCATGGGAGATGCTATACAGTCATGTATATCACGCTGAGCTATTTTTCATTTATTACTCAGTACCCATAGGAAACAGCTGACAGATAATTGAAAGCCGAATTCATTCGCCTATTGAGACATAAATTGTTAATCAAATCGACGATCAAGTACTAAAAATATGTATTAGTTTGTAAAAAGTATGATTGGATTGCGACTTGATGGTCCAGAAATTGATTGTGTGGCCGCAGTGTTACATGGTGGCTGCAAGAACAAATTTTTTTGAACCAATTTTCCCTCAGTAGCTGTCAAAATTCAAATGATTGAAAAATGCGATCAAGACAAATATGCAAACAATTGCAAATAGAGTTTTTATTTGAGTGAATAAGAGTTTTTTAATTGTTATTTTTGTAAAGTTTAAACATTATGAAGAAATTATGAGTCTATTTAACTATTAAATATATCTTATATAAATTATGTACCACTTTGGCAGCTCTTATGTATTCCTCCATTCCTCTCAATTTCGTTTATTTGGATCGCACATTGCTTATGTTTGACAATTCCGGCGGTTCGAAATTCACCTTGCAGCCACCATGTAAGTAAATTCACCTTGGTTTAACTCATAACGTGAAAGAGAAAATCAAATATTTTCTTCTTCTTCTTGATGAGACTTCTTATTACGTTGATGTTCTTTGATCAGACTCTCAAATTGTAGTGTTAAGTAATAAAATAATTAATTATACAGGTAAATACCAACATAAATAATTAATTATGCAGGTAGAAACACAAAGATTGCTCAAATAGGTGTACACAAATTTTTCTTTCTGCGCATTACGTCACAGCATGCATGGTTACAAAGCGGAATGTTAAATAAGTATACATTTTGCAAAAAAAAAAAACGGGAATGTATAGAAAGCGAATGATAACAATTAGGAGTGTAAACAAAAGTATTTATAATAATGGTGATAATTCCATTTTTTTTACTTGATGCGTTTAAAAATGGATTTTATGAAATTCCGGGTAATTTCTTGGTCCAATGATTTTAAAATGTAGGTTTTGTCGAGCACTTCATTACTGCGCGAAATAGAACAGAATTTACTCTGTGGTGTGATAAAGGTAAAGTTGTGTTGCCTCCTCTTACACAAAATTTCATCAGCCGATCCGTTAATTAGGGAGCCATCCATTAATTATTTTAGCACCTTTAGAAGTTTTAATTCATTGTTTGAATATATATCCGATTCACGACATATTGTATCATAGAGCAGGTCCATTGACTGCTTAATATGGTTGTGCGGCGTTTTACGCGACACTATATTTTTATGATGTTGACACCGCGGCCACATTTAGGTTATGAGAACAAGTTAACCAGTCATGTAAAGCAAATTTAATGAAAGCAATTTCTACTGAATTGCAACGTGTCAATTCTTTCATTCGAACCTTCGTTGCAATGAGAGATCATTGTCCGAAGGCTGAGAATATCGATAGAGTAATTTGTATGGTTATAACCGTCAATCGCGATACCGATATCCGACGGTTATAACGAAGCAATTGCAACGGATGTTGCTTTCATTTTTAGTGTAGTTAATGGGGAACTACCATTTGAAGGAAATGTGGTATCCTTTTCGAAACGCAACCATTAGGAATATATCTGTTTTGGATTAATCTTTAGATCCATTGTCATTTCCAAATGGTGACACTGGGTGGCATGTTAATATTCCATTAAAGTTGCCTTCAACGTCACTTACGTCAAATACATCACGACATAATGTCACTATGCTGCAATATGCATCATATAAACTGGAAATCTGGGACGATTTTTGTCCATTGCACCATTCTTCATTTCATAAGAGAAAATCAAGCGTCATTCAGGACAAAAGTCTATAATAACTTGACCGATATCTTGAATTGCATCCTGATGGCGGTGATCAATTAGGCATAAAAAGGCCATCTTCATTCACGGGTCCCCACGAAACATGCATCAAAACTACCTCGATGTAATGGCCATTGTCCAACATTTTGTTAAACCATCGTAATTTGTGACAATGTCTTGCATTCAAAATTGGCCTGAATTTTCGAGTAACATACATCAAAATGATTCGGCCCATTTTCGACCTGAAATCATTGTACGTATTTAAGGCAAAGTTAAAAGAATTGATTTATTTAATTGACAAAAAGAAAGTTTTTGATTGTGTTAAAGCTATTATTTACACTATCGAGTTTCAGAAGCGTGCTTTGCCTCAAACTCATATTTTGATTAATTTTTGTGGAAATGATACAATTGTTTCTCCAAATGATATGAGGACAAGAGGCGTGTCCAAAATAGCTATTAGATCTGCCAAAATGTTTCAATAATTCTCCTTCTGAAAATTCTTACGGTGGCATAAATACACATACACAATTGCAACTATTGTGTGCATCTTGTCTTGTCAATTAATTAGCTGAGAAATAATCTTTTAATAGCCGTCCTCAGTGGTCTAGTGGTAAGCATGCTAAACTCACACCCCGAGGGTCGCTGGTTCAAATTCTGCCACGGGCTAGGTCTCCAAAAATGCTTTTTTCTATAAAATCATTTTCTCTTCGAGTCGAACGTCTCTGTAGCTAGTACTCGTTCCCACAACACCTTGCACTCATAATTAATTATGGCGTAAGATATAAAAATTATAATTTACAAAATATGCCTATAAAGGCTACCATAGTCCAACAGTTCAAAAAGGTACTGAAGGAAGTGCCGAAAATCAAGAACTTCAAAGTGAGGAATTTTTTAAATGGTCGATATGTTGAATCAACTGAAGCGGTTTGGCGTATTTTTGTTCAATGCATTTTCAATCTTATACCACAATATTGCATCACATTCATTTGCTAAATAGACAAAATGTTATTTTTAGAGAAGGTCAAGTATATCAAGCCTTCCAATATGTGAGACAAATTAAATTGTTGGCAGTTTTGACGTTAAATAAAATGATCCTTATGCAAATCAATTCTATTATACTGAAATTCCATTACATTATCTTTGGATGGATCAACAGAAGCGATGACAGAAGCGACAACGTGGTAGTGAAAAAATTATATCACGTATGTACGATGACGATGTTCAACAGCTCCTGAGCGATGTCCATGCGACGTTGTTTTTGCTCAAAATTTTGCAATTTTGGAACAATCTTCGCTTCCGCACGTTTCATGCCTAAAACATCCGTAAAAATTGCTTGGCATGAGCCGAACGATATGCCAACATCATCAGCAACCTCGCTGATAGTGATTCGACGATTATCCAAAATCATTTTCTTCACTGCGTCAATGTTTTCATCGGTTGTTGACGTGCTCGGGCGACCAGGACGAGCATCGTCATTGACATCTTCTCGGCCTTCCTTAAACCGGTTATACCACAATTGAACTTGTGTTCTGCTCATAGTAGACTCGCCAAAGGCCACAGTCAACATTTCAAATGTCCTTGCGCATTTAATTTCATTTTTTACACAAAACTGAATACAGTTTCTTTGATCCATTTTTTCGAATAGTACAAAATCGAAGAGCACACCAAAACACGACTAACCTTTTTATCTGTCAAAAACAAACTGACAATCCAAAATAGTTGGTATTGCCAACATATATAACAGACATGTGTACCAACATAACAGAAAAAAATGCGAACATCGAACATACGTAACTCACGAAAAGATGAAAATAACGGTTATTTTTTGATCACACCTCGTATGTAGTTTCTCCGAAAGATATTGAATTTTTTCATTTCCGACTACTTCTATTGCATGTCGTTAGTTCGAAATCGTTTGAAGACGTTAGGACTTATAATAACGACGTTTATAATTATTTTATTCAATCTTGCCATGCGCGTGGTATTGCATCAAATGATAATGAGTGGCGGGTTTGTTTGAATGAAGCGAAATAATTCCATTCACCAGCAAATGTGCGCTTTATTTGCTGTTGTTTGTACATTGAATGTTCCAGCAAATGCTCTGGCATTATGGAATGAGTTGAATATTTTTTAAGAGATTATGACGAAACAATTTCATTAAATCGAGCATTACTTGAAATTGAAGATATTTTGAATGGTCATAATGTATCGTGTCAAGTTCTTGGACTATCTGTGCCAACATTCGTTTTTGGTGGAGGTCATATTCGAGCCACTGGAGGAACACTTTTTATTTAATTAATGTTATGAAAAAGCAATTATCCATAGAATGAATTCACTAAATTTAACTGCATTCAGTGGAACTGTTTGAATACTTATTCAAGGGGGCAGAACACTTCACAATCTGTTTAAATTGCCTATTCCGGTTGTTGAAACTTCAGTTTGTAAACTTCCTGTAAAAAGCATTCACAGTCGCTATATAAATTTGGTCATTGATTATCCTTGATGAAATCTCTATGTGCCCACTTTTAATATTGAAATGTATTTAATATTATAGTTGCAAACGATTCTGATGCAAGTAAGTTATTCGGAGGGAAGACCATTTTTTGTGTGGTGATTTTCGACAGATTTTGCCTGTTGCACCGCATGGTTCACGATCAACCTTTATTCAAAATGGTATCACAAGTTGGAGTGAATTTCATATCACCGTGTTTCATTGACAAAAACTATGAGAGCATTACCTGATGAAGTTCAGTTTATTGACTTTTTAAAATCTCTTGGGAATGGAGTCGCACCAAAATTTACTCAATTTGGTGAATATATTATACAAATTCCAAAGCATTTGATCGGTGATGAGGAAAATATAATAACTGATTCTTTTGGAAATATCTCTGAATACATTTTAACAGATCGCATGTTTAAATCAGTTATTTTAGCCAAAAAAATGATGATTGTTATTTAATCAATTCTGATATTTTGAACCATTTGTCTGGTGAACAAGTTAACAATTATCCTGTCGAATTTTTGAATTCAATTAGCATTTAAAGTCAATTAGCATTGAAAGTCAATTGTATTGTGCTTCTCATTAGAAATTTGAATTCAGGATGCATTAGTCAATGGGACCAGAATGAGAGTGAAAATCTTACACCGTAATGCGATCGATTGTGAAGTTTCAACAGGAATTGCGCGTAATAAACGTATTTTGACACTACGGATAAAACTAACTTATACCGGAGCTATTTTGTGTTTTGAAATTAAGCGAACACAATTTGCCTTTATTCGTGCATTTGCTATGGCGATTAACAAATCACTAGGTCAAACGTTTGATAGATTTGGAATTCTATTGCGGCAACAAGTTTTTATGCATGCCACTTAGTGTTCAGCGATTCAGTGATTTTTGAGTATCGCCGTTACCAGTGATTGCTTTTTTTCAATCACCGTGATTTTAAACAGTGACTGCGTTCGCTGTTTCCATTGTGTTCATACATATACATATGTATGTATACAGTGAAGCAAACTGTTATCAAATATGCAAAGTAACAGCGAAAAGCACGATTTTTAACATACAACTGTAATCCACCAGTGATTGAAAATCGCTACTTTTAATAAAAGCGTGAAATAACAGCGAGTTGTTATTTCACTACTTTGGTAACGAATGAATATATCAATCACTGTTTTGATCATGTTTGTTAAGTAAATTTATGTATGTATGTATGTAGTTGTTGGTGTTAAATTATCCCATTGTTGGAGAGAGTGACAATTTATGCAAAGTTTGAATATTCATACGTATCGTTTTAACATTTGCGAATAGATAATAGAGAAGTTGATAGATATTTGGAAGATGACTTAATTCCGCGAAACTCCTATCCTTTATTATGGTGGCGGAACAATAAAACAAAGGATCCAAATGTTTCGATAGTAACGCAAGAAAATCTTTTCACATTGGCATCTTCCGTACCATGCGAACGCCTTTTTCGTATGCTGGACAGATATTAAGCGAGCGGCGAAATCGTTTAGGGGATGAAAATGTAAAAATGTTATTATTTTTAAATTGTAACTATAAATACTGTAATTAAACTTTATTTATTAATATTTTTTATTAGATTATTAATAATAAAAAGTATTTTTCCAGCTGAATATAATAATTTAATTATTAGACGATAAGATATTTAAGCGACTACTTGTAAGTTATTGATTGAGATATGTCACTAGCAATGCACAAATTGTTCAATTGATTAGTCTTACCTTCAAATGTATATCAGAGTGTGTTCAATTTCTACAATGCCAATATACGAAATTTACTTATTCCATCAAATAAATTTTATAATAACAACTACAAAATGTATAAGACCATTGAGAAATTTGTTACGATCAGCTGGCGGCTACCTTATTTGTTGCATCAGATGACTGTTCGGTTTACTGTAAAATGTTACTGTAAAATGGTTGTTCGGTTTACTGTAAAATTTAGTAAGGTTTTTAATTGAAGAAATTTTTCATAAATTCAGTGTACCCGAAACGATACATTCAGATAATGGAAAGCAGTTTGAGAGTCAGGAGTTTACTAAAGTGATGGAGTCCTATGCTATTCAGCATGTGAAGACGGGGTTTTATGCCCCACAATCTAATGCAGCAGAAAGTGTGAATCAGTCAGTTTTGGTAGCGATAAGGGCTTACCTGAAGGAGGACCACCGCGATTGGGATTTATTCTTGAGTGAGATCGAGTGTGCGTTGCGCAGTGCGGTACATCAAGCGATAGGGGTTACGCCGTACTTTGCGTTGTTGGGTCAGCAGATGTTTACCAGTGGAGCGGACTATGCATTGGCGCGACGGCTCAATGCTCTGGAGGATCGTGATTTGCACATATTACCACCTGAGGACAGATTGGAGTTAGTCCGCGAGAGTATCATGTCTCATATGCATAAAGCATATGAGAAAGGCGCCAGGTATTATAATCAGCGGGCGAGGCTGATTAAATTTGTAATAGGGCAGGGAGTGTACTCGTACAAACGGAAGTTCGTACTTAGCGACTTTAGGAAGAACATAAATGCAAAATTCTGTAAGAAATTTGTAAAATGTCGGATGAGCAAAGTTTTGGGAGGTAATTTGTATAGGATAGAAGACTTGCGGGGTAAGGCGTTGGGGGTATTCCATGCGAAAGATTTGAAACAGTAAGAGCACCAGACTCGAAGTCTCGGGGTTGTGGGTGTAGCTCACGTTGGGCGCCAGTAAAGAGGTAAGAGTTTGAAGGGCAAATGTTGAGAGTTGTAAACTTACTGTGATATTCTGCATCGCTGGGGCGTTGGTCCGCGTAATGGTGAGAAGTGGATCTGAAAGAGTGAAAGAGATTAGCAAAGTTTTAGGAGTATAATGTTTGTAGGTTAAGATACTTGGCCTAGGTATGGCGTAGACAAAGGTCCGGGCGAGGAATTCGGCTGGCTCTGTCAAATGCTGGTTAGCTCCAGGGCTGTAATTGTAAATATGGGCGTTTGATGGTGCAGCTTTCCGTTTTTCACGCGGATTAGTGTGGGATTTTGTTTGCTCTAATCCACGTGTGTTGTTACGATCAGCTGACGGCCACCTTATTTGTTGCATCAGATGACTGTTCGGTTTACTGTCTACATACTCCGGTTGGTGCTCTCTCTCTAAATATGAATATATATGTATATATATATATATATATATATATATATATATATATATATATATATATATATATATATATATATATATATATATATATATATATATATATATATATATATATATATATATATATATATATATATATATATATATATATATATATATATATATATATATATATATATATATATATATATATATATATATATATATATATATATATATATATATATATATATATATATATATATATATATATATATATATATATATATATATATATATATATATATATATATATATATATATATATATATATATATATATATATATATATATATATATATATATATATATATATATATATATATATATATAGATATATATATATATGTATGTATATGTGAGAGATTTTATATCATCACTCTTTGTTTATTTTTTTTTGGTGTGAGAGGATTAGACAGCTGTTGCGTTGAAAGCTCAGGTCGAGTGGAGGGGAACTTTTAGAGGAAACTGATTTTGGTAGTCAGTAAGTAATGCGGAAAATTTTTAGAAAAGAGTCAGATTCTGGATGGCAAGAAAACAAGTGAAATTTACGGTCGTTGTCGTTCGATTCGTCTATCTTCATCTAAATCAAGTGCAATTTTTTTTGTGAGAATTTCTGTGCTAGTGTCGTGTTGAAAACGCAGGAATACGATATTTTAATAAATTAAATATATAGAATTATTAAATTAAAAAAAAATTGTGTTGAAGTTGTTTAATGCTGCATAAAAAAAGGTAGTTTCGATTTCCTTTCATTGTCGACGAATTAGAAAAGGAAGTGAATGGATACGGATCGACCGCCGAAGACCAGACTCCTCCTACCCAGAGCGGCAAAAATAAAGATAAGTCCAGCGTATTAAGATAAGCATAAGTTCCTAAATATAAGTATGAGTAGAATGTATAATTAATTTAAAGCGTGAGTGTAATACGGTCTCAACAGAGCGTGGCGGTGGCGCGCTCGGTAAGAATAGCCTACACTGGTCGAGGGAGCTCCTAAGAGTAGATAGTGGTAGAGCGAAAGCGGGGTTTGAGTTAGGCCTTGTTGCCTGAATTAGGCAGCCTATACGCAGCTTAGTGGAGGCCGTAGTAATTGTCCGTGTATGTGTGTGTTTGTAGCTAGCCAGGGTGTCTGTGCCAAGTATGATGACCATGGGGACGTAACAAATTCCATTTTTGTCAGCTTCCCTGTATAATTTGATTCGAAACTTAATTTTTTTTTTTTTAAATTTAAATGAAAAATTTCCCTATGTATAAAATTCATGCATTAAAAGTAACAGCAATCAAGAAATAAACTGATATTTTTCAGTATGTTCTTTTTCGTTGTAGTTTAAAGTGCCTCCTGAAATAATAGCAAACTGTCCCTCTATGTTGATTAGCTTTATATACGCATAAACTTTCTTTAATGTTAAATGTGTAAGTGTGCATGAGTGTAACCAAAATTCACATAATACCATTGTCTCTCTCTCTCTCTCTGTATTCACTTAAAAAGTTCCACAGAAATTAATTTCTATCAATGCGTGAAATCAATCGCCCCTGTTATTTCACGCTTTTATTAAAAGTCGCGATTTTCAATCACTGAGAAAAAAGAACGGACTGGTAAAAATCACTCTTTTGATACTTTGTATATTCGATAACAGTTGCTACCACCGATTTTTAAATAACAGTGAAAAAATCACCGGCAGTGAAATTTTGCTCATCTCTACTGCCACTAGAGCTAAATCTTTTGATGCCCTTAAGTTTTATGTTTCCGAACGTAGTGGCCAGGGGCACTTAGCAAACGATGAACGTGTTTTTACAAAAAAATATTGTTTATACAGTTATTTTGTATCTATAGTGTTTATCATATATTAAAAAAATATATGTTTGGCTGCTCGCGTGCTCAACGTAGCGTTGCCAATAAAAGACAGAAATATTTGTTATATCGTATATATAATATATGATAAAAGTACGTTCCTGTGAATTTATTTGTTATATCGCACATATAATATATGATGGAATACGTTTCTGCAAATTTCTAGAGATTGTGTTAAGTCCAGTGATTAATATAACCTTTAATTGCACAAAACGCTCTGTAACACGCCACCACAGCTTCAGCACAGAAAAAGAAAGAGGGTTGAATGAAAGGCCGGAAACACGAAGTGTGTTGTTCAGCAGCCGACACAGGCTAGTTCCGGTTACCCATAAACACGCTGTGCGACAGCGACAGCGTGTTAGTAGATGGCGCGCGGAACTAGCGCCTGCTTGCGTAGGCGTACCCGACAACTGGGTGGGGGTAGTGGTGTCGTCACAGGTACTCCTCCCCCAGTAATCGGCGCAGGAGGCGCGGAGAACGATACCCATTTCGTCGCTCGACTCCCCAGCTGTGGTGAGGGTTGGTCCCCTGAGCGGGGCGTTGGTTGATTCCTCAGATGACTCCTTGGATGGATCGCTGGCGGGCCATTTGTCGCTGACGATGACGACGATTGCGGTGATGGCGATGGTGATCGCGATGCCTGCAGCGATGGCGACGATGTAGAGTCACTCACCTCGAGGTGGGCCGGCTTCAAGCAGTCCGTAGAGATAGGTTTGTCGACGCCGTTCAAGTCGATTATGAAACTCTTGTCGTTGAACCGGCGAATTACCTTATGGGGGCCCGTATATGGCGGCTCGAGTGGCCTCCGGATTTTGTCCAGCTTGCAGAATACGTGCGTGCAGGTGCGCAATTCTTTGAAGACGAACGGCTTCTGTCTCGAGTGGTTGGACGTAGGGTCGTTCTGTTGGCCGAAGAATTCCCCCGGCAGGCGCAGTTGGGTGCCGAAGAGCATCTCGGCTGGAGTTGCTTTGAGGTCCTCTTTGTACGCCGTCCGCATCCCCAATAGAACTGTTGGCAATGCGTCTGGCCATGGTGTGTCTGGACTGCACATCAAGGCCGCTTTTAGTGTGCGGTGTAGTCTCTCCACCATGCCGTTTGACTGTGGGTGGTAAGGCGTTGTGTGAACATGGTTAGCACCCGTCATTTTCGCGAGAGCCGTGAATAGCTCCCCCTCGAATTGACCCCCCTGGTCGGAGGTGATGGTGAGTGGCGTGCCGAAAGTGCAGACCCAACTGTGGAAGAATGCTCGTGCGACGGTCACAGCTCGAATGTCCCGGAGTGGGACAGCCACTGGCCATCGGGAAAAGCGGTCGATGATGGTCAGGCAGTGCGACAGTCCTCTCACCAGCGGTAGCTTGATCAGGTCAACGTAAACGTGGCAGAACCTGTCATCTGTCTCCGCGAAGCTTTGCAACTCGGCGCGATTGTGGCGGTGGACCTTCGCGCGTTGGCATGGTTGGCATTCACGGGCCCAGCGGAGCGCGTCTTTGCGCATGCTTGGCCAGAAGTATTTCGCCACCAGACGTTTCGCCGTTGCTCGATCACTCGGGTGGGATGATCGTGTACGATGCCAAACGCCGCTCGACGGAGGTCGGGTGGCAAATAGGGCCGTATCGCCCCATCGGTAACAAGACAGTAGATCTCGCTGTCGTTGATAGCGAGACGATCCAGTTGGATACGCGGGTTCTCCAGCAGGTGAGGCAGCTCTACGTCAGAGGCTTGCTACAGGCAGATAGTGGCTTCGTCGAGGATGGAAGGCATCGCGACCGTACAGGTTCGCGAAAGTGCGTCTGCCAAAACGTTTTCTCCCCCGGGAACGTACACAAATCGTGCGTTGAACTGGAGGACGTAGTCCAGGTGTCGGCTCTGCCTCGGCGTTGCCTTGTCCGAGCGTTGGTGTGCGGCGAAGGCCGGCACGGATTGTGGTCCGTGTGGATTGTGAAGACGTGTGCCTCCAGGATCCTCCTGAAGTGTCTGACTGCGGCATACCACGCGAGCAACTCCCTGTCGTAGGCGCTATAGCGAGTTTCTGGGGGATTGAGCTTCCTAGAGAAGAACCCCAGAGGCTTCCAGGTCCCATCGGGTTGCTCTTGGTTGAATGCCGCTCCGATGGCGCTGCTCGATGCGTCGGTGGAGAGAGCGATTGGCGCGGTAGGCGAGAGGAAAGCTGAATCTGTAGCTGCTGCGATACTCGCCTTGCACTGCTGGAATGCCTGCTCCATTTACGTCGTCCAGCTAATCGCCGCCTTCTTCTTCGTGAGGTTCCTCAGAAGTTCGTTGAGCGGGGCCTGTAGTTCCGCGGCGTGCGGTATACACCTGCGGTAATAATTAAGCATACCCAGGAAACGTCTCAGCTGGGTAGAGTCTGTCGGGCTTGGAAAGGCGTCGATCGCCTCGATCTTTGGGCGCGGTGGCCTAAACCCCTCTTTCGATACCCGATACCCAGCGAATGTAACCTCCTGAGCACCGAGTTGGCATTTGTCCAAGTTGATGCGTAGATTCGCCGCTTTCAGCGTCTCCAACAATTGACTCAAATGGTGCAGGTGCTCGTCATGCGTCTCGGATGCGATGAGCAGGTCGTCTACGTAGCCCTTCACGAAGGGGAGATTCCTCAGTAGGTGATTAATTACCCGCTGAAGCGTTTGCGCGGAGTTACGCAGGCCTAATGGCATACCCACGAACTCGAAGAGGCCTAAAGGTGTTGTGACTGCCGTTTTCGGGATGTCAGCTTTGGCAACCGGGATTTGGTAGAAGGCTTTCTGCAGATCGATTACAGAGAAGACTTTTCCCCGGCTCTCCTGGATCAGGTCCTCGATGATCGATAGAGGATATCGGTCTGGCAAGGTACACGCGTTGAGGCGGCGGTAGTCGCCAGTGGCTCGCCAGCTTCCATTCGGCTTTGGTACCATGTGTATCGGACTAGCCCATGGGCTCGATGATGGGCGTACCACCCCCTTGTCGAGGAGGTCAGCGAACTCTTCTTTGGCAGCACCGAGTCGTTCACCGACGAGTCTACGGGGGCGCTCGAAAACGGGAGGGCCCTTCGTGACGATGAAGTGTTGTACCGGCAAGTCTGGTACAGTGGCCATGAGCCCTGCTGGTGAAGCGAGTTGCAGGAAGCGCTGGACGAGCTCTCTATACCGGTCGCCGGGTGGTCCCACAGGTGCATTAATGCGAGCCACTGTGGAGATACCGTAGATTCGAGCCGAGTCCATGCGGCCCGTTGCCGCGATATTGGTAAGGGGGTCTACGATGCGTCGTCCCCTCAAGTCTACCAGGAGGCAATAGTATGCCAGAAAGTCCGCCCCGAGAATGGTGGTTTGCACATCGACTACAGTGAACGCCCAAGAAAAATCCCGCCGCAGGGCGAGGTTCAGCTTCAGCGTGAGCTGCCCGTATGTGGCTATCGGCGACGAGTTGGCGGCGTACAGCGTGAGGCTGTTTCGCTGTAGTTTGCGGGCGACCGTTCCCCTCGGCAGTAAGGAGACCACTGAACCCGAGTCCACGAGAAAGCGAGTGGATATTGTTCGATCCGGTACGTGTCGGCGTTTTTCGGTTGGTGGACGGCCGGCGTCGTTCGCCCAAGTCGGCGTCGGCAGCGCTAGTTTCCCGACGGCGTCGAGGGGGCGGCCACGGCGGCGGCAAAAGCACACGGTGGTCGGCACTGCTATGCTGTCGCCCCGTATTTCAGGTTTTACCAACATTGGCCAGGGGCTGTAGAGCGATCTCGATGCCGGCTGGGGCTGCGGGTATCAGCGCGACCCCTCTGAAGTGGGGGCGTTATTTTACGCAGGAGCTCCTGATTCTCCCGCGTTAGTGCCACGAGCTGTGCCACTGACTGGCGCAGTGCGGCAAGCTCTGTGTGCACGGAGTTACCCGTTGAATCGTGCGACGATCTGTTCGCGAATGGAGAGCGGGGTCTCGGAGACGAGACTGGAGGTGACGTAGCTGCCACTGTAGGTCCATTGTCGACCAGCTCGTCAGCTGCCTCTGCGAGCTCCTCCAGGCTGGTACCCTTCAGGATCTTCAGAAGCCGTCGCGTTGACGGCGGCATCAAGTCGAGCCACTTCACTCGGATGACGTCATCCGTGGCCCTGTCACCTGCCAAGGCGCGCATCTGCCGCAGGAGTTGAGACGGCTTCCTGTCACCCAGCTCGAGTTGGGTGAGCAGCTTGTGGAGCTGTCGATCCGCCGAGTCAGTGAGGCGATTTAGTATGGCTGCCTTCAGCGCCTCATACTTCCCCACGGGCGGCACTGTGCGTAGTACATCCGCAACCTCGGAAATAGTCTCCGGGTCGAGCACCGCAACTATTAAATTGTAGCGGCTGTTGTCGTTGCGCACATGGTGGAGCTGGAACGCGACCTCGATCTGATAAAACCACAGATCGGGGTTACTCCTCTAGAAAGGTAGGAGCCGGTAGCTGTTCACCGCCTCGATCGCGGGTGGCGACGAAAAGGAGGCGTGTCCCCCAGGTTCCCCTGCACGGTGTGGCGGCGGGTGTGTCGTTAACAGCAATGGCGTTGGCATAGCCAGCTGTGCGTGCGCATGCACCTGCGGTGGTTGTGGATGCTGGTGCGGAGCGTACGTTGCTTGAGTCGGCGGCTGCTCCGATGGTGCCGGCGGCGCCGGTCCTGAGGCCGTTGGCGAGTGGAGCAACATGTGCGTCGTGTACTGGTTATATCGTACCCCTCTGGGTGGGGCGAATGCGTGCTTAGATCACGTCGGGGTCACCAATTTGGCTGCGTGCGTGCTCAACGTAGCGTTGCCAATAAAAGACAGAAATATTTGATATATCGTATATATAATATATGATAAAAATACGTTCCTGTGAATTTATTTATTATATCGTAAATACAATATATGATGGAATACGTGTCTGCAATTTTCTAGAGATTGTGTCCAGTAATTAATATAACCTTTAATTCCAGTCCAGTAATTAATATAACCTTTAATTGCACAAAACGCTCTATAACATTCCACCACAGCTTCAGCACAGAAAAAGAAAGAGGGTTGAATGAAAGGCCGGAAACACGAATTGTGTTGTTCAGCAGCCAACACAGGCTAGTTCTGGTTACCCTTTAACACGCTGTGCGACAGCGACAGCGTGTTAGTAGATGGCGCGCGGAACTAGCGCCTGCTTGCGTAGGCGTACCCGACAACTGGGTGGGGGTAGTGGAGTCGCCACATACTCGTATGTACATACATTTCCTTTTTTAGCTCAGGCAAAATAAAAATAATTTAAAATTTTCAAGTTAACTGTTAGTAGAACACTGAAATGCTTATTGTAACATTATTAATCATTAAGATTATTTCTCAGTGTATTTATTGACAAGACAAGATGCACACGGTAGTTTTAATTGTGTGTGTATGGTTATGATACCGTAATAATTTTTAGAAGGAGAATTGTTGAAACAACACTGCTGAAAACTTGCTACTGTGAATAAAAATTAACAAAACAAACAGAACTTCTGAAAAAACCAATTTTACACAATTTTTATTTTGAACCAAACTTTTGGTATATTTATTGGTTGTTAAAAATTTAAATGCAATTAAAATGCAAACAATGTAATAGCAACTCTTTTATGGAGTGGAATTCAAAGTCTCAATTTGCTGTCCGTCTTTTCAATTCTGCAAACTTTTTCGAACACTTTGTTTAAGGCATTTTCATTGAGGCGAAACTGCTCGTAAATCTGTTGTCATCCATTCTAAAAACGTCATACTCCCAAAAAGTCCCATTGCGGTCCTTTAAGAAATGTTATTTATAAATTGCATCCCTCGTGAATATATGTATAATATTTAACTCACAAATTTCGAAACTTGTCTTGCTCTTCTCTCAGATTGTATCACTGTAGCAAAGACAATATACAACAAAACTGTGCAAATCGCTCTTTAGAAAACAGGGGACATGCAACGCATGGAATCGCCGTGGACCTGCTGTCAAAATGTAACATTTTTCTGCTAAAAATGATTATAACAGCGGCATGTTAACAGTGAATTTAATAGAAATTTGAAAAAAATGAATTTCAAATATTATTAAAACATTACAAACAATTTCTACATTATTAAAATCTATTTTTAAATATTTATAGCTATTTACAATATATATTTTAATAAATAAATTACTATTATTAAGTTAATTTTATTTTAAATATATCCATATACTGGTATGAAACTGCATCGTGGTCAATTTTGGGCAAAGGCACAGAATTCAAGAAACGTTCTGCCGTTGGATATAATGACGCCAAGCCAACTGTTTAACTCACTAAAATCTCGCAATATTGCCGAAATATTTGCAAGCATCAGTATCTGAAGGGGTAAAGCGTTGGTCTATCAATTTTATGATGCTGGTTACAAACCCGTTGAGAAATGTTTTTTTTTTTTATATATTTTAATTGTTAATCTTTTTTTTAAAGAAAACTAATAATCTGTTTTTATAAAAATAATAAGAATAGTTTACTATTTTAACATAAATTATCCAGTTTTAAATGATTTTGCTGAGCCACATTTAATTATTGCTGCTATAGCAGAACACTACAGCAAGAAGCTTATATTTTCTAAAAATATTCATAACGGTGATTCTTAACTCGCATACATAAATTCATGTGCGCATGAAACTGTGTTAGTTTTGTGCAATTGTGTCAAGATTATTGTAAGACGACAATACGCAAGTCTGGCATCACTTCTCTTTTCTCTACAAATTAATTTTCTATATTCTATAAGTTTGACATTTCTTGTAAAGTTTCTATTCTCCTTCTTCTTTTTCCTGCTCTCGAATAAAGTACCCCAGATTTATTACAAGTTGATTATATTTGTATCTTTTTGCATCAAGAAAATTCTAACAGGTTATGGGCCCAGGGTACTTCTAAAGCTCCCTGCATATACCTAAAGTTAAATGAGTGAGGCATCGATAAAAACAAACGACGAATCAATTCTTGATAAACCTGTTTTGGAAACAAGTGAAGCGATAAATTCTTTTACCATGTCAAACATGTCAGCAAATGTTTTGTCGGCATCAACGCGCATTGAATTATTGTCGAAAGATGTTTTTGTTTTGATACCTGGAGTATGCAAGTTGAAGCCTTGTTGGTGAAGAATGATTTATGGGAATTTGTAAGCGGAGCAAATGTGCTACCCGCTGCAGCGAATGCAACAGCGACAGATGAGTGGCAAAAACTCGATAGAAAAGCAAAGGCGGACTTAATTTTATCAATCATCCTTCAGAAGGGAAACAGGTACGAGGCTGCAACACTTCGCGCGATGTCTGGTTAAAGTTGGAGTCTATTTACGCCTCACGTGGACCAGCTCGAAAGGCAACGTTGCTTAAGCAGTTGATGTTGCAGAAATTGGACGAAGATGGTGATGTTCGTGAGCATATAGCAAGGTTTTTTGATGCAGTTGACAAACTTGAGAATATGGATGTGAAAATAAATGGTGATCTCCTAACCATAATGTTGCTCTACAGCTTGCCGTCTACTTATGAAAATTTTCGTAGTGCTATTGAATCTCGCGATGAACTACCAGCCGCCGAGGTACTAAAAATAAAAATTATCGAGGAAAGTGAAGCGCGCAAGCAGTCAAGTGGAAGTTCTGTAATCGCAATGACAGCTGGGAGACCATCAAGAGGAGGTTTTAAAATTAGATGCTATAAATGTGGCACATCGGGCCATAAAGCAAACGTTTGTCAAAAGAATAGTGGCAGAAATTTAGAGAAACAAGCATATACTCAAAAACAGTCAACAGACGAAATTGATGAGAGTTTCGCTGTGTGTCATGTGGCAGAGAGTGCCTGTTCGGCAGACGAAAATGTGATGGGGGCGCGTAGCTGGATTCTTCATAGCGGTTGCACATCCCATCTATGCAGGGACAAAGAAGTTTTTTCATCAATAATTGAATCAGGAATGAAAAAAGTTAATCTAGCAAGTCTTACTTCTGCAAAAGTGAATGGACAAGGTGCTGTTCTGTCTGTGGCTCCACGAACTGGCCAGAATCTAAAAATTGAGCTTAAGAACAAGCTTTTTGTCCCTGATTTGAGTTTAAATCTTGTGTCCGTGGCAAAAATCACAGATAAGGACTATACTGTGACATTTACAAAATCTGATGCAGTTGTCACTGATAAATTTGGCAACCAATCCATGTTTGCTGAAAGAAGAGGCGATTTATTCTTTATTCGTGAAAGCGTAGAATGTGCTAACGTCGAAACGAAGTGTTCCGAACTGTCGAGGTGGCACTGTCGTTTTGGTCATTTAAACGCGAAGGACCTTCTACACCTGATTAAAAGTGGTATTATTACGTTGAACAATTCTAAGGAGACCAAACATGTAATTAATTGCACTGTATGCCTAAGGGCAAAATGTCAGGTTTACCATTTGGGAAAGGAAATATTCCTTGTAAGAAACTTTTAGAAGTTGTGCATACTGATGTTGTCGGTCCATTTAGAGTAGAAGGCACTGGTCGCGCAAAGTACTTTGTTACTTTCATCGATGATTGTACGAGATGGTGTGAAGTTTACTTTCTGAGGGAGAAATCTGGTGTTCTCGAGGCGTTTAAACAATACCAGCTGTATTTTGAGAGGCAGACCGGGAAGAAAATAAAGGCTTTGCAGTCCGATAATGGACGTGAGTATTGTAAAATTGATTTTGATAAGTTTCTTTCAGATAATGGCATACGGAGAAGATTAACGATTCCCTACACCCCGGCACAAAATGGACTGGCTGAGCGAATGAATCGTACTCTGTTAGATATGGCCAGGTATTTACTGCTGCATTCCAGACTGCCCCCTTTTTTTGGTCCGATGCGGTCGCTACGGCTGCAGAGATCCGGAATCGCTGTCCAACAAGTGCTCTTGGTGGCAATACACCTTATGAGAGGCTATTCAACAAAAAACCAAATGTAAATTATTTTCGAGTGTTTGGTTCAAAAGCAGTCATGCTAAACAAAGATCCAAGCAAAAGTAAACTTGATCCAAGGGGTATTGAAGGAATTTTTGTGGGATATCCAAGGGACCGAAAAGGGTATCGAATCTGGAATCCGGTTAGCAGACAAATACTACACGCTCGTGATGTAAGATTTATTGAGGATCCAGAAGAGAGGTCAGACACATCAACCGATGAATATAATTTACTCGATCAAGGAGAGAAAGGTGACAACGCATGTGAGTTGGAGGTTATGTTGAATACTCCAATGCTGTCCAACTCTATAGAAACTGTTGCCGCACCTGAGACTGAAAACGAAGAGAAAACTAAAAGGAATGTGAGACGACCAACACCTTTGCTCACAGATCGCCAATTGCGTCCGAGGAAAGCACGTACTTTGAGTGTGGCAACTGAAGATGATGGCATCTTAAGTGCAAGTGATCAATGTGATGATTTTTAGAACGAAGTTTTTGTTAATGCTGCTGAAGTTGACATGCGAGATGCCCTTGATGGAAAGGAAAGCGAAGAGTGGAAGCAAGCAATAGAGAGCGAAGTCAAAAGTTTAATTAAAAACCAGACTTGGGATCTCATTAAAGCATCTGATACTGTGGATATACTTGGATGTCGCTATGTGCTTACTAACAAATATTCACATAATGGAGAAATTTATCACTGAACCCTTGTAGCTAAGGGTTACAACCAAAAATTTGGTGTTAACTATCATCAAACTTTTGCACCAGTTGCAAGACTGGAAACTATTCGACTTCTTCTGGCCTTGTCCGCGCAGTTTGGTTTAAAGATATGGCAGTTTGATGTAGTGACGGCTTACCTGAATGGAACGTTAAACGAAACAGTCTTTATGAGGATTCCAGATATGATGAATGAGATGCTCGAACGCATTTTAAAAAATGAAGATGAACTTTCGGCAGTATATATCGGAGCCAAAGAGATGCTGCATAACATTCATGATGGCGCCAATGTATGTAAACTTAATAAGGCATTATACGGCCTTAAACAAGCTGGGCGACAATGGTATACTAAGCTCAGTGAGAAGCTAACTGAAATTGGACTGAAACCAATGAAAAGTGAACCTTGCCTATTCTATGTTAAAAACAATCAAACTCTGACACTTGTTTTGGTATACGTCGATGATTTGTTGGTGGCGACTTGCAATGATGAAAGCCTTCTAAAAATAAAAGGTCATTTGATGATGGATTTTGATATAAAAGATATTGGTGAAGCACAGCATTGCCTTGGTTTACAGATAAATCAACGGAGTTCCTCAATTGAGTTGAAGCAATCGAATTATATACGAGAATTACTCACTAGATATGGTATGAGTGAATGCAATTCTTTGGCAACTCCCGCTGAAGTAAATTTGCACTTAGACTACAGCCAATCTGATGGCACATGTAAAAAGGAAACATATAGAGAACTTATTGGAAGCCTTATGTACTTGAGCGTAGCATCGAGGCCTGATATAGCACACATTATTTCAAGACTTGCACAATTTGTTGAAGAACCTAGCCAAGATCATTGGAATGCTGCCAAGAGAGTTCTAAGATACCTTGCTGGAACAAAGGAGCTTGGACTGATCTACAGAAAAACATATGAGTCACTTGTTGGATACGCTGATGGTGACTGTGGTGGATGCACTCTCGACCGGAAATCCTATTCAGGCTACGTTTTCATTCTGAGTGGAGCTGCGGTAAGTTGGAAGTCACAAAAACAAAGAACTGTTGCGCTATCTTCTACTGAAGCGGTATACGTAAGCTACACTGAAGCTGGAAAAGAGGCTATCTATTTACGTGGGTTGCTACATGAGCTTGGTCTTGTTCACATTGTTCAACAAATAACGGTTTTTATCGATAATAAGGGGGCCTTATTTCTGGCTAATGATCCAGTTTTTCATGCACGAACAAAACATATTGACATCAAGCACCATTTCATTCGGGATGCCGTGGCTGCCTCTATGTTCCAGTTAAAGCACATACCAACGCAAGAAATGATTGCAGATGTATTGACAAAATCGCTGCCAAAAGTTAATCATGTGAAATGTCGGCAAGGTCTTGGGTTTCTGGAATGATAAACTGATATACCTGCGTATTGAGGGGGCGTGTCAAGATTATTGTAAGACGACAATACGCAAGTCTGGCATCACTTCTCTTTTCTCTACAAATTAATTTTCTATCTTCTATAAGTCTGACATTTCTTGTGAAGTTTCTATTCTCCTTCTTCTTTTTCCTGCTCTCGAATAAAGTACTACAGATTTATTACAAGTTGATTATATTTTTATCTTTTAGCATCAAGAAAATTCTAATACCTTTGTTGATGTTAGTTTTGTGATGCTTTTGCGCATTTCGTCTGAAGAAGCTTATAAATTTCACCAAATCTAATCCAATCAAATATTTTGTTCTTCCATGAATATGTGAAATTTTGGGAAGTTGTTGTATTTCCGTATACTCGTATACTATATTAAGCATGATTAATTTAATTAAGCATGGATTTTATTGTTATGTTAGGAAAAGGAAGAATTTTGCAGATGTATTAAAATTTTTGCTATTTATTTTACAATACATTATTTACAAAATAAAAATTAACTTAATATAATATAATTAAATTAATATCATTATAATGTATAAAAAAACATGCAGTCGCATAGAATAACTTAGACAATAATTAAAAAATAAAACTAAAAAGAAGTCGCAAATATTCATGAATGAATGTGCGTCAAGACAGATTATTTGATTCAAAGTGTTTTCTATATACATATGTAAGTGGATACTGTAAGAACCAAAATCTTCTGTGGGAAATTTTGGCCCACACTACAAATGACAGAGTCGCCACGAAACTATATACACACACACATCACGATAAAATACCCGAACCGAAGCAACTACATTAGAAATTTAACGAAAAACTACAAGCATTGTAACCAATTAGCGCGGCCGTGGTAGGAGCGCAGATCAGTAGCAGCACATTAGACCAGTTGGAATAATAACAATTACAACAAAAAAACGACCACCACAGCCAACGATCTTGCCAATCAGCGCTATGCTTGCAAAGAGCGAAGGAAAACAAAGCGACGAGGAATACAACAAATACATGCCGGACAAGAGAAGGTGAGTGCACGAACTCAGCGGTGGAATTTGCCGAGTGCGCTCGCTCGGAAATCTTACACCAACAACATGAGGAAGCGAGACCGAAGGCGGAGCACGGATGACAACGAGAGCGCACCACACATACGCGAACCGATCGCAAGCGCAAAGCTGTAAACAGGCAGAGTAAGAAGAAATATTTATAACAACAACAACAACAGCACAGCGACCGAAGGCGGAGCACGGACGACAACGAGAGCGCACCACACATACGCGAACCGATCGCAAGCGCAAAGCTGTAAACAGGCAGAGTAAGAAGAAATATTTATAACAACAACAACAACAGCACAGCGACCGAAGGCGGAGCACGGATGACAACAAGAGCGCACCACACATACGCGAACCGATCGCAAGCGCAAAGCCGTAAGCAGGCGGAGTATGAACCATTATTTTAACAACAACAACAGTACAGCGACCGAAGGCGGAACACGGATGACAACGAGAGCGCACCGATCGTAAGCAGGCGGAGTGTGAACCAATATTTTAACAACAACAACACTATAGCGACCGAAGGCGAAAACAAGAGCGCGCCACACACACGCTAACCGATCGTAAACGCAAAGCTGTAAACAGGCAGAGTACGAAGAAACGTTTCTACAACAACAGCAAAGCGACAACTAACAGCAGCGATCAGGCCACACTACTGCAAGCAACAACTACGATGGACAACTAGGGGAACTACAACAAGGCGGACAACCAGCGGAAGTTGAAGGTGGCCTAAGGACAACTGGGCCACAACAACAACGAGCACTGATCCCCTGGCAAGCTTTCGCTATATAAGCGGAGTGAACCAAACACCAAGTCTCTTTGATCCAGCATCGCTCCGTAAGTAGACAACGCACCAAGCTCCTAGAGACGGACCAAGCATCGAAACTAGGTATTTTGACAATTGACAATAAATCAACGCAGACAGAGCCAGTGGAGTTTATGGTTTTGACCGACTCTCCCTGGGACACACACGCAACGTAGACAGAGCCAGTGGAGTTTATGGTTTTGACCGACTCTCCCTGGGACACACACGCAACGTAAACAGAGCCAGTGGAGTTTATGGTTTTGACCGACTCTCCCTGGGACACACACGCAACGCAGACAGAGCCAGTGGAGTTTATGGTTTTGACCGACTCTCCCTGGGACACATTCGCAACGCAGACAGAGCCAGTGGAGTTTATGGTTTTGACCGACTCTCCCTGGGACACTAGTACAAACCACGGACACTACCACGAGCACACAGAGTAGGGTAGTAATTAAATATAATTATATATATGTATAAGTAGTAAGTTTGAAAATAAATAAAACACTTATAAAACCTAACGCGATTGAAATAAATTTCTGTAAGTGACCCTGGGACCCGCTGAGTTCTTACCCCAGCGAAAACGAGTCGTTACAGTGGCGCCCGAGCAGGGACTCTGAGTTAAAGAAAACTAAATCAGCGCGTCAGACTTTGAAAAAGAAAAAGACTAAATCGCAAGGAAGCTCAGCTCGTGAGAGAATTTACCAGGGCAAAGAGAAAGCTACACACAGATTGTCTTCATCGTCACCTAAGACTTTCACAGGATGGTGAAAACAAGCTGGGTGTACTTGTTACGCAAGGATGAGCTGGTGATCTTTGCTGATGAATTCGGTGTAGAGGCTACAGGTACCGTGGATGAAGTCCGTAAACGTCTTTCCGACTTCTTCACTGAAACAGAGCTGACTCAGGATCAGAAATACCAATTGCAGAAGCTACAATCCAAGTACGTTAAGAGCACATCCCCAAGGCCGGCTGTGTCCATAGTTACCCGCGAAACGCTGGAAGTGGACAGGCCAGAGGCATACACAGGTACAACACTAACGGCAGAGAACCCAGGGGTACGGAGAACACTACAGCATCGCTCCGTGTCACCTGCAACAATGAATCAACAGCACAACGGGATTGTACAGTACGCCGTTGTGATTGACCAGGTGAGGAAGTGGTCCCTTAACTTTGACGGAGGGCGTGACCCGCTAGCGTTTATAGAGCGAGTCGAGGAATTGGCAGATGTGTACGAAATAAACAAAGATTTCCTTCCGCGTACTATGCCTGAACTCTTGAGAGAACGAGCACTCATGTGGTTCAGAAACAACAATCGAGCGTGGCGGGATTGGCGTACATATAGGAGAGACTTTCTAAAATTCTTCTTGCCAGCACGATACATGGAGAAACTCGAAGACCAGATCCGCCAGCGTCACCAGAGACCCAGAGAAGGGTTCAAGCAGTTTGTAGTTGAATTGCAGAATCTAATGCGGCACTTGGACTATTCCGAAGAACAGAAACTGGAGCGTATTTTCCAGAACAGCCTGCCAGAATACCAGCTATATGTGCGCCGCAGAGATTTCACATCGCTAGCAGAGCTGATAGAAATGGCTGCAGACTTGGAGAGCATACGGAGAGAAGGCGAACAACTACCAGCGCCACCCATACAACGGCGAAGAGAGCAAGGTCCACCACGAGAGGTGAGAAACTGTCAGGTGACGGTAGAGAGCAGAGAGACACCCATAGAACCAAGAACAGCCTGCTGGCGTTGTGGCCAAAATGGTCATATAGCACGCATATGTCGCAACGCACAGATCCTGTTCTGTTGGGAGTGTGGTCAAAGGGATGTGAGGACTATAGAGTGCTGCAAACTAAGAGCACCAACCGATCGAGAGCTACCGACGACAGAAACACAGCATGCCACAAAGGAGAGACAGCAGACTTCCCCATTGGAAAACTTATTGCACTGTGACGGACAACGAATCTGCGCCACCGTTTCGATTGGCACAGAAACTGTCACAGCAACACTGGACACAGGGGCAACTCACAGTTTTGTGAGCAGAGAGCTAGCACGAAAGCTACGCTCTTCCACCAGCAAATTTGGAAAATCCAATACCAGAGCACGTATGGCAGACGGAAGTGCTAGGAGAGTCAGTGGGACATTGACGGCAACTGTAAGGCTTGGAGAGCAGACATGCGAGCAAGAGCTACTTATCATGCCTGATTCCATTAATGAGCTACTCCTTGGACTAGACTTCATGGCAAGCCTAGGAATGACAGTGAAGTGTGGTGAACAGGAGATCACATTGGGACCTCAAAACAATTGCGTGCAACCCCCAGATATTGCAATGTGCACGACAATTCGTGTTGAGAATGCCACACAAATCCATTCAACGACTTCCAAGAGGCACGCCAGCGACAAAAATGCTCAGATAAAGAGACACAACAGAGAATACACAGAGAAGCAACGAATTCGCAAACACACAACACCAAGAACAAAGATGACTCATACGAACGAATTCACCTGCCACGGACTATGCCCAGCGAAATCCCACAGCGAATCCCACAAAAGCATATATAGAAGGACCACACATGAATCAGCATATGGGCCTCGGAAAAAGGACGCAGGCGCAACCAAACGCGAGGAGCTGGCACAGCTAAGTCAAAATACAATCAGAGCAATCAGGGTATCTCCTAATCACTTCGCAAAGTCAGAACCAGTGCGAAACAACCAAAACATACCACGTAGACAACGTGACAGATCAAGGGACAACCACCGTGCAATCAAGTGCACCAAACACAGCAGAAGCGATGACAAGAGGAATAAACGTGACTTCAATAGCCACCAACCCAACAGCATTAAACAACAGAGGCAGTCAACAGAGAAACATACGACAAACACAGGCACCTTATTCACATTCCAAAACATAGAAGAGCTACAAGGACCAAAAGGAGGTGATCTGCCACAGAACTTGGTAGCTGAAGTTTTGCAAATAGCCAAAGGGGCTCAGCAAAAACGGACACGAGGGCGAATACGATTTAGGCGAGACGCATACAGAGTGACCCTCAACCGTGACGCTGTCATCATTTTTCATCGTCGGTAAAGTGGGGAGGGCGTGTAAGAACCAAAATCTTCTGTGGGAAATTTTGGCCCACACTACAAATGACAGAGTCGCCACGAAACTATATACACACACACATCACGATAAAATACCCGAACCGAAGCAACTACATTAGAAATTTAACGAAAAACTACAAGCATTGTAACCAATTAGCGCGGCCGTGGTAGGAGCGCAGATCAGTAGCAGCACATTAGACCAGTTGGAATAATAACAATTACAACAAAAAAACGACCACCACAGCCAACGATCTTGCCAATCAGCGCTATGCTTGCAAAGAGCGAAGGAAAACAAAGCGACGAGGAATACAACAAATACATGCCGGACAAGAGAAGGTGAGTGCACGAACTCAGCGGTGGAATTTGCCGAGTGCGCTCGCTCGGAAATCTTACACCAACAACATGAGGAAGCGAGACCGAAGGCGGAGCACGGATGACAACGAGAGCGCACCACACATACGCGAACCGATCGCAAGCGCAAAGCTGTAAACAGGCAGAGTAAGAAGAAATATTTATAACAACAACAACAACAGCACAGCGACCGAAGGCGGAGCACGGACGACAACGAGAGCGCACCACACATACGCGAACCGATCGCAAGCGCAAAGCTGTAAACAGGCAGAGTAAGAAGAAATATTTATAACAACAACAACAACAGCACAGCGACCGAAGGCGGAGCACGGATGACAACAAGAGCGCACCACACATACGCGAACCGATCGCAAGCGCAAAGCCGTAAGCAGGCGGAGTATGAACCATTATTTTAACAACAACAACAGTACAGCGACCGAAGGCGGAACACGGATGACAACGAGAGCGCACCGATCGTAAGCAGGCGGAGTGTGAACCAATATTTTAACAACAACAACACTATAGCGACCGAAGGCGAAAACAAGAGCGCGCCACACACACGCTAACCGATCGTAAACGCAAAGCTGTAAACAGGCAGAGTACGAAGAAACGTTTCTACAACAACAGCAAAGCGACAACTAACAGCAGCGATCAGGCCACACTACTGCAAGCAACAACTACGATGGACAACTAGGGGAACTACAACAAGGCGGACAACCAGCGGAAGTTGAAGGTGGCCTAAGGACAACTGGGCCACAACAACAACGAGCACTGATCCCCTGGCAAGCTTTCGCTATATAAGCGGAGTGAACCAAACACCAAGTCTCTTTGATCCAGCATCGCTCCGTAAGTAGACAACGCACCAAGCTCCTAGAGACCGACCAAGCATCGAAACTAGGTATTTTGACAATTGACAATAAATCAACGCAGACAGAGCCAGTGGAGTTTATGGTTTTGACCGACTCTCCCTGGGACACACACGCAACGTAGACAGAGCCAGTGGAGTTTATGGTTTTGACCGACTCTCCCTGGGACACACACGCAACGTAAACAGAGCCAGTGGAGTTTATGGTTTTGACCGACTCTCCCTGGGACACACACGCAACGCAGACGGAGCCAGTGGAGTTTATGGTTTTGACCGACTCTCCCTGGGACACATTCGCAACGCAGACAGAGCCAGTGGAGTTTATGGTTTTGACCGACTCTCCCTGGGACACTAGTACAAACCACGGACACTACCACGAGCACACAGAGTAGGGTAGTAATTAAATATAATTATATATATGTATAAGTAGTAAGTTTGAAAATAAATAAAACACTTATAAAACCTAACGCGATTGAAATAAATTTCTGTAAGTGACCCTGGGACCCGCTGAGTTCTTACCCCAGCGAAAACGAGTCGTTACAATACACATCCAAAGACAAGTTCACATGCACAAAGAAGAACGAAGCAGTAAGAAGTTTTTGCACATTTTTATTAGTTTCCATAACTCAAGTCTCCACGTCAAAGCGATTGAGGTGCCGGTTGTAGTATTTCGAATGGCGTTTGTGAATAAACATGCAAGCAGGTCGACTTGGGTAAGCCCTGCACACATCATGTAGACATTTTTAGAGGTAAATGTCAAATGTAATTGGCAAAAAGACGCACATTATATTACAATATGTTTTACTAAATATTATTTGTATACATTTAAAATTTCTTGGATTTTTAAATACTTGAAATAATTTTTTATAGATTTTTGATTATAATAATTTTCGATTATGAAGTGGTTTATTATGCTTTGGAACACAATCATGGTTGAACTACATTTTTCCATAGGAAATAAATGTTGATATATAGGTTATTGCATTATACACGGTTTTATTTACAAAACTTTGTAAGTCAATGTATAACAAGAACTGCATTTAATACTAGATATTGAAGCTCATAAAATTTACTTCAAACATGAACATATCATATACTATGTAAATGCGGAGAATCAGTGTTTATAGATCTGTATGTACCATATTCATGTACCTACAAGTGGTTTAAATTGTAATAAAATGTGATTATAGTATTTCAAGCTGATCTGACAAACTAATAAAAAATGTTTAAAACCTTGATCTTGTTGACTGTACACTTAATCTAAAAATTATTTAGATAAATTTTCTGATAGGTAACAGACGAATATGAAAATGTTAACACTAATTTGAGCAAAATTGGTCTTTTGTGCATAATTATTCTTTCTTTAGATTCACTCACAAAATGTTTGATTGCATCCTGCTAAAGCGAAAATATAAAATCGAAAGAATAAACTTTACTGAGATTTGTCTATTCTGAAAAAATTCAAATATCAAAATTTCATGACAAATTGAATTCATTATATTTAAAGAATCCAAACAGCACATAAAATAAAAACACCTTTCATTTTAATTTCTTACTTTTTTTTGGCACAATTCGCTACCTGCCCAAATGATCGAAACACAAATAAGTACATATGTATGTATGCTCGTATATGTAAGTATGTATATATTTGATTTGTCAATATTTAATTTCATAATACTCCACCGCTTCCGGTCGTCTTCTATAACAGATAAGAAATAATTCTGCTCTAGTTCTGGTCCAGTAAAATGATATAATACTGGTTAATTTATGGAAAATAGTAAAATACTTTTATTACGATTTATAAAAATTATTATTAATTTAAAAAAAAAAAATTTGATAAAGCATTCTGCTGGGGTTCGAACCTTAAGCCATAAAAACTACATACTGAATGAATCGCCTTTAGCAGAATAATGTTAACATCTGTTAACTGTTCCAAAGCGATTTCCATACAATTCGATTCCTCTCTTTTGCCAAAGAGAGCGACGGAAACTCTATACGTATATACTCTGACTGTAGCACCAGTTTGCACAATCACGTTTGTCACTGCATTGATTGTTCAACATTTTGGAGCAGCTTCAGCAATACCACACATATTATTTTTTAAATAATAAATTGCTTTTTACCAACAGCGCACCCGCCATTATTAATATTTTGTTTTTATCCATTTTAACTCTATGAAATTTATAAAATATTCAAAATAACAAATCCGCAATACTGTATTCTGTCAGGGTCAAATTTTAATCGGATTAAGTGCGCCGCTAATCCGATTAGCGTCTGTAAACGCTATTACTCTCACGTTATTTATCTTTAAAATATATGATGTTACAAAATAAAAATATCCTTTGCAATTTTATTGGCATGTGGGAAAAATGAAACTATCTTCAGGGAAATAGCCGAATTTCCACGGGCGATACAAGTATATATTAATTCTTCGTTTTAAGTTAAGATCTAAAAGATTTAATTTATAACATAATTATTTATTTTTGTTTAATTTATTACGTACGACTGCCGGATACGTCAATAGCAGTATCCTTGGTCACCGCCATTGTTCCGTGTACAACAAAAGTAAACGTAAACAGCAATGGAGGTTAACATATACATATAACATTTTTTTGTTCTCGTCGTCGGTTTGAAACGTTAATTGAAATGAAAAAAGCATGGGTGGAATGGAATGGATCACAATGGAACTGTAATTGAAAAAATTGTACACCTACCTACTTCTAAATTACATTCACGTTGATGCTGACCAAAATACAAGTATTATTAATAGAGGACCCCTCTCCAAATGTCCTTCTCTCACAGTCATAATAAGTGTAAAAATGAATAAACAATGTTGCTTCTTTTGTAAATTTTGGCCATTATTTTCGGGTTTTGCAATTTTTGTCGTAATAAGTAAAAACTCAAATGCCCTTTTTTCGCAATGTACCATAAAAAACTGATGGCACTGAATTTGGAAATAGTAGCACTTTTTTAGTTGTGGCGGCTTCCGGATTATTTAAAAAGTCACTATTTACAAAATGTTTCTCACACACTTTTGATTTTTCTTTTAAATCAACGCCACAAGCCACGATCCACCGATTTCGCTTTATTGCGTCTTTAGGAACGTTGAAAAATGTAACTCTTTTTCTCCATGTATTATTGCCAATAACGCAACGATAATGCACCATTTTTCTATTTATTATTGTTTAACTATATACTTTTAAGTGATTTCACTACACTTTGGAGGCTGACGACAATAATTCACAATAATATTTCCCTTTTTTAGTTTGTATGCGTATACAACATTTGTTAAAAGAGCAGATTTGACACATTTTACCGTTTTCCTCTCACTCTCTCAATTAATAATACCTGGTATATGTATTTTGGACGCTGACAAAGAATTTATAAATGTTCATATTATCTATGAACGGATTTACCCAAAGCTTTTACTTTTGTGTTTGCTCCTTTAAACAATTTGAAATTTTTCAAATCGCGAGCTAAGCGTCTAATAGGCTAGATAGACTACGGCGATAATCCGGATTAACTAGTTAGTTCGGAACTAATTCGCGAATTAACTACAGTTAATTCCGGATTAACTCTGGAGTTAATTCTCTAAATTAAAGAGGATTGAGGCATTTTTGATGACAACACTGCTGAAATTTACTAATGTGGATGAAAATAAACAAAACAAACAGAACTTCTGAAGAAACCGCTGTACAATTTTTGTTTTCAAGCAAATTTTTTGTAATTGTTATTAGTTGTTAAAAATTTAAACGCAATTAAAAAGCAAACAATACTATATCAACTCTCTTATGGAGTGGAATGCAAAGTCTCAATTTGCTGTCCGTCTTTTCGATTCTCCAAACTTTTTCGCAGACTTTTATGAAGGCATTTTTATTGTGGCGAAAGTATACCGTAAATCTGTTGTCATATATTCTAAAAACGTCATACTCCCAAAAAGTTGCCATTGCAAATGTTATATATAAATTGCATCACTCATGAATATATGCATAATATTAAATTCACAAATTTCGAAACTTTTCTTCCTCTTCTCTCAGATTGCACTATCACGTTTGCCACTGCATTAATTGCTTCAACATTTGGAGTAGTTTCTGGAATACCAGATATATTATTTTTTAAATAATAAATTGCTTTTTACCAACAACGCATCCGCCAATATTAATGAAAGCTATAAAATAATCAAACTAGCAAATCAACTGATTACTTTATCCGCAATACTGTATTCTGTCAAGGATTTCAATCGGATTCAGTACGACGTTAATCGGATTGTGTCTAGGCTATAGCCCCGCAATACTACAACAATTAGATAAAGTTTATTTTTTATGTTGTCTCTGGTTTCCGGAACTTAACTTCTGCTTTCGAGTAGACTTACACAATTTTGTTTGCCTTAAAAAAATTGAAATTAAATTAAATGTAGGAATACTTAGTAAATGAGTTAAACGTTGCATTACCATTGGAAAAAAGCAATAGCTAACTAACGAGTAAATAAATGTCTTGAAGCGGAAAGCAATAATGGCATATCAATCGTTGTCGGCTTCCTAGTGACCATTTAAGATATTTTATATATACGGATACCCTGTGAATTCCTAATTCTTTGAGGTAAATCGAAATAATAGTAATAAATAAAAATAAAGAGTTTTTTTTGGCTATCAAGTCATTATAATTAAGTGTATATTAAATTGAAATTCTTGTGTGCACCATTGGAAAAGCTTTTTTACATTTCAGCAAATAGAGAACTTCTACCATAAAGGTACAAGCGATAGTTGGGTGCATGTTAAATCTGATAATAAATTTAACACTATAAATATAAAGGTATAACTATAAATTAACACAAATTTAAAAATTAATTTCAATACAAATTGCACACAAAATTTAAATAATTAATAATTTAATATTAAATTTTATATTGAATGCCAATAAAAAATTGATTATTAAAAATGGAATTTGAAAATATTAACATACTCGTATATGTGTGTACAATGAAAATGTATATTTTTTATATAAAAAGTTATTTGAACATGTCCCAAATACAAAAAGATAAACGAAACCTACTCTGCCATATCTTAGATTTTTATTAAGAAGGATATTTCCACACCACATATTTCCACACTTATAACGACGCAATAGGCGTGGAGCAAATATTGAAATGACAAAATTGTCTTACATATTTAACTCATTATGAATTCTGGGGGCTATCAAGGATTTTTCGCATTTCGAACTCAAGATTGGTACATGAATTTTTAAAGAAACCTTACTCCATCTTAGGAGAAAATATAATAATCCTTATGCTCAGATACTTCTTCCCGCTATCCGAAAGAAAGCTCAAAAAAAGGCGAGTGAAGTGCTGAATATAACATGGTTACACGATTAGTATTGGATGATATTTAGAATAATTGGATTGTACATTATTCCAATAAAAGAACGGAAGCAACCATTAATAGAAATCTTCTCGCATTACAATAGTCACCAACAACAACAGGACCGTTGGTTATAGATCTATGATTCTCCAACAATAAACCTACTAGGAATTGAATACACTATGGCACTAAAACTTCCGCTCTTAAAATGCTAACTACATAAACTACAATAAGAGCGAATTATATAATATTAATAATCCAATTAACAGTTCTCGCTCTGCAGCAACAGAAGATGAGCCAGACATTGAGACGTCATACAACGTTGACGACATCCAACATTTTAAAAGATCTCCCTGGGAACGGCAACGGGATACTTAACCATAAGGAAGCAAAACGTCAAGGAACTATTCACCATTCTAGAAACTTCCAAAATTCCAATCGCGATCGCTCCACACTATGGGGATACGAGTAATGACCTACAACCATGAATTCCGCTATTTTTCTATTGTTGTCGCCAAAGCTGCATCTTAAGGGGATACGAGTTACGAGTTCAAACTCGCGACGAGCAACCAACAAATGGAATGGGTACCACGAATCTCATAGCAGAGGCAGTGTCATTAATTTCGAATTATTATATTTATTTTATTATTTTTTTTAAATTGTAATATAGATATTAATGTAGATGTAATCATAAATTGTTCTTATAAGTAGTTAGTAATAAAAATTTTGAATTGAGAATAAATTATATTTTTTATATATAAACTAATAAATTATATTTTTTTTGTCAACCCCGTATGGAACGTATCTCTCAAACGATTGAACCAACTTGTTTGCCTACGTATTAAAAAAGGGACTGCTATGACATGATATGGCTTCTCATTTCCAACCATCAATCAAATCAATTTTATTATTGCTAGTCGATACTCTGTGTCAATATATTTTCTTCAACTTTTCAGAATGTTGTTATGGGCCCGGGTATGCCACTCCCTTAGATGCTATGAAAAATGGACCAAGGGAAAAGCTGCTGTACACTGTCACAGTTCAGCCTAATTTAGATGAACCCCATGGCGACTATTTATCAACCATTGACGTTGATCCCGAAAGTCCAACGTATTGTCAGGTGTGATATAAAAAAAATTGACAAATGACCGAGTAAATAAAATTTCAATTCTATTCAATTTAACAGATTATACATCGCACATTTACCAATCGGAAAGGCAATGAGCTACATCATTCCGGTTGGAATGCATGTTCTAGTTGTTACTACGTCGATGAAAATACTAAAACAGTGCCAAAACGCGACAAATTGATTTTGCCGGCTTTAAATTCTGATTTCATTTATATTTTAGATGTAGCTACTAATCCACGCAAACCTGAAATTTATAAGGTTATCGATGGAAGTGTTCTCAAGAGCCACAATGTCACAGCTCCTCATACTACGCACTGTTTAGCAAATGGCAACATTATGATATCTGTGATGGGGGATGCTAATGGCTATGCTAAAGGTGATTTTATTCTATTCGACTCAAAATTCAATTGTTTGGGTACGTGGACAAAAGGCGTGAAAAAAGCATTATGTGGGTACGATTTCTGGTATCAGCCGTATTTTGATGTTATGGTGTCATCTGAATGGGGAGCTCCGAATAAGTTTAGACGGTAAAATTTCGATTTAAAATGTTTGTTTTATTATATTATAGTAATTTTAAAATAAACAGTGGATGGAGAGACGATGATGTCGAAGACTTACAACAATATGGCTGTCGAATAAATTTTTACAAATGGTCAAGCCAGACTTTATATCACACGATCCATCTAGGCTTAGAAGGGGTCACTCCCCTAGAAATTCGCTTTTTTCACAATCCTAAGCGGGCAGAAGGACTCGTTGGCTCTGCTTTAAATGCCAATTTATATTATTTTAAGAAAAAAGTTGATTCTGATGAATTCGATTGCAAAAAAATTGTTGACATTCCGAGCAAATTGGTTGATAATGGAAACGGTATCGCTGTACCCATGCAAGGTTTGATTTCTGATATAATTTTGTCTTTGGATGATAAATTCTTGTATGTGAACTGCTGGCTGCATGGTGATTTACGACAGTACAATGTCAGTGATCCAGAACTTCCAAAGTTGACTGGTCAAATATTTTTGGGTGGCTCAATTTGTAGTGATTTGTCGAATGTGAAAGTTATCGAAGACAAAGAACAAGCGGTATGAAAAAAACCGGTTATTTATAAATATAGCTATACAAATATTTTTGTTTGTTTCTTAGGAGAGACCCGCACCATGTTATATCAAAGGGCGCCGTCTGGAAGGGGGCCCTCAAATGATGCAACTCAGCTTAGATGGCAAACGGCTATACGTATCGAGTTCGCTCTATTCGCCTTGGGACAAACAGGTAATTTTCTATTAACATTAGTATTTTACTGGTAAACAAAATGTTTAATATATTGTTGTGTGTGTGTATCGTTTTGTGTGTTTAGTTTTACCCAAAAATGGTTGAGAAGGGTGGACATATATGCTTGATTGATATTGATGTGGAAAATGGAGGTATGCGGCTAAATGAGGATTTCTTTGTCGACTTCGGTGAAGAACCATATGGCCCAACGTTGCCACATGAAATGCGGTATCCCGGCGGTGACTGTACTTCAGACATTTGGTTAGCTAATGACCAAATTATTGATTAAACACTGCACACCTAAGTCCCATTCCTCCAAATCAACTAAAAATTAAAACAAAAATATTGAAAATATGAATTCGTGAATTTCCATTTAAAATGTTCTGTTTATTTAATTAAGACTCTTTTTATGAATTTATTGATCATATTTGACAAATTAAATAACTTCTAATTATTTTATTAATATAAGTATAATCATTTGCATTTTTAAAAAATATTTGATTCGTACATTATTAGCGTAGGCACGCAATAAAGCACAGCGATCAACGCGTACTTCGCATACTCTTGTCTGGTAGTAAAATATGTGAGTGGATGCAGCTCTTGGCTGCAAACAGTTATTGCACAGGAAATACGACACAACATCACATTATTCGCTCTTATAGATTATATTATTTAGACAAAATGTTCATTGTTGTAGTTTCGTAGTTTCGTTTCGTCAATTTCTTGTTGCCATTGATTGCGTTTCGTTTGCAATATTAATTCCTGAAACGAACCGTATTCCGAATTATGGTGCGATTTTGTGGGCACCTCCAAATCTTCTTCGTCTTCATATAAATTGTCGTAGATGTACTCGGGATTTTTTTCGAAGGGTACATAATCGGGAAAGTCAATGTAATCGGCGTCCTCTTTTCGATCATCTAAGTCTAAATCCAAGTTATTAATTCCGTGTTGTTGATTAAACATTTGGAGCAGGTCATCAATTTTATCGGATGGCAGGTCAGACACCAATTTAAACGCGATTTTTCTCCGTACACGCTTGAGATTCTTTAATGGTTCATCAGCTAACTCAAAGTTCAATGAAGTCTTAAATGTTTTCCGAGATAGTTTTTTCTGCTTCATTAGAAAACGATAAATGGTGTGAAACGATAGTTTATCTGAATTCACAGCTTTAGCTGCCTCGGAGGCGTACTTGGGATTTTCGTTAATGTAGCGATTTAGTAGGTTTATAGTAGCTCTCTGGTTCTTCTGTGATTTCAGTAACTCAACTGGAAATATATAAATATGATACAAAATAAGCACCCCGGACTATAACTGTACTCTAATGGTTGTGATTTTGAAAATTATGTAAATATTGAAAACAAAAATACTTGTATCATTAGTTAATACCTTTTTGATCTGTTAATCCTAGTTTTCGTTGATAAATACCCCATTTGTCGTTAATTATGTTCTTTCCAACTTTTGCCATATTTTGATCCACATTCTCCAAAGCGTGTTTAATATATAATCCACTGGAAATGTGGAATACTGCAATGAAAATTAGTAAATCAGCTTGTTTCCGCATATTTTAGTACTTATTTATACAGACACTCTATATAAGTGGTCAAATTGCGACTGATAGCTTTGCTGTGATGTTCGTTCTTTTATACAAAACATTGATTTCCATGCGTAGCGGTCTTGTCTAAACTAGTCTTAATTAACCAAAACATAACTTGTTCTTTTTAACATTGCTGAATAGATAGAAGGAAAGAAATTTATTTTTCGGGACACTAGACTTGTTCATGTCTGTAATAAAAGGGTCAGAGCTCATATCTGCGGTACCATGGTACTTATTAAGTAATTAAATCACATTTACTTACATTTGTATGTATATGCTGAATTATTGTTATGAGAAAAGAGTCCAGTCACACACTGTATCAACTCAGCGCTACACAGGTACGAATACAGCCATTCTCTCCGATAGACTGGGACATATGGCTAATATACATAACATTAAAAGTCAGCGCTGATGCACTCGCAAATCGCAGTGAAAGTAGCCGTATGTTAATAAGGGTAAGTTCGTTTCATTAAATTCCATTCAGGTACAGGAGACATTGGAACCGACTACTTTGACAATTTTAAATATTGTATGTCTAAAGGGAAAATATATTAGCGCCAGTCATTAAATAGTAATTATCTTTTGGGATTATGAAAAATAAATTCATAGATCCCAATTCAAAGTGAGCTGCCTGTAATCGTCTGACTGCGGCAATACAGACATATTATCCATACCGAAGTGAAGTTAGAAACGCGTACATATTTACTAGAATATTGAAAATATTTGTAATTGTTCATATTCCATGATAAACAATCGGTTAGGGCAATGTGGCCGCGCTCATCTATAGTATATACAGTTTTCAAGTTCTGCACTTCATATTCGCTTAGTATTTTATTCCATTCCTTTAGTAAGGCAGTTTTGAGCTTTGCTCGGCCTTTTCTTGCCTCTTGTCCACTTTTTTCTTAAAGTGACCAAAAATTTTCAATGTGGACTTGTTTGCAATTGTAAAGAAGCATCGTCCTTACCATATGCGCGTCATTGGGAGCATTATCTTGGTAAAATTTTCATTGCGGATTATTATCAAATTGATTTGAGTTGTTTATCAAATAACAATTTAAAATCTTCATATATTGTTTTTCATTCATTTGCCTGTATTCATAAAGAAAAGGATATGCTTATACTTGCAAAATATGAAGGAAATCCTTCTGCTTGTATTCTTAATAATTTCGAGCAGAACCTTATACTTTTCGAGTAGAAGCAAATCCTACTGATATAAAAGTAAATGGGTATGCATAAACTTGACATTTTACTTTAAATAAAAGCATATCCTTCAAAAAAGCTGAATTGGGTCAGTAGCAGACTCATCTCGGTAGTGAAAGGTTGTGTTATCAGATTCTCAACGCGATGGCAGATGTTCTACATGTGAGGAATGCTAAACATTACAAGCCCCGCTTACCTACAATTGTTCGTGATTTTAAAGATTTATACCGTTTTGAAGAGAGTTTACCAAATATACAGTGGCTCGCGGTCAGATTTTAGCTAATAATGAAGAAACCCGTGGAGGTGCCTTGTCTCTCCATAGAATGATAGACGATATCTCGAAAATCTTGGATATCAGAAAGGTATCGGTGAAGAGCTTGATGTTAGTGAAACTGCGGTATCTCGGACTGTGAATACAGTAGTTGACAGAATAATTGCGCATGCAAATTATTGCATGAAGTTTCCAACTACCAATAGTGAAATAATAGAAGCAAAAGAGTTATGGCGAAGGAAGTATAAGTTTCCGACAGTTATTGGTATAATCGATTGAACCCATATAGGTATACTGAAACCAAAGCTCTATGGAGATGAGTACATTAATCGAAAAGATAAACCTACTCCGAATGTTCAAGCCACTTGTGATTCCAAAGAATATTTCACAAGTGTTGCCGTTAGGTGGCCTGGGCATGACACGAGAATATGGAAAAATTCACAAGTGAGGCTAAAATTAAGAAATCTAAGCAATGTTGTGCTCATTGGTGACAGCGGATATGGGATAGAGCCATGCCTCATGACTCCATTTGAAAATCCTGCTTCTGGTGCCGAAGAAAAATATAACAAGCTTTTGAAAAAAGAAAGCGTAACGATTGAACGATGTTTTGGCCACCGTCCGTTTCCTATATTACAGTTCGTTTGTTGCGTGAAAAATGCACCAAAAATTATAATTGCCTGTGTCGTTCTCCATAATATGGCTAAAATTTTGGGCGATCCTGACTTCGAAACGGTTGAAGAGGCACCAGAAGAATATCATCAAGACGAAAACCATAATTTTGATAACAACCATAATAATGAACTACGTTTTCGCCATTACGGACAAGAAATCCGAGGAAACTGTAGTATTATAATAAAAAATTTTTTTTTTCTTTCTAAACAAATACATATACAGATACTATATATGTAGTTCAAATTTATTATATTTAAAAGCGTTCACATATAAGACAGGGTCTTTTAAACGCAGCAATAAATATCAGAATAACAACGAATTATATACAACAAAAGTTACTTAAAACTTAAACTAAGAATGTAAATTAAATGAAACTAAATTATTATTATAAATGCAAAAAAAAAATTCAATAAATAAATAATTAAATAAGTTAAGATCAGATAAATAAATAATTAAACAAATAAAGTATTGAATAAATAAATAATTAAATTAGTAAATAAATAATAATAAATAATAAATGAAATAAGGAAAAATCAGAACAGAAAGACAATAAAAAACAAAAAGGAAACAAAAATTAGAAAAGGAGAAAAGAGAAAAAAAAGCATTAAGAGAAGTAGTGGAAAATTGATTGCTTAAAGTTGTGCTTACTTGAGATATTCTTAATTGCCAAAGGCAACGAATTCCACAACCTGATGGCGTTCACAAAAAAAGTCTATTCGAGCTTAAATACTTGTAATTAGGGACTAAGAAGTTCATATTTCTCCCCGATTTACAAAACTTCAATTTTACAAACAAATAATTAGGTGTTCGCGTGTATATCAAGTTATGTAGAAATAAGCAATTTCTAGCATCCATATAATTAAAAATATGGCAACCAAGGACTTGATTGCAAAACTTACTGATGTGGTCAAACTTTCTTAAACCATATACATATCTTGTAGCATTATAGAATGCAACTTTCAACTTAAGCCTGTAGCCGAAGTCAAGTTTACCATAAACAACATCTGAGTAAGTCATAATCGGCACTATAAGCTGAAGCACCAACCTCCTTCTGGTCTCAAAAGGCACAAATGATGCAGTCCTCCTAAAATTCCGTAAGGTATAGTATGCCTTACTCACCACAGAATTTATGTGATCCTCACAGGATAGTACGGAGCTAATGTGGTATCCAAGGTTTTTTACTTTTTCAACAAATTTAAGTTTTGTATCATTTAGTGAAATTTTTGGTATATCAGAGGACAGGGTAACCAGACTTGGAAATCGGGAGGACATATGATTTTTGGGAGTTGAGCTTCAGCCTATTAGCTATAGCCCATTCTGCTATTATGATCAAGTCCTCGTTTACCCTAGCACATAAATCATCCATGAGACCAATAGGTCTGGACAAATACAATTGAATATGCATGCATGGTAACATGACGACACTTACTGAAAATGTCATCTACGAACAGTGTAAATAAAAGTGGACCAAGCACTGAGCCCTGAGGCACCCCACAGGTTGAATTACTGAACAGAGACACACTCTTTCCCACCCTAACTCTTTAAGACCTTCCAACCAAGTAACTATTTAACATACGGACTGCCGAGCTGGAAAAACCAAAATTTAACTGTAGCTTTTCACATAGTAATGAGTGATCCATAGAATCGAATGCTTTAGAAAAATCTAACAGACAAAGCAGGTTTAAGTGTCCCATATCAAATGACTCTCTAATGTCATGCAATATTTTAACAGCAGCAGTGGAGCAGCTGTGTCCAGGCCGAAAACCAGATTAGAGTGGGGAAATAAGGTCAAATTTTTTGACGTGTTCTGAGATTTGCTCAGCCATGAGAGATTCACATACCTTTAATAAAGCCGACAACAAACGCACAGGACGGAAATCAGACGGTGCATTTGCATTGGAGTTTTTAGCTATAGGGATAATCGTCGCTACTTTCCAAATATTGGGGAATCAGGAACTCGTTAAACAATGGTTAATTTTATGGGTCAACGGGCTTAGAATGAATGGCAAAATAAGTTTAATAAATTTAATAGGAACTCCATCCTCTCCGACAGCATTTGACTTTATCTTGTTGACACAGCGCGCCACCTCACCTTCAACCAAAGAAATAAACTCAAACCCAAATAGGCATTAGAGAAACATAGTCCCTTGCAACTACAGCAGACATATCATCAGCAGACGCTGAACTACTACTAAAATAGTCATTCAGAATACCCGGATCAATCCGACAATCTTCAGATTTCCCATTTCATACCCCAGCTTGTCTTAAATTATTCCATAGCTGCTTGGAAGGTCGTGCCAAACATAGTTTGGACATGAAATATCTGCGCTTAGACAATTTAATAGTAGAGTTTGCATCATTTCTAGCTCTTTTGAGATCTTCCCATCTTGACGCAGTTGGATTTCTTTTCCACCGATTCTATGTTCTATGACGTTTTTTAAGAGCTAATTTGGTATTATTCGTAAACCAGGGACAATTGCTGTTAGTGACAGAACGAGTAACAAGTGGAACATGCAAGTCAAACATGATCATAATCGATTACACAATTTGACAAAGTAGCGAACAACGGATCCAAAAAGCAGTAACGATAAGGATTATATACACACGACAGGAAAACTTTTGTGCTATTGTCATAAATTTCAACAGTTAGAAATTCCACATCTGAGCCTCCAGACATATTCAACAAATTCACCATTAAATTACTTTTGCAATATATTGCCACACCCCCGCCGTCTAATCTATCGTTTCGAAAAAGCTTCTTGTTTCTTATATTCAAACAAGAGTCACCTATACATTTATGAAACCAGGTTTCAGATATACAAATTACATCAACAGATGAGTTCTCAAAGGAGTGTTTAACATAATCCATCTTGGTATCATTTAGACTCCTCGCATTAAAATAAACAATGTTTAATCCAGAGCGATGGTTACATAGAACGCCAATCAATTTTTTATTAATGTCACTGGAGGCAGAAACTTCATCACCCCCAGTTAGCACAAAAATAAATAACAGCAACATAACAATATGAACTATAGTAAAAGTAGAATCAGATAGTAGAGAAGAGGGAATGACTTAAATAAATAAACGGCAATAAGGTATACAGAGACAGAGCATTTAAGGTACAAAGCAAGATAAACAATATGACATTATATGACATTAGAACAACAACACAAAGTTCATTCGCCAACAGGAACAGCAACACCTGTAAAAGTATGTAGTTCTTCGATGCTACCAACACGAATCCCCTCTCCACTTTTTTGCAGCCGGATATAAATGGAACCACGTAGTGTAAACACATTAAATACACTTTTTTTGCGCTTACAGGCAATCGCCGCCCGCAGTACTCCTCTGGCTTCGGCAGAAATGCTCTCGTGCAAGTAAACATTGCTGTCAGAGTCAATACCTGCTGCTCTCAAATTCACCGCTTTCCTTGTCTGCCGTCGATAGTCCCCAAATGCTTTTAACACTCGATTGCGATCGTAAGGTGTATAAAACTTCACAATCACCACAGAGTTATGGTTGCTAGGTTTCGGCTTAATACGAAAAACATCCTTAAGCGGAGGCGACAAAAAATCAATAGACCGAAAAATTAAATTGTAAGAGCTTTTTAGATTCGCCTCATTAGAAAAATGTAATCCAAAAACAAAAGCACACATAGTGTGACCAACCACACTGCCATTGCAGTTGTTGCCCTCGGTTAGCTACTGAGTGAGTTGATCACAGCGAGCAGCCAGAGCACTGACCTGCTCCTCCAGAGAGTGTATCTTATTATCACATTCTTTGAATCTCCCTCGAATTGATCCCAACTCACTCTCCACCCTACTCACAACACAAGACAATTCGACCGGGAGCCGCCTGAACAGGCTGTCAGTATGCTGCAGCACTAGCATGCGCCTTCAATCTTTCCTCCACTGCCAGCAGTTCAGTACTAAACGCAAAGACAATATACAACAAGACTGTGCAAATCGCTCTTTAGAAAACAGGGGACATGCAACGCATGGAATCGCCGTGGACCTGCTGTCAAAATGTAACATTTTTCTGCTAAAAATGATTGTAACAGCGGCATGTTAACAGTGAATTTAATAAGAAATTTGAAAAAATTGAATTTCAAACAAAAAATTTATAAAATTTCTACATTATTAAAATGTATTTTTGAATATTTATAGCTATTTACAATATATACTTTAATAAATAAATTACTATTATTACTTTAATTTTATATTAAATATTTCCATATACTCGTATGAAACTGCATCGTGGTCAATGTTGGGCAAAGGCACAGAATTCAAGAAACGTTCTGCTGTTGGATATAATGACGCCAAGCAAACTGTTTATCTCACTAAAATCTCGCAAAATTGCCGAAATATTTGCAAGCATCGGTAGCTCAGGGGGTAAAGCGTTGGTCTAGCAATTTTATGATGCCGGTTACAAACCCGTTGAGAAATGTATTTTTTTTTTATATATTTTAATAATTGTTAATCTTTTTTTTAAAGAAAACTAATAATCTGTTTTTATAAAAAATAATAAGAATAGTTTGCTATTTTAACATAAATTATCCAGTTTTAAATGATTTTGCTGAGCCACATTTAATTTTTGCTGCTATAGCAGAACACTGCAGCAAGAAGTTTATATTTTCTAAAAATAGTCATAGCTCGTTTACATAAATTCTTAACTCGCTTACATAAATTCATGCGTGCATGAAACTGTGTTAGTTTTGTACGATTGCAATACCTTTGTTGATGTTAGTTTTGTGATGCTTTTGCGCATTTCGTCTGAAGAAGCTTATAAATTTCACCAAATCTAATCCATGAATATGTGAAATTTTGGGAAGTTGTTGTATTTCCGTATACTCGTATACTATATTAAGCATGATTAATTTAATTAAGCATGGATTTTATTGTTATGGTAGGAAAAGGAAGAATTTTGCAGATGTATTAAAATTTTTTCTATTTATTTTACAATACATTATTTACAAAATAAAAATTAACTTAATTTAATATAATTAAATTAATATCATTATAATGTATAAAAAAAACATGCAGTTGCATAGAATAACTTAGACAATAATTAAAAAATAAAACTAAAAAGAAGTCGCAAATATTCATGAATGAATGTGCGAAAAGACAGATTATTTGATTCAAAGTATTTTCTATATACATATGTAAGTGGATACACATCCAAAGACAAGTTCACATGCACAAAGAAGAACGAAGCAGTAAGAAGTTTTTGCACATTTTTATTAGTTTCCATAACTCAAGTCTCCACGTCAAAGCGATTGAGGTGCCGGTTGTAGTATTTCGAATGGCGTTTGTGAATAAACATGCAAGCAGGTCGACTTGGGTAAGCCCTGCACACATCATGTAGACATTTTTAGAGGTAAATGTCAAATGTAATTGGCAAAAAGACGCACCTTATACTACAATATGTTTTACTAAGTATACATTTAAAATTTCTTGGATTTTTAAATACTTGAAATAATTTTTTATAGATTTTTGATTATAATAATTTTCGATTATGAAGTGGTTTATTATGCTTTGGAACACAATCATGGTTGAACTACATTTTTCCATAGGAAATAAATGTTGATACATATATAGGTTATTGCATTATACACGGTTTTATTTACAAAACTTTGTAAATCAATGTATAACAAGAACTGCATTTAATACTAGATATTGAAGCTCATAAAATTTACTTCAAACATGAACATATCATATACTATGTAAATGCGGAGAATCAGTGTTTATAGATCTGTATGTACATATTCATGTACCTACAAGTGGTTTAAATTGTAACAAAAATGTGATTATAGTATTTCAAGCTGATCTGACAAATTAATAAAAATTATTTAAAACCTTGATCTTGTTGACTGTACACTTAATCTAAAAATTATTTAGATAAATTTTCTGATAGGTAACAGACGCATATTAAAATCTTACCACTAATTTTAGCAAAATTGGTCTTTTGTGCATAATTATTCTTTCTTTAGATTCACTGACAAAATGTTTGATTGCATCCTGCTAAAGCGAAAATATAAAATCGAAAGAGTAAACTTTGCTGAGATTTGTCTATTCTGAAAAAATTCAAATATCAAAATTTCATGACAAATTGAATTCAATCCAAGGCGCTTTCATTTTCATTTCTTACTTTTTTTTTTGGCACAATTCGCTATCTGCCAAAATGATCGAAACACAAATAAGTACATATGTATGTATGCTCGTATATGTAAGTATGTATATATTTGATTTGTCAATATTTAATTTCATAATACTCCACCGCTTCCAGTCGTCTTCTATAACATATATGAAATAATTCTGCTCTAGTTTTGGTCCAGTAAAATGATATAATACTGGTTAATTTATGGAAAATAGTAACATACTTTTATTTACTATTTATAAAAATTATTATTAATTTAAAAAAAAGAATTTGATAAAGCATTCTGCTGGGGCTCGAACCCTAAGCCATAAAAACTACAGACCAACGCGCAAACCATTGAGCTAAAGGCCCTTATACCAGTTTTGTTGATTTTGGAGTAGCTTAGAGAGATATTTGCTGGTGCAATTCTGAATTAACTAAAATTTCTATAATTCTGTACATAACATTCCGCAGAAGATCACTTTTAGCCAAGAGTATTTACGTATATATTGCCTTTGCTTTTAGTCTTCTGCTGTGCAATTCGATGGTGGCTTTTTTGGTGATAAAGAAATAAATTAAATAAATACATATTATTATTTATTAATTTTATACACCAATTTTTTCTTTTTTTTTTACTAATTTACAATATAAATTTTAAAAATATTCCCATAATTATTTATAGAAATATAAATGCCTACTTACGTAAATGAAATTATTCAAATGAAATTAATTTACATAAAGTAGTATAAATATTTACAGACTAATTTTTTTAAAAATATATATTGTAAAGTGCATTAATTTTAATATTAATTAAAAATTGTTTGTAATTTTCACAAATTTTTGTTTGAAATGAAGTTCTTAGAAATTTCAAATTAAATTTACTATGAATATGCGTCTTCAATGAATCGTTTTAGCAGCGGAAATGTTCACTTTAACATTTTTTCACAGACTAGCGATAGCCACGAACAAATAGTATTGCTTAGATTTGATATTAATGTCTTATTAATCTAAATTGTATTAATTTTTATGTTATCAATATACTAATAATTATTAAATAATAAGACTATTAAATCTGCATTTCTTTATTTTCCTATTATGACAATAAAAACCATTCCTTCTTAAACTCATATAAAATTTACTTTGAATCTGTTATGAATCGTTTTTAGCAGAATAATGTTTAACATCTGTGAACTGTTCCAAGACGATTTCCATACAATTCGATTTCTCTCTTTTGCCAAAGAGAGTGACGGAAACTCTATATGTAATTACCTTTGCTAAAAGCACTCACACCACCGCTTGTCAATTTCGGCGCATTGTCACTCCTAATGTTGCCGCGCTGCCCACGTTGACGAGTCTGCATTGGAGTCGGTGTCATTTGTCTAGCCAACTAGTTATAGTAACACAATATAGGCTCAAAGAAATACAGGTAATGACCAAGAATGATAAAATAGAAGATTGCGCCATGCGTAGGTCCGCTATTCCTCTCTCGACAAAAACACAGCACAGCTGATTGGCTGTGATGTCAAAAGGCGCTTTGAAATATTTTTTTATATGAAAAATGCATGTGCAAAGGCAATCATTTGTGAATTAAATGGCTTTTAATTATTTTTAATAATATACAACTTAACAAATGCACTTGCAAGTAAACAAGTAAAAATTACTGAAAAACTCGTTCGATAAAAAGTACTTAAGCAGCAGATTAAGCTGATTTTCATGTACAAAAAAAATAAAAAATGAATTTGTGTAGTGATTTAATATATATAAATACTTGTATATTAATATTACACATATTAGAATTTCATTTCCCATAATTATTTCATTTTATACTCCCATTATCGCACCAAAACAGTATATAACAGCTTTCACGACACAAATTTTCCCAACAAATTATTAAATAGAACAAAAATGTTAATGCCAAATCAATTGAAATATATTATTTTATATTTATTTATATAAATATTATCATAAAATGCGGAAAATATAAAAATATTTAATATTAAACACACATTTCTCACACAAAAATGTATGCATTTTGGCTGTTCTCTCATTTCGTCTGCGGCTTATGACGAGATGCGCAGAGAGAGGAAATCTTCGTACCAGCATTGGCGCAATCTTCTTTTTTTTATCATTCTTGGGTAATGACGATAAAAGAGAGAGCACGAATCAGAAAAATAGCAACACCAGAATCGATGTAAACAATAAACACACAACGATCACAAAAAAAAAGTAATTGAGTAAATGAGCGCAGCCAAAAACAATTAATTTGGTGTATGCCTACTAATGTTACTATTGAGAGACACTAATTGTTGCTACTCTTCTTATTTTCCCGTTTGAGTTTGTTCAGTTCAATTTAATTATGTTGCTTTTTTGTTAGACTTTGACACTTTTACTCCATTTAATTTGGTGTAGTTGAAAAAAATTACTCTATTTTAACATTTATATTTTTACTTTTGTTAAAGCTCAGTACAAGAAATTTGAACCAATCATCGCGAGTAACTTTTCCAATCCGGATTTACATACACTAATACAAATACAATAGGAAAATAATGAATTTACAGTTTTATCTAATGAAATCCAATTCCGTTTGAAAAATTTAAGAAGAATGAATTGAGGTTGTTACGTGCAGACAATATTTTTTATCTTGCGGGTGCAAAATAAGTCTTAATGCGTTGAGATTTCAAAAGCAATATAAATGTTTATTTTATAAGTATATTTTACATATGCAGGCCCATGTACAAAGATAAATCGTGTCTCGTTAAGACGTTTAGGGCAAATGATACATTCATGACACGCACACACTGCAGAGGTCAATACAAAGCGAAGACAACCACAAAGCACAATTTACAGGTGGATTCGCTCCTTCTCTGAACATTGTTACAAAATAATGAAATTACAAATGTACATTTTGACGAATTTTTCACAAACTACGATATATTCGGAATATGCGATAATCACCCCTCCAGTAGTAAAACGTCTTACTAGAACAGCATCTTTATAAGAATCAAATGTTTATGAAAAATATTCCTACATATTGTTCAAGTGGAACGATACTTTTAAAGCAAATTTCAATTTTCTTATGATTAGTTTTTCTGTGTACTTTGATTCGGCAGCTTGTTGATTAGTCTGCGGATGAATTAAATTACACGAATGGAAATATGCGAAAATGACAAAATATTAAGTGTATATTAAATTCATTATTATAAGTACAATAAAATATTATAGTATTAAGTAATTGATAAAATTAGTTCCAATAGTAAATATGAAAAAATTATTAATTTTGGACTAATAAAATAATCATTAATATATGAATATATGTGTTCGCGCCGGAGCCCTCCTGACGATGGCTGCCGCCTGCTCCTGCTGTCACCATGACACTCTGAGCGGGACTCACTGCGGAGAGAAATTCCCTCATTGGGTCCCGCCAAAGTGTACAGCAGGCCGCAGCCATCTTTTGCTGTGGTGTGTATGCCGACTGACTCAGTGGAAGCAGGAGAGCCGGTGACGAGAAGTTAGTTTAGTTGCGAATCAGCGATTGATCGTGCCTCTACACGGAGCAACAGAATAAACTCCTTTTTTATAACGCCTAATGTTTAAGAATTTCTGATAATATATCATATATATATATATATATATATATATATATATATATATATATATATATATATATATATATATATATATATATATATATATATATATATATATATATATAAAATAAACATGCAACTGATTGTCACTCTTTGAATCAATCTCGAGTGTGTGTGAATTAATTTCTCAACGTTAGTGACTTGCATTCAAATTGGGCATTTTCTGAATAATCAATTTATACGATTAATGTAATTGGGGCTCAGGAGAACGGAATTTACAGTCCCTTGGATACTCGATTTTACATGGTCCTTCGAGCCGGATAGATCATGCGTCCTGTAAGTGTGTAATATACTCTTTATATAAAATATAATTATTCTTAACAATTTGCAGTTATTCTTGAATTGTATAAAATATTTTTGATTTGCCTGTTTTCGATCACGTAATTCGTGGTTGGGTGCGGTCGTTGCGGTAAACGGCCCATTCTCACTTGTGTGCATGAGTGTGTGTGTGTGTGTAAATTCCTGCACAGCAGCAGGTACTGGACTTTAAATTAAAAAAAAAAAACAATTCTTAGCACGGCCGCTGCGTAATTCGGTTCGCAGTCTGCAGCTCAAAGCGCTACTGACGCCAATTACCATAAGCCGTGTACAGCTGCATGTGCGCAGGTCTTTTCTCTGCCGCAATTGCTACCTCTTTTCGTGCATTACTATTGTCGCTATCCCGTTTTGCATTCGTTGACCTAGTTTTGCGATTTGCTTTGTGCGTTGATGCGATTTAAGGCGGGTGTCACACTTACCACACTAGTGGGTCAGCTGTTCGGGCTGTTCGTATTGCGTCCGCATATCGTCGCGTCAAAGAAATATGTTACTGCAAATAATTACTGGGAGAATATTGTTTTTGCTTCTATGTGTACGCGTGGGGTCTGTAGCTCACTGCGCTGCCGATAGACTTTACCGTAAGTCGCATACCGTTGTTGGTGAGCTGGTAGTCAGCGCCGTTACCGGTAGTTTACCGTACTTACAGGCCAACAACTGTGAACGTGTTTGACAATCACATTAAAACGTTGGCTAAAATTCGACACGAGTGCGGTGTAATTAGGTTCGCAGTCCGCAGCTCACAGCGCTGCCGACGCATTTTTACAGCAAACCGTGTGCCGGTGTTTGGGCATCCCCATATTCTTATTCCGTTACGGGTATTAGCCTACCACCAGAGTGCAACTCCTTGGCGCTCTTGATCGTGAGGCGATCCCGCCATTAACGAAGTTAGTGGGTGAACTGAGCTACGTCTTAACGACAGAGCCTCAGCGGGTACGGCAAGGGGTGTAGAATACGTATACTCTTCGTTCTCCGTATACCACCGTGTTCGCATCTCATAGCGCTGCCAACTGTCGTTACGGTAGTCGATATAACGTTGTACAACTGTCGATAGTTGCTAACGAATCTCCTCAGCCAAATTTCATGTTTTCTTTTTAAATTATCTTTCCCCTTTATTGGTGAACCCACGAGTGACGCAAAGTCCAGGTTACATACACCAGCTCATAGCGCTGCATACAATTTGGGTATTTCAAACTGGGATTCTACTACAAGTTTTTGAGTGTAGTGGCTCAGTGCCGGTGCCACTCCCATGGCTTCGCGTAATCTATTCCTGCTGGGGACTTTCTGTTATGTTGTGTGGACTTTTCAGTGATAATAAGGCGGGGGTTATATCGGTCCCGTCAGCGGGAAAGTTGTGTACACATATAGCTGGGTAACTGGGTGTATTGACGTGAACTTATAGTGTTTTCCCGTGCTCTGCTCGCTGTTTCCCATCATTGAGCTGCGTTCTCAAGTCAAACGGTCTGCGACTATGCTTACTCCGCTGATAGACGCGGCAGATAGCCTGACCGCATTTGTCACTGAGTTCGAGCGGAACTCGTCAACCTCCCAAAACCTTGATTATCTTCGCCTTGACCTGACTGAATTGGCAGACCTATGGCAGGCATTGAAGGAAGCGAAGGCTACAGCGGTCATTGGAGCAAACTCAGATGAAAAACGCACAGCCATTAAAGAGTCTATACGGCAACGATTCGCGGCAAGTGTTGCCATTTATCAACAGGGTCACGCTAGAATCAGTGGTCTGATTCAATCCTTGACCGTCTCTCCAGCGGTGTCTCCCGAGGCGTCTGCTGCGCTGTCCTCCCAATCACATAGTGTTATTAATTGAATTATTATTTGAAATTTATATGTAGGTTATATTCATGTGAACGGGGCTTAATGCGTTCGTTAATCATAAGTAAAAATGTATAGCATTTTTGTCTCGTTTGCACCTCAATGTAACTTAGTTTGTACTTTGACCTTTGGGACAGACGTTTTTGCCGCCAAGTAAAGTACATCCGTTTTGCTTAAACGGGTTTGCTTTATTAGGTAGTCAATCGAGCAAGTCGCGGGAGGTCAAAAAAGGAGTAAGTTAATTTGTCTTTATATTTTATATTTTCTATATATATATATGTATGAATTTTTACGAATATAGAAAAATAAACAAAAGGATTTAGCAGTCATCGTGCCTGTGTCTGGAACTTATTTGAGGGTGACTGCAAGAGTTCAATTTTCTAGACCTCTACGCTCGGATCGTCGACATACTTTATTTTTTCCTTCAGGAAATTTAGCCGTGCCATCAACATTGATCATCAACCTAATTATTCAGTCCATGCTCCACACCAAGTATTAAGCCTGTACTGAAATAGCTGTTGCTGTCATACCTACTTGCCGCAACCACCACTGCCGTGAAACTCATATTTTTCTTATGTGGAAAATTTGCCGTACCGCCAATATATTCTTCAAGTAAGTTTTATAATTTTAAAAAAACATTTATTGCCACTGCTGCCACGCAAATTGCCGAAGCCTAAATATTAAGCCGATGCTGCAAAGCACTCCGCACGCTGATACAGTCACTGCCGCTACCAAAATTCTGCCGTTAACCGCAACTGCAATAACTGAACAAGTAGAAGGGTCAGCCACTGATTTCTCTGTCGCCGTTGATGTCATCATTTCAACATCCAAACAGATCCAGTAGTCGTATAAATAAAGGTGTAGCACCTGTACGTTTTGACGCTACAAGAATGCCGCTAAATAGAACGCCGCCAAATACGTCTTCGCAAGCGCTTAGTGCCGCTACGACGTCAGCAGAAAATGCAGCCGCGACGTCAGCAGCTACCGCAGTCGCGACGCCAATAACCAGCACCCTACCGTCGGCTAACACAAGTACAAGCAGAACTGCAGAGCCGTCAGTGCAAAAAGAAAACAGCAATGACGTGATAAATAATAAAAGTTATGGTGAAGTGATTTCGGAACAAGTGGATAAACGATTAAGTGATATGAGAAATGAGTTCCAGAAACAGATGCAAGCCATACAGGCAATTCTGATAGCCAATAATGAGCGAATTCAATGTAGTTTACTCGAACTTAGAAGAGAGATGCAACAGTCATCGCAGTCGTCACAGCTGTCACCTGCAACAGAGCAGCCCTCCACCCCTACTCAGCTTCAGCCACTTTTACCGCCTGCACAACCGTGGGTTCAGTCGTTGCAGGAACCGATTCAAACACATACCGCTGCATCTGAAAGCAATATATATGATTCCCAAAGGGCATCAGTACATCGTCAGAAGAAATTATATCCACTTCCACTCTTTTCAGGCTCTCCAGAAGGGTGGCAAATATTTTATGAAGATTTCATAAGTACCACTAGAGAGTCCGAATATTCCGATTTGCATAAAATAATGCGCTTGAGAGATACATTAAAAGGCCAAGCTAAAGAAGCAGTTGAGTCACTTTTGTCTAATGCGAGGAACGTACCTGCTATTATATCCACATTAAAAGAAACCTTTGGACGGGCAGAACTTCTGATAAAAAGCCAGATAGAAAAGGTCCGCGCACTACCTCCTGTCAATGATAGTTGTCTGGAAGCATTGGTGAGTTTCGCAACAAAAGTTACAAATATGACCACTTTTTTGGGAAACGTTCAGGGTGAGCACCATTTAACTAATCGCATATTGTTAAGTGAGCTGGTGGCGAAGCTTCCAACGCCCAAGCAATTGCAATGGGCTGAGAAATGTCTCCAGCTGCAGCTGCCGCCAACACTAGTCGAATTCAGTTCATGGCTTAACAATTTACGAAGAATGGCCAACATGGTATCGGACGCCTTACCAAGTACTTCTACACGATCAGCTGAGAATTTAAATTTAAATAAAAAATTCAGCTCTAAGCCAAATGAAAATCGTCGTATTGCAAATGTAAGCGTAGCTGAAAAAAGATGTAAAATATGCGACGGCCAATGCAGTAACGTAAGTAACTGCCGTAAATTTTCACAGCTGGTCTTAGAAGAGAAATGGAACAAGATCAAAGAATTAAAGCTATGTTTCTCGTGCTTGAAAAAGGGGACATCAGATGAGTCGATGCTTTACACGTAAAAGATGTGGCATTAGTGGGTGCCAAAGAACGCATCATACACTGCTACATGGCGAGTCAAGGCAAATTGTACAGTCAAACGTATCGGAGCCATCAGCATCAACAATAGCCACTTCACAACAGGAGAATAAAAATTGCCGTGCGGATTCTGAAAAAACTAGCGACGGGGTTCTATTCCAGATTATACCTGTGAAAATATATGGGAAGAATAAAATAATCAACACATATGCTTTCGTGGACGATGGAGCAAACGTTAGCATGATCGAAAGGAGCCTGGCGGAAGAACTAGATATACATGGTCGTGAGGACACCCTAGACCTGCATTGGTTAAATAATGAAACAATAAGCGAAAAAACTGAAATAGTAGACATTGTCATTAGTGGAGTGGCGGAGGACTCTATAAAATACAAGATTAGCAAAGTGTTCACCTCATCAAGTCTATCATTGCCTACCCAAAGATTCAAAGCCAGTGAAGTGATAAAAGAGAATCCGTATCTTAGCAATTTGCCGATCGAAAGCTATAATGGTTAGCCAAAAATCATTATCAGTCTCATACACTCATTTTTAACAGTACCAATAGAGACCCCATATAGCCAACAGAGTCCTGGGCCTATTGCCGTTAAAACCAGATTGGGTTGGATGGTGTATGGGCCAGTTAACACCAATGATAAGCCATGCATTAAGCGGTCATTCCATATACAAAAAAAATTACTCTTATGCTGAAATTGATGCAGTCAAAGAGATGATAGGATGAAACAATATTTCGACATGGAAACATTTGGAATAAAACCAGACACGAAATTGATGCAATCCAAAGATGAAAAGAGGGCACTTGAAATATTACAAAAAACAACAAAAAGGAAGGGCGATCGATATGAGGCGCAGTTGTTGTGGAAAGAGGATTCTTTTTCATTCCCTAACAGTATGGCGATGGCAATGAAAATATTAGAAAGAAAGATGAGACAGGACTTAGAATATGCAACTGAATACAGAAAGAAAATAAACCATTATATAGAAGATGGATATGCAAGAAGACTTAAACCGGGCTATTCTCTTTAAATTCAGAGAAGCACCGAATGCTGTATGTGGCGATATAAAAGAGATGTTTCATCAGGTGCTAATAAATGAAAGAGATCAACAATATCAGCGATTTCTATGGAGAGATGGAAACCCCACAAAACCCGTGGAAGTGTTTGTGATGGAGAGGATGATATTTGGTGCTACCTGTTCTCCGACAATTGCTCAATATATAAAAAACAAAAGTGCTGAAGACTATTCCAGTGAGATACCACGAGCCGTTGAAGGCATAATAAAACGACACTACGAGGTGTGATAAAAAAATAACCGTTATTTTCATCTTTTCGTGAGTTACGTATGTTCGATGTTCGCATTTTTTGTTCTGTTATGTTGGTTCACATGTCTGTTATATATGTTGGCAATACGAACCATTTTGGATTGTCAGTTTGTTTTTGACAGATAAAAAGGTTAGTCGTGTTTTGATGTGCTCTTCGATTTTGTACTATTCGAAAAAATGGATCAAAGAAGCTGTATTCAGTTTTGTGTAAAAAATGAAATTAAATGCGCAAGGACATTTGAAATGTTGACTGTGGCCTTTGGCGAGTCTATTATGAGCAGAACACGGAAAGCGTTTTGCTACGATTGAGCAGATAAACGAAAAATCGAAACAGGAGCTGTTGGCGATACCAAAAGAAGCGTTTCAGAAGTGTTTCGAGGATTGAAAAAAATGCTGGCATAAGTGTATTATATCTGAGGGGAATTACTTTAAAGGGGACAAGATAGTTTTTGATGAATAAATAAATACTTTATTTTTTGATCACACAATAACGGTTATTTTTTGATCACACCTCGTACGTTGATGATTATGTAGATTGCTTTGAGACAGAAGAAATGGCAATCCGGGTCGTCGGCGAAGTCATACGTATTCACAACGCTGGAGGATGCGAGCTGAGAAATATAATTTGAAATTCACCGAAAGTTGAAAGAGCGTTTGGTAGCAGGCACACTGCCATAAAGGAAGATGTGGCTATTGACGGCCGCGTGGACCGTATACTGGGCATGTTTTGGCGTTCAAAGGCCGATGAACTGGTGTTCGTATTCCAACTGGATAAGGTGCCACAACAAATAGTAAACTTCAATAAGAAACCAACCAAGCGTGAAGTACTTAGCTTCGTAGTGTTCATCTTTGATCCACTTGGATTTCTGGGAAACTTTACGGTGACAGGAAAATTATTTATGCAAGCGATATGGAGGAGGGGCATAGGATGGGATGATCCAATACCCGACGAACTGTTTGATCGATGGAAGGCCTGGCTGGTGGAGTTAAAACAAGTGAAAAACTTTCGGATTCAACGCTGTTACCTGACATATTTCGACAATATTGCCCTGGACCTGCACGTTTTCGTAGACGCAAGGAGGCATGTGTAGTCGTAGCGTACGTGAGAGCACAAACGCCTACAGGTATAGAGCTTGCATTCGTAGCAGCAAAGAATAGTTGTGCTCCGACACGATACCATTCAGTCCCGAAGTTGGAACTGCAAACAGCCGTTATGGGCGTACGACTGAAGGATAGCGTAGTAAAATGTCATTCAATACAGTTTAATAAAATTTATTTTTGGAGCGATTCGCACACTGTAATAAGATGGATCAGAGCTGATCATCGGGTTTACAAACAATAGGTTGCAAATAGGGTCGCCGAGATATTGGAAAGCAGTCAAGTGGAAGATTGGTTTTGGTGCCCAGGGGAACTAAACCCAGCAGATGAAGCAACGCGTGCATCATTTACAAGGCGAAGCAAGGCAACAGGTAGATGGAAAAATGGCCCGGAATTTTTGCTAAAAAGGAAAGACGAATGGCCGAGTCAACTACTTATGAAAAATACTATGGACAGAAGCGAAGATGAATTGCGAGCCAACCATATCTTATTGATAGGCAGGGAAGTAAAAACAATTGTACCAAGTATTAATCGATTTTCAAATTATAGACGTTTGAAAAGAACTATGGCGCTACGTCCACAACTTAAAAGCAAAGGCTAGTGGCAGAAAATTTAAAAAATAAATTCTGGTCGCGGTGGCTAAAGGAGTACCTTCCGGATTTGACGCGGCGACGAAAGTGGTGCCTGCCTACGAAGCAACTGAGAATTGGTGATCTTTTGCTGATATGTGAGGTGAATGCAGCACGATCTCACTGGAGGCGTGGCAGAGTTCTGCAACTGTTTCATGGGTCTGATGGAATTGCACGATCAGCTGAAGTCAAAACGATCCTGTGCCCTGAGGAGACCCGTGTCAAAGCTTGCTTTTTTGGACGTCGAGGTTGGTGGTAAAGCTTCCCCATAGTGGTCACTTTACGGAGGAGGGGATGTTATTAATTGAATTATTATTTAAAATTTATATGTAGGTTATATTCATGTGAACGGGGCTTAATGCATTCGTTAATCATAAGTAAAAATGTATTGTATTTTTGTCTCGTTTGCACCTCAATGTAACATAGTTTGTACTTTGACCTTTGGGACAGACGTTTTTGCCGCCAAGTAAAGTAAATCCGTTTTGCTTAAACGGGTTTGCTTTATTAGGTAGTCAATCGAGCAAGTCGGCGGAGGTAAAAAAGGAGTAAGTTAATTTGTCTTTATATTTTATATTTTCTATATATATATGTATGAATTTTTACGAATATAGAAAAATAAACAAAAGGATTTAGCAGTCATCGTGCCTGTGTTTGGAACTTATTTGAGGGTGACTGCAAGAGTTCAATTTTCTAGACCTCTAAGCTCGGATCGTCGACACATAGTATCCCGGTGCCTCCCTGTGATATTGAGATTTTCGGAGGGGAACAATCCAAGCGAAACAGGTCACAGGATGTGACGTTTTCGGCTTCAAAAAGACACAAGGTCGCCAAAACATCTAGACCAACAGAGGGTCCATCGACGAGCATAAGGCGACCATACAGCGAAGTGGCTAGGGATGAGCTACATGTGGCGCTCATCGACGATATAACCAAGGGGGGAAGAAAGTCCTGGTGAAATGGGGAGATTGAATCCAAATTGGCAGAGATGGTGATGGAATACCTCTTGTCCAATGCGGATGCTTCTCCCTCTGGCTTCGACTCTTCCAATGTGGTACGGGGATGCAGGGTATTCAGGTGCGACGATCGGCCGTCGAAGGAACTCCTCGGCAAGTGCATAGCTAAGATTAGCGAAGCATGGGAAGGCGTAAGGCTTAAGCTGATACCAACCGGGGATATCCCAAGACGACCGAGAGCCCATATTTGGCTACCCATACTGAAGCTCGAGGACGGGAAGGTGCTCCAGCTATTACAGCGGCAAAACCAAAATATGCCAATGAACGACTGGGCGATCATCAAGAACGAAGGTGCCCAGAAAACACGCATCTCCCTGCTTCTGGCAATTATCGAGGAGTCCGTTGGTGTCCTGGAAGCAGCCGACTGCAAAATGCGTTTTGGCGTTAGGTACGCCAAATTAAAAATCTTCCGCCCGACCGAGGGCGACGCGGATGAGTTGGAGGAGGCCAACAAGATTCCAGAGGACACGGACCTTCAGGAAGAAGTCTCCAAAGCGCCTGCACAACAGGGTACCGTTGCTGAAGGGGGTGCAGATTAATCTGCAGCATTCTAATGAGGTAGCGACCCTGGTCGCCAATGCTGCTGCCAAAAATGTGCCACTCCTTCTGGAATGCGACGCCAGCGCGAGGCACACGCTATGGGGTAGCACCGAGGATAATGAAAGGGGTGAGTCACTTTTTAACTTTATAAATAATTCGAACCTTACAGTATGTAACAGAGGGAATACTCCCACATTTACCTTCCCCAGCTCTAATAAATGTGCTGGATGGGAAGAAGTCCTAGATTTAACTCTAATTTCAGAAGACGCATCAGTCCAGGTAGGAGAATGGAGGGTATCCAACAAGAAGTCCTTCTCGGACCATAGTTGGATAGTTTTGAAGGTAAATTTGAAAACTGTAGATGCTATTTCTTACAGAAACCCCAGGAGAATAAACTTAAAATTTCTAACACAATGAAATTTGAATCTACTGAGGCGACAGACAAAAAAGTGGGGAATCTTGAGGAAGCTCTTAGTATAGCTTACAAGTGCGCTTGTCCCGTCACTAGGGGTAGAAAAACTCTTCCACCATGGTGGTCCAAAAAATTATCGGATCTCAGGAAGAGAACCAGGAAACTGTTCAACCAATGTTATAGGGACGAAGATTGGGCACGATATAAAGGGAGTCTCAAAGTTTACAAAAAATCTAACAGGGAAGCCAAGAAAAATGGCTGGTGAGAATTTTGTGAATCAATTGAGGCAACCTCTACTTCAGCAAGACTCAGCAAGATACTGTCCAAGGAACACACCAGCCCCTCTTTCCTTAGAGAGGCGGATGGTGCATGGACGGAAACATCTTCTGAAACACTTGATTTCTTACTTCAAACACACTTCCCAGACTGTAAAGATACCGCGCATGTATCTCAATTACCCGTTATGGACAATCAGATGCCACCGGTTTGTGACCTGATATTCACGGACGAAAGAATTAAACAAACACTCGATAAATTGTTTTTCGCCATATGAATCGCCGGGCTTGGATGGGACTTTCCCAATCATGCTGTAAAAGTTACAGGTTGTGGTGATTCCATCGCTGAAGGGGATATATAAGGCATGTATACGCTTCAATTACATCCCCCTCAGTTGGAGGAAGGTAAATGTAGTTTTCATCCCAAAAGCGGGGAAGATTGGGCATGAGTCGGCAAAAGATTTGAGACCCATTAGTCTTACGTCGTTTCTTCTTAAAAGAATGTAGAGGGCTCTGGAAATCCACCTTAGGCATACAGTGGATCAGTTTCCCCTCTCGAAGTCGCAACACGCATATCTCAGGGGTAAATCTACGGAAACAGCTTTACATGAGGTAATGCGATCAGTAGAAAAGACAATCCACCATAAGCAGTACACGTTGGCGGCCTTTCTGGACATAGAAGGGGCTTTTAACAACGTTAGAAATAAAGCAATTGTGGACTCTCTCACCAGGGTAGGTGTTGAGGAAGTTCTTAGGGAGTGGATAGTTACAATGCTTAGGACTAGGGTCATTCAGTCTGAGCTGGGTAGCACGGTTCTGGTCAAACACGTCAGTAGAGGAACACCACAAGGTGGGGTGATTTCACCCCTATTGTGGCTATTGGTAATTGACAACATCCTCGGCATACTAGATTCAATGGGGGTTAAGACGGTAGCATACGCGGACGATGTAGGGTTAGCTGTATCAGGCAGGTTCCCCTGTGTAATTAGTGATATTATGCAAAAGGGGCTGGACAAACTGAATTCCTGGGCCACAGGATGTGGACTAGGTGTGAATCCAGAAAAGACAGAACTGATACTTTTCACTAACAAGACCAAGATTCCGATCTTTAAGCTTCCAACACTTAACGGACAACAACTAAAGCTAGCGGAGAAAGCGAAATACTTAGGAGTTCTCCTGGACCCCAAGCTAAATTGGAGAACCAATATAGAGTTACGGGTCAGGAAAGCCCACGTAGCTTTCTACGCATGCAAGAAAATGTTTGGGAAAAATGGGGACTACGTCCCCATATCACTCACTGGATGTACGAAGCAATCGTGCGTCCAATACTAACTTACGGTTCAAAAGTCTGGTGGCCAGCTCTAGATAAGGGCTATAACGTTCAGAGACTTAGTAGAGTTTAAAGAACAGCTGCCGCTAGCATTTTGGGAGCCTGAGAACATGTCCAGCGGAGGCACTCAACGTATTGCTACACATCCTCCCTATCGACCTACATTAAGAACGTAGCCTGCAATAGTGCGCTAAGGTTAAAAGCGACAAACTGCTGGTCTGAGCGAACGTACGGTCATGGTAAGGTGCTATACACAGTGCCGAGGGAATTAACACAAATGACGACAGATTATATAGTACCACAACTGGACTTCAAAAAGGACTTCAAGGTTAGATTTCCCTCAAGAAAATTGTGGTCGAAAAGGAAACTCCAAATGGAGTACGATATACCCATTTATACGGACGGGTCAAAAATGGACCTGGGCGTGGGGGCGGGGGTCTTTTCTTCGTACGCTAACATTAACTACTGTACACGTCTACCCGATACAGCTACAGTTTTTCAGGCGGAAGTACTCGCGATCAGAGAGGCATGTCGACAGATCACCCACCACATTAGAGAAGGGCAAAAGAGCACGGTTGCTATTTTTGTGGACAGCCAGGCTGCCATAAAAGCCCTACCATCAAACACCATCAACTCCAGACTGGTCAGACAGTGCAGGGAGGAACTTAGGGCGCTAGGTCACCATGCTGATATCACAATCATCTGGGTCCCCGGACACAGGAATATAGATGGAAATGAGAAGGCTGATGAATTGGCGCGCAGAGGAGCCTCTCTCGATCTAACCCATGTGGAACTAGTACCTGTTTAATCGGTAAATATCGGTGTTTTACGTGACAAGAGCGGCACCATACTCTGCTACACCGTGAGCCGCCCCCGAACCGGAGCATAAGAGCACCACCACGCACGACGCCCCCTCGAGGCAGACGACCATCCAACGGACGCAACGCAGCCACCACGTCGGCTCAACCTGTTACACCGTCTTTCGCCCACGCTGCACAGGTGGTACCCGCTACAGTCCAGGGACGATCCGGTCCATATCGAGCCCGAGGTCGGCTACCCAAGCGCGTGCTTTTAGGTACCGCCATTATTCACGTCTGGTATCAGGGAGTCAATTACATGGCCAGGGCATTGATCGACCCTGGGTCGGAAGGGTCCTTTATCTCAGACCAGCTCCAATGACGCCTGCGACTCCCTACGCGTACCGTGCATGCCTAAGCTAACGTGACAAAAGCGTGCAACCTAACGTTAGGGTCACCTTTCGACAGCACTGTGCGGCTCCCGGTGTCGGCATTAGTACTGCCCACATTAACCAGCGAATTACCCCGACTAGGGGTATCCACTCAACAGTATCACCAATTGGCCGGCTTACAACTGGCTGATCCAAGCCTTTCAAACTCTTCAAAGGTCGACATTTTGATAGGGGGTGATTTATATCCGATGGTGTTGCTTGATGGGTTGAAGCTTGACGTTATTGGATCGTTAATTGCACAGGAAACTGTATTTGAGTGGATTCTCACAGGACCCATGCCTGAGAGCTCGACACAGACATTTTGTGCAAATTGAGACCGGCCACCCGGTCGAAGAGCTATTGCAGAGATTCTGGGAGGTAGAGGAGCCAAATAAGGAGAGACGGTTATCGCCCGGTGACCAAGCTTGCCTGGACTTGTACGCCCGGACCACTTATAGAAAACCTTCTGGGCGGTATGTAGTGGAACTACCGTTCAAACTAAGGCACCTGCCTCAGGAGTCCCTTGGGGCTTCTCGGCACATTGCGTTGAAACAGTTCGAACGCAATGAAAGCAGATTACTTCGTAACCCTGAGCAGAAAAACCAGTATGACTCCGTGGTACAGGAGTATTTGATTCTTGATCATATGATGAAAGTCCCGCCTCCGCCTTCAGGCGCTGTCGCTCACTACTATTTGCCTCAACATGCGGTAATGAAACCCAAGAGTACGTCCACCAAGTTGCGAGTGGTGTTCAACGCATTTCAAGCAACCACCAGTACCCTCAGCTTGAACGATGTCCTATACACGGGTCCCACCTTGCAGGCTGACTTGACACAACTTATCGTGCGATGGCGAATGTTTCAGTTCGTCTTTAACGGGGATCTGCAAAAGATGCATCGGCAGATTAGAGTAGCTCCAAAGCACACCCCGTACAGCGAATTATTTTTAGGGCCTCTCATCATCTGATATAGGGGTCAGCGGCCGCGAGTTAAGAATGGCTTCTATTTCAACCATAACTGTCTGTAACTCTTCGTATGTTAATCGGGCATTGGACAAAGTTTTGTAAAATAGATTCTTTGCCGATTTAAATGCTGCTTCCCATAAGCCGCCAAAATGTGGCGATCTAGGAGGTGCGAAATGAAACTCGATTCCCTTGTGTGCGCAGAATTTCATCAGCTGTGATTTCGTATCTACGTTCTGGATGATGTCCGCAATCTGTCTCAATTGTTTTCGTGCTCTCGTTCCCTCTTCGGCTCTTCAAATCTCCGATAAAGGCGTTGGTCGTAAGGTTACTTACCACTTCAATGTGTACGGCATTAGTTGCGAAGCAACAAAATATCGCCACATAATATTTTTGTGCCGTCTTTCCCCGTTGATTGTAATGAAATTTAAATGGCCCACAAAAATCGACGCCAGGGTGAGTGAAAGGTTTATTTGGTTGAACCCGTGATGCAGGTAACTGTCCCATGAGTTGCTGCAATGGATTCGGCATAGCTTTAGTGTAAGATACACAATTTTTTACGATTGATCTAGCTATTGTTTTCGCATTAACCGGCCAATAAGCTCCCCGAGTCGTTGCTACTAGACCCGCTGGGCCAACATGCTTGCTATCAATGTGGATGTGTGTCATCAATATTTTAGTGATATCACTCCGATATGGCAATAGGGCTTTTTTTTTTTTTTTTTTTTTTTTTTTTTTTTTGTCGGAACAATCTAGTAAGCGCAGCACTCAGACAAAGTATATATCCATTGTACTGCACTTAAGGTTCCCTTTTACTCTGTTTTAAATCTACCCGACCTCCGAAGAAGTAGAAGTAGATCCTGTGGTGCCAAGGAGCCAAGTTGGTTACTCCTCAGCACATCAGTGCCAAAAATCCCGAACCTGATTCGAGCAAAGGCAGGGCAGACGCAAAGAAAATGGTCCGCCGTCTCGTCTTCCTCTCCACAGGCTGGGCACAGCGCACTGTCTGATATGCCAATCCTTTCCATGTGCCTAGCCCATAGAAAGTGCCCTGTCATCACGCCAACCAACAGCCTGCAGTCCCTCCTACCTAAAGATAGAAGGAACCGTGACCATCGGTCAGAGATAGCAGGTAGCATAATTTTCGTCCATCCGCAGCCTCTCTCAGCCCGCCATGCTCGCTTGTGGGTCGAAACAACCCACTTGTTTGCAGTGGCTTTGATGGCAGCGGAAGGGAGTGGCAGAACAGGCTCAGGGCCAATAAAAACAGCCTCGGAGCCCATCCTGGCCAAGGAGTCAGAGGTCTCGTTACCCGCAATGCCAGCGTGTCCCGGTACCCAAGTCAACGTCAGACTATTATGTTTTCCAACACAATTTAGCCTGGATTTGCAGGACCTGACTATCGTGGAAGTGGTGGTCGGACTATCCAAGGCCATGAGCGCAGCTTGGCTGTCACTGCAGACACAAATAGATTTGCCTTTCCACCTGTTTTCCACAACAAAGTCCATCGCCTCAAGTATCGCATACACCTCCGCCTGAAACACAGACGCATGCAGACCAAGGGCAAAGAACCGACGGGTCCCACAGGATTCCACGAAGACACCAGAACCTGAACCTTCTTCGGTCCTGGAGCCATCAGTGAAAATACGGCAGCAGTGTTTGCCGGGCTCGTTATCGGGATCTAACCATGAACGAGCCTCTGGCAGCAACACATTGTACCGCTTTTCTAGTATGACGGTTGACGACATGGAGTCCGGGGGCATAGACAGGATTGCAGAATCGATGTCAGTGCCTGCGCCGTCGTCCAACATCGAGCACACCCCATACCAGTGGCCACTATGTTTCACTCTGCAGATGGCCTTAATGGCCTCTCCGCGGATGAAGACATCTAGTGGCGGGAGATTCACCAAAGCATCAAGTGCCGGGCCTGGAGTAGTCGGAAATGCTCCGGTACAACATATGGCCACAGCACGTTGTAGTTTTGATAGAGCTTTTTTGACCCCTACAAGAGAGAGTCTGCTCATCCACACCATCGATGCATAGGTGATAATAGGTCTTACCATAGCTGTATAGATCCATAGGACTTTACTAGGGGAAAGACCCCATGTCTTACCAAATATTCCCTTACACTGCCAAAAAACTGACAGTGCTTTGGATGTCTTCAGTTCGACATGTGTTTTCCAAAGAAGTTTGTTATCAAGGATGACTCCAAGATATTTGATTTCCTTGGATAGCTGGATAGTGACTCCTTTCAGTGTAGGCAGAATAAGTCCATCAAGCTTTCTCCTTCTGGTAAAGAGGACAATACCAGTCTTGACAGGATTAGCCGATAGCCCATTCGCACTGCACCAAGTGTCAATCATATCCAGAGTACTCTGCACCCTTCTGCAGACAATCATAAGGGATGGACCTGTCACAAGACAGCCAACATCATCCGCATATGCCTGAGCGTATACCCCCGAGTCATTAATGGCGTTAAGCAGGGGATCGATTACCATGCACCAGAGCAATGGAGACAGTACCCCACCTTGGGGACAGCCTTTATTAACCCCAGACGACACCAGCAAATCTTCCTCCGCCCGCACCGTTATGATTCTCTGGGCCAGCATTGAACGTATCCAATTTATTAGGACCCGGTCTACGCCATGCCGCCTAGCAGAGCCGCACATACTGTCGAAAGTAACATTGTCAAACGCACCCTCTATGTCCACAAAGACGCCTATTGCGTATTCTTTCCTGTCGATGGCTCGCTCTATCCTTCCAACAAGGTTTTGCAGAGCCGTCTCGCAGGATTTTCCGCTTTGATAGGCATGCTGAAATGGAGATAGTGGATGCGTCTTCAGAGACTCCCTACGCATGCGAAGCTCCACCAGCCGTTCTAAACTTTTTAGCATGAACGAGGTCATACTAATAGGTCTGAAGCTCTTGGGATTGGTGTAGTCGTCTCTTCCAACCTTAGGAATGAAGGCAACCCTCACCATCCTCCAAGAGCGTGGTACATAGGCCAGTGCGAGACATGCAGTGAAGATCTTCTTCAGTGTTGCCATCACTAGCTCAATGCCTTCCTTCAACACAATCGGATATATGCCATCCAGTCCGGGCGACTTGAAGTTGTCAAAGGATTTGATAGCAAATCCAATAGCAGTCTCATTCGCCACAGTTCTGGCGACATACCAATCATGTCGAGAGGGCGCAGCTGCCCTGACAACATTTCCGACCAAAGGTGGTTGTTGACGGGCTATGCTTACCTGATTTCCTGGAAAGTGTGACTCCAACAGCAAGCTGAGTGTCTCACTTTGCCTCTCCGTATAGGAGCCATCAGGTTTCCTGAGCGACCCCAGCTTAGCGGTTTGGTCCTTTTTCAGGACTTTCACCAGTTTTGCCGTGTCACTCAGGGATTCGATATCACTGCAGAAGTCTCTAAAAGAAGTCCTTTTCGAGTCCCGAATTAGCTTCTTGTAGTCCCTCTGAACATGTCGATATCGTTCCCAGTCCTCGTCAAGATTCGTCTTGAGGGCCCGGTTGAGGAGTTTTCTAGACTCACGCCTCAGCACCTGAAGCTCTCGGTTCCACCATGGAACAGGAGTCCGGCTAAGAGGAGGTCTAATTGGGCAGGCTAGCTCGAAGCAGTTTGTTAGAGCGGTGTTGAGATGCTCAACAGCCGCCTCAATGTTCTGCTCCTTGCGAAGTCTCAGTGGCGTCACGTGATTGCTACGCAGTGCCTCCCTGAACTTCGGCCAGTCTGTTTTTCTTGGGTTTCTGGTGGGCAATGGCATCTGCGCCCGCTCGCCACACTGAAACTCAATGTATCTGTGGTCCGAGCACGAGTCTTCAGCGAGGACCCTCCAGTTGTTGATCGACCACCCCAGTCTTGGATTTGACAGGGTGACGTCAATTACCTCCTGCCTTCTCGCAGTCACAAAAGTAGGCTGCCTGCCTACATTGTGGATGCTCAGGCTGGAGGAGGCAATATACTCGAAAAGTCGAGAGCCCCGCTCATTGCACTTGCTGCTGCCCCAGATCGTATGCTGGGCATTAGCATCGCAGCAAAGAACCAGACCAAGACCGCGCCGCTCACAGAACCCTACGAGAGTAGCGACCTTCCCAGGTGGTGGCGCCTCCAAAGCATCGTAAGGAAAGTAAGCAGATGCAATCACAAACCTCGACCATCCGTGCATACTCTTAAAACTAATCTCTGCCGCAACCAGATCCTGACAACAGAATGCGTCAAGGCAGGTCGCTGCGAGATGGGATGATATTATAAGGCCGGCTCTTGGTCTAATCGAGTTTCTGTCATATAATATCGTGGCCCCTTTCAACAAGCCAAGGCCACAGAGGCGACCCCTAAAGACCCAGGGCTCTTGTACTGTTGTTATGTGAGGTGATGTGTGCAGCTGGGTGAGTCGTCTACTTAGGAGTACAGTAGCGGCTTTAGAATGCTGCAAGTTGATCTGCGTTACCGTCAAAGGACGATAGCTACGAGAATCGTCCGAGCCACTCATCTGGGAAAGACATGAAAGGTCACAGTCCCAAAGAAGAGACTCAGACGGCTCCGGTACCGAGAAACCATGACATCAACAGTGGCCTCGTCCACTCGCACCACAAGACTAGCACCTTCTTTACCATCCCGGTTGCTACCCCTGGTGTGCGAAAGAACTCTCCAAAGCCTCGTGTTAATGCCAGGGTTCTGAGCACGCAGACAAGAAAGGACATCTGTGGTCGTCAGATCGGGATCCGGGATCCAGCAGATGGCCTTCCTGAGGGACACGCCTGCTTCGCTATAGACCGCGAAGCGAGTGGTCCCCATGGGGGGCACGTCCTTGACTGCACCCCTGAGCCAATCAAAGTTGGCCTGAGACGCGCACGACACCTGTAGAGTGCCGTCCTTTGTCTCATAGCCCCTCGCATTAGCTTCAGGACCGGAGGCAATGACGCGACGCATCAGATGACCTTTGCAGTGTTTTATTTCTGCATCAGTCAGCTGATGGTCAGGCCCCAGCTTCCCAATCACCGCCATTGGTTGCGGGCCGTTAGCCTTCTCGCTGTACGATGGATTGGCTGCACCTTTGGAAGTGCTTGGGCGAAAGTCCAGCTCACCACCCGCCACTGGCAGAGATTTCGCCGGGCAGATGGTTTTGCTGGATACGAGGGGCTGGGCAAGTTGCAGCTTATTGGCAACATTCTTCCCCGCCACATTAGCCGCCACCGAGGTTTCGCTCGTACCCTTTGGGGTCGTGGCGCCACCAGCAGTAACAGCTGCAGGGCAGGTGGGAATGCTGTTTTCAGCAACAATCTTCCGCCGCTTACCTCGCGAGCGAGCTTTCGGAGCGGTCAATCCCTCCGCAGGCTCGGTGGCTTCCGTGGGTGTCACTTCCGCCGACCTGGGCCTTTTGGAGGGAGTCGACACAGAAGGGCCGGCAGAGCCACGTGAGGATTTCTCCTGCACGAGCCTATCAAGCCGCTTCTTTCTCTGTCTCCTCGCTTGTGTTCTCGTTACCCTAGAACCATTGGTAGGTCGTTCCGCCACTGTGGTGACTTCCCGACGCAGGCCCTCTGGATCCAGGGTACGTTCCTCCGTCTCTGAAGAAGAAGAGATTGCGGTAACAATCCCCGTCTCCTCCAGGATGCGCTCTCGCTGATAAAGGCGAGAGACTTTAGCGATGGTTGGGACCTCCAGAATCCGTGCCCCTGCCGCCGAAGCGGGTGGATTTCCACATGCGTGGGTTCCACCTGGAGTAATAAATATTTTTTTGTCCATCGCCAGACAGTGGTTTTTGTTCGGGACTCCTCCCTAGCCAGTTTGGTCCGCGGATGGTACCCATTCTCTATACCATCATTGTGATAGACAGACAGCCATAACTCCCGCCCCTCCTAAGAGGTTCAGAAGTAATGTCATTTGCCTACCAAAGGTCCCCCTATCCGCCACCTGGGGACGCGTCCGATGGGATGTCAGGCAAATCCAACACGGACAATAGGGCTTGGTATTTTGCTTCATGTGGTAGGGCTGAATTTGATAGTCGTCCTCCTACCCGCATAATGTCGTTTTTATCCAGAAATAATGTAAGATGACCCATCCCCCTTCCAACTGGTTTGTTGTGCTTGAGAAGTTTATATTCACGATTGAATGCTTGTCTCTGCAGGTCCATGATTATAGTCTGAGTAGCACCTTTAATTTCTTCTGCGTCGAGGTCGATAGATTTTTGGATTGGCACATTTCGACAATTTTTAATGAATCGAAGTGCATATGCGGTGAGTCGTTGAAGATATGTCCATGAAAATCGATGGTCAATCATTGATGTAAACAACGGAATCTGTGACTTAGTAAGACATACCTGTCTCTTCTCCAATTCTGTGGTTGAATTGGCTGATGCCGCTGGCCACGATGACGGTGGTCCGTATAGAGACAGTGGTCCATATGTAGTGCATGTGCACTATTGCGCACAAACGTAGTGTAGCACAAAGGCTACCTACGCAAACTCTACACATCCAAACCATAGCAATACATAAGACACACCCATCCGCTGCACTGCAACACTATGACACTTGACATGTGCAGCGTAATTAGAATCCTGGCGTGCGGTCATTGGATGGGTGTAGTGCATGTGCAGTATTGCGCACAAACGTAGTGTAGCACAAAGACTACCTAAGCAAACTCTACACATCCAAACCATACCAATACATAAGACACACCCATCCGCTGCACTGCAACACTATGATACTTGACATGTGCAGCGTAATTAATTAGTTTGTTTTACATTAGAGTGGAATTTGAGTTAGACTTAAGCGAAAGGGATAAGAAATAAACAATTAAAATAATCGAGATTTGTTGTCGAGTTTGTAACTCAAATAAATTATATAAAAACCCTGCTCGGGAATAAAACAAATCAGTTTCCAACTGACAACTCAAGCATTTGCATTTTTATTGCATTCAGCCTTTCTTCGGCTCACTATTCGAATTTTACTCAATGGCGTCTTGCCGAGTAACACTCTGACTTATATAAGTATATTTGATATCTACTTATATACACATATATAAAAATACTCGCGCACATATACGAGTATTACGCGCATTACACATAAAACCACATGCCTTGTTGTTTCAATGTACCCGGATTGATGCCTCGTGAGAACATGTCTGCCGGGTTTTTGTCTGTAGGTACGTGACGCCATTGTTACTTCTTGTATAGCAGCAACTCGATTTGCCACAAAGGTGTGATAGGAAGACGAACTGGCAGAGATCCAGGCTAGCGTCACTTCAGAGTCTGACCACAGAAAGCATTCGCCTGTCCATTGTAGAATATGCTTTACCCTGTCCAATAACTGGGCTGCTAACCGTGCAGCACAGAGCTCCAGCCGAGGTAGCGTTTGTTGTTTTGGTGGTGTAGTCTTTGATCTAGAACATAACAGCTGAACGTTCACAAATCCATCTATTTTAATCGACCTTGCATAAATAACAACTCCATATGCCCGCTCGGATGCATCGGCAAAAGCGTGTAATTCTTTCTGATGCACATTGTCCTTTGTGGTTGGAAATACGTAGCGTGGAATTTGCAAGTTCTCAAGTTCCTGGATGTTTTCTCTAAACTGGCTCCAGAAGGTATGCAAGTCCATATGTAGTGCTGCGTCACAACTTATTTTTAAACGCCACAGTGATTTCATGAATATTTTTGCACATGAGACAACTGGTGACAAAAAACCTAATGGGTCGAAGATATGCGCGATGTCCGACAGTACTTGGCGTTTCGTTATTTTGGCTGTTGAGCTCCATTTGGCCCTTATTAGGAAGTAATCAGTCCCAGATTGCCATGTTAAACTAAGCGTTGTGATGGTAAAATTATCTTTTTCAAAATTCAATTGAATTGCTCGATCCTCTGCGTTGATGTTGGTTAACAGTGTTTTATTACTCGCACACCATTTCCTCAACTTAAAACCTGCTGACTTGGTGAGGGAGTTCAATTCCTCCTGTACGAGCAAGGCTTCTGCTAACGTATCGGCTCCACTCATAACGTCCTCCACATAAAAATCTCGTTGTAAGCATCTGGAGCCATGCGGATATTGTGTGCTATGTTCCTTGGCTAATATGCGTAGACATCGAAAACGACACGAAACTTTGTGGTGGTGCTGTCTGGCTTCAGAACGCAGTGGTGAGGTAAGAAGTAGTGGGGTATTGCTCCATGAAGGCCGTATACTGCATTTTGATGACGGGGTTTCTTTGCAATTTACGTTCGATGGCGTAAAAGCGTTGTAATGCAATAGCTTTCGAGTCTCTAAGAGGGCTTGCGTTATCAATGAAAGGCAAGCGCACAACGAACTGTCCGTTCGCTGCTCGACACACAGTTTGGTTGAAAAAAGCTTCGCAAGTTCTTTCTATCGCTGTTAGCGGCGGGCTGTTGGTGTCAAGTTCTTCTAGCTGCCAGAAACGCTCGAGCTGTTGGGTTAATGATTCATCTACATTCGTGACTCCAATACCGCAGAACGTAGTCTCAACTGTTGCTGGAAATGTGATTTGTCCACCAAGCACCCATCCGAACACCATGTTTTGCAATATGGGGAGTCCGTTTCCCAATTTGATTTACCCGACTACTAGCAATTCCAGATAACATTCGTTGCCAATAAGAATGTCAATTGGACCTGATTGATTAAACTCCGGATCAGCCAATTGAATATTTTTAGGAATAGGCCAGGTTGTCACGTCGAAACTCTGTGTTGGCAGTGGATGTGTAATTTTTGGTAGTATGCCAACTTCAATTCGGGCTGAGTAACTAGTCAATCGTGACTCAAGTTTTATGTTAGCCCGGTGAGTAGCGCATTGTTGAATTTCCCCAATTCCATTAAAGTACTGTGGATTGTATTGTGTTGGTAATCCGACCTTCTTTGCCAACCTGTCCGTAATGTAGTTTGTCTGCGATCCGCCGTCCAAAATTGCACGGCATTGAAATTCATTGCCACGGAAGTCATTGACTTTTAAGACGACAGTGCTCAACTGCACATGTTTCACGCCCGCACGATTGATAGTGGACAGTAATGACGTGTTGATTGGTTTTTCTACGACACCTGTATAGCTATGTAATTCCACGGTAGGCTCAGTTACGGATGTTGTGAGTGTCTGAGATGATCCTTAACTGGATTCACCCGAGTTATTGGTTCGGAGGACTTCCTGAAGCTGGATGAAGCCAGTCTAACCAATACATTAGAAATTTGGCGAAACGCAAAGGCTGACCATTTCTACTTTCATCTTCAGCTCATTTGTTTCGACCCACGAGCCACCAAACGCAATGTGTTATCGATTATAGCCCAACTCTTTGATCCAGCCGGATGGCTGGCACCTTTTGTGATAGTGGCCAAGATCTTGATGCAACAGATTTGGGGGGACAAAACTGACTGGGACGAATCACTGACCCTCGCCTCCTCCAGGCGTTTGGGGGAATTCTTAGGGGCATATGACGACATCTCACAGATGCGTATTCCACGTTGGGTGGGGTCGGCACCGGATGTAGATATCCAGTTCCATGCGCTTTGCGATGCTTCGCAAGCGGCATACGCCGCCGCACTGTATGTGCGATGCCAGTGCTGCGATACTGTCACGTCCCACTTGTTAGTGGCTAAATCGCGGGTAGCACCTCTTAAGACGTTGTCCTTACCCCGCTTAGAACTATGTGGCGCGGTATTGTTATCCGAGCTGGTAGCAGCACTTCGGATAAGATTGGGAATCAACTCCGGCAACTTGTTTTGTTGGACGGATTCGACCATAGTATTCACTCGGATATTCACGGATTCGACCATAGTAATCGCTCCATAAATCCCCGCATACATGGAAAACCTTCGTAGCTAATCGGGTTACAACCATTTCAAACAAAGTAGGTGTGGAATGCTGGAGACATGTCAAGTCTGCAGACAATCCAGCTGACCTTGCCAATCGGGGGGTAACTCCGGCAGCGCTCGTCCACCACCATTTGTGGTGGAACGGTCCGGGATGGCTTACCCACAACCCAAATTCCTGGCCTCAGCCTTCGAAAAGCACTAGCGCGGACGCCCTGGAGGAACAGCGCAACGTTGCCACGCATACAATCCAGGTCAAACAGCATGGCGACTTGATGCTGCGTTTCTCATCGTTGCAGCGAGCACTGCGGGTCGTTTGCTATATCCAGCGCTTCTCTAGATACGCTACGCGAAAGCTGCGTGACCACGCCCCACCCCCGGGGTCGCCTATCATGAATGCAGAGACCGCTGCCGCTGCACTTCTCGTAACAACCATAACGCAGCAGATGTACTACCCCGAGGAGTATGGGTGCCTGCAGACTGGGCAATCCATCTCAAATTCGAGTTCTCTGCTCACCTTGAATCCCTTCCTTCATTCAGATGGGTCGATTCGAGTGAACGGACGCCTAGCGCATTCCACTCAGATCCCGTTCTCCGAACGACACCCACAAATTTTGCTAGTTGAGTTCATCCATCAAATCTCGTTGCATGGGGGAAATCAGCTCATGCTTCGGCTCCTTCGAACTCAATATTGGGTTCCACGCGCGAAGGTTTTAGTCAAGGGCACCATTTTACTGTGTAAAACTTGCCTGGTAGAAAAGAAACGTAGATTGAGCCAAATCATGGCGCCTTTGCCTCCGGAACGCACCACCCTGTCTCGTCCTTTCAGCACCGCGGGGGTTGACTTTGCGGGTCCTTTTGAAATTAAAACATTTCAAGGACGGGGGTATAAAATGACAAAAGGCTATGTGTGTACCGTTGTGTGTATCTCTGTGTGTTTCGCCACCAAGGCCGCCCATTTAGAAGCGACCACTGATTTAACTACCCAGGGCTTTTTAGCCGCCCTGTCTAGATTCATTGGGCGACGGGGGTGTCCGGCTAACATTTATTCCGACAACGGAATGAATTTTGTGGGAGCAGAAAAGGTAGTACGCTTGGAGTTCGCACGCGTGATTCGAGAAGCCAAGGATCAGGCAACCACTCAGCATTGGTTTCACCAATTGAAATGGCATTTTATACCACCAAACGCTCCCCATATGGGAGGACTGTGGAAAGGCGCAGTAAAGAGCTTGAAACACCATTTCAAACGTATGGGTGGTCAGATCCGGTACACGTATGAGGAGTTGGCAACCGTACTAGTCTTCGTCGAGGCGTGTCTGAACTCTCGACCGATTAGCGCACTCATTGACGATCCCGACGACCTCCAACCACTTACCCCAGGGCACTTTCTTGTAGGGGGACCACTTCTCGCACCAGCCGTCTCGTAGGAGACCACCCCGTTCCTTTCCATTCTTAATCGATGGCGTAGGCTTCGTTACAAGGCCCATCACCAAGATGGTTCTACTCCCTCGAGCGGGAGTGCAGGCCAGTGGCAGCTAAGCCGGCTATCGCCACAGTTGCAATTGAACCAACGCGTGGCCGCGCTCGATCTGCGCCAGCGCGCGTATCAGTGGTGACTGCGCCAGTCCGTGCCTCCGTGACAACTGCGCCAGCGCGCGCCCTAGTGGTGGTAGAGCGATCGTGCGCCCGCGCCCGAGCTGCTCCACCGGCAGCAAATTCGCCCATAGTGGGATCGAAGAAGTCCCAAAATTGATTGCTCTCGGAGCAATTATGCATCGATCCAATGCGAGGCATTGTTCGCTCCCTATTCTTCTAGAGCTCATGTATTTTGCGCTCCTTTTTAACATAGCGTGGCATTGGAAGCGAGCGCTCTGTTTGACTTCCTTTGCGAGTAGTATTGGAGCGTTCGTTTTCCCTTCCTAAGCGAGAAATATTGGAGCGCTCGTTTTAACTTCCTACGCGAGTAGTATTGGAACAATCTTTTATTCATAGTACGGGAGTAAAAGGAGAAACGATTATTGCTTATTCTGTATATTAAATCCCTGTATACAAAATTGAAAGAACATGCTTCTAGCAAATTTTAGTCATATACATATATAAGAAAATTTATACAGGGAATTCAACTCTAAATTGGAAAAAGCATTAATGGATTAATATTTAAATATAATAAAGTAATTTATATTAATTATTGCTGCTTTAGGGCATACGTCTGTTTGTAGATGGTCGCATTGATTTCTCATAGTCTGGATAGGTGGTTTATGTATTCTTCATGGCTTGAAACAAATAGCCTGTAAACTTTTAGGGCGATCTTTCCCTTCAACCCGTTCCAATTAACTTTTAATTTGACCTCGTCACTTAAGATGGCAATTAGAGCTTGATACGCGTTGTGCACTTCCACATTTTATTTTGAAATAAACAATCTGTAAGAATTGTGAATGCCAGAAATATTTTTCTTGCATTTTTCCCTATTTTATTACTTTATTACTTACCGCTGCATGTTCTTGTAAGGCCAGTATCTTTTCCTCAGCCTTTTGAAAATCATCTATAGTTGCAATCAGGAAAATGTGTAGGTCTGTAGGCGTCTCGAGCAGAGTATTTGATAGATGTTGCAAAATCACTGAATGTGTGCACACAATTTCTTGAATTTCCCCAATTTCGGCAACAATTTTACTTTCGATAAGCGCCAACGTTTCGGCTGTATCGACTGAATCTGCAATTACGATGTATGTATATATACCTCGAATGAAATTTGCATTAAATAAAATTTCTTACCCGTGTTTCCTGAATAACCAGGCACAAATTCGAAATTCCTTCTATTTTCAACCATCTTGCTATGTTTATATACCGATTAGTTGGTTTACTAATCGGTTGCCGATTCCTTGGGTGCAATACCGAAGGATAGTGATGATGACTTCAAGTCCAATACTGAAGTCTGATATCTCTTTGGGTACAGTACCGAAAGAGTGTTGTGGCTAATCAAGTAGTAATTTTGAATTAACCTTGTGGTTGAAATTGGCGACAAAGGAAAATACTGTTGAATGTTTGACTTCAAAAGTATATCTCAATTTTTATTTATTAATTGATTGCATTTATGTTATAATTTTGCTTATTCTACAGAATTAAATACATTTGTGGTGTCTGCAATTATGTGCAAGGCACCAGCATTTGTGCATACTTAGGGCAAATTAATACTTTAGACCGCACGTGTAAGGAAATGCTGATGAGGCTTCACACGCTGTACCACCGTTCCTCGGGTCACCGTCACCGTTCCTCGGGTGTACTGCTTATTCAGCGTTCAAGAGCAGGCATTGGTAATGGGAATTGGTGATTGGACTTTTGCTTTGGAGCAGGTACAAACATCCTCCCGCCTGTTGAGCATATTCTCAACTTAGAATTATATGCTGTTTGCACGAACCCGTACTCGAAAATCTGGAACTCGTCGCCTCTTTTGCTTCGAATATCGCTGGTACAAGATCCAGATAACACAGATCAAGGTGATGAGCAAACTGATATATCCGATGCTGAACTGATGGACTTCTCGGCTCTTAAGCGGTAGATCCATTAGCTCATTGTTTTGCAATTGTTGCACATGTTCATGTAGTACTTGTATATCGTCCGTCAAGTTGAACTGTTGTTCTAATGTGTGTGTTGCAGCCTTCATATAATCTGCGATCAACTCAGCTAGATTCACTTTCGATATGATCGTGCTGATGACCTTTGAATCGTATGTCCAATGTGCCATTATGGTTGTATACTCATCTCTTATGGTGCATCCTTGTCTCCAGGTTAAAGTTTCTATTCCCTGCAGTAGTTCTGTAAGGATGTCTGAACCGCAGATAACGCTGATTGTACGAGTTGGCTCTGCGATGTAGATCCATGAGCTTTCTTTAAGTAATGGAATCCATTGAGATGAGTCGTGTATGCGATGAACCTTGCAGCTTTTTGCAGCAGTTGTTGTTGCAGCTGAGACGGATACAGCAGAAGAGGATTGAGCTGTCCGTGATGTGTGTCCGTCAGTACATCTAAAAAGAGCTCTTGATTTCGTTGGTAGTCCTGCATAGCCATAAGTACTCGACCGGACATCGCATTAAACATTTCGGCTATTGCATGTTGGAATTCTGAAGTTGTCCTGCTGGCTATATAAATATTTTATTTGCTTATGTAGTTGTTGAATTTGATCGTCAGACTTCTTTAAAATATTGCTAGTGGAGTCAATTACCGATGTCTGGTTTCGAATTAGGTGCAGAAGATGTTCTTCGTTGCGGGATATGCCATTTATCGTTGCAGACATTTCTTTAGCATAGTTGGAGTCGAAAATTCTAAACAACGAATTAGACAAGCTTCCAACAATTGCTAATGGAGCGTCTCGCCGTTGACGATGGATTTGTTCGTCGTATTGTAAGTACTCATCATCTTGTTGCATTAGCTGCCATTTATTACGGAACTGGTCCACAGTTTTCTCACAATTAATTGTACCGCTTTGGATACGTGAACACGCTCGCTGTATTCCTTGAATTATGTTGTTGCGCTCAAGCCAGTATTGGGACATATTGTAATACACAACTATATTCCAATCTGTTGTTGTTAAGTAAGTCAGACCCATTTTTTCGAAATAGAGTCCTGTTTGACTTCCGAAAGGCACCTTTGTAATGGGGTCATCACCTGCTACTAGAGCAATTAGAAAGCATATGCGTAGCAACAATACTGACGAGGGTGACACAGATCGTCTTCGCTTAGCTGATGTATGACTTATGCCGTCGTTGACATTTGTGGCTTCTTCTACTGGAGCTGGAGGCTTATCAGGTTGTTGTACCGGATTACTTTCGGTAGACATGGGTAATGGCGTGAGTAAATGGACGCCTCTTCTGGTGAGGCCTGTTGAAGTTCGAATTTCCGCTACTCGCATTAGGCTGTCAGCACCAGGAAATGTTTGAGTTACTCGACCAAGCCGCCATTTAATAACTGGCAAGTTATCCTCCTTCATTAATACCATGGTACCAGACTGTAAATTATGACGCATGGTCTTCCATTTGAGCGATTCTGGAGTTGGTTTAGATAGTCCTTACTCCACCGACTCCAAAATTCCTGTTTCAACCTTGTGACTAAGTCCCACTGCTTCAGTAAATTTATGTTCAGATTCTCAGTGGGCTGATCAACAACACTTGTCAATGGTGCACCTGTTAAGAAATGACCTGGAGTAAATGCTGCGTAATCGTGTGGATCATCTGACATAGGAGTCAGCGGCCGCGAGTTAAGAATGGCTTCTATTTCAACCATAACTGTCTGTAACTCTTCGTATGTTATTCGGGCATTGGACAAATTTTTGTAAAATAGATTCTTTGCCGATTTAACCGCTGCTTCCCATAAGCCGCCAAAATGTGGCGATCTAGGAGGTGCGAAATGAAACTCGATTCCCTTGTGTGCGCAGAATTTCATCAGCTGTGATTTCGTATCTACGTTCTGGATGATGTCCGCAATCTGTCTCAATTGCTTTCGTGCTCTCGTTCCCTCTTCGGCTCTTCAAATCTCCGATAAAGGCGTTGGTCGTAAGGTTACTTACCACTTCAATGTGTACGGCATTAGTTGCGAAGCAACAAAATACCACCACATAACATTTTTGTGCCGTCTTTCCCCGTTGATTGTAATAAAATTTAAATGGCCCACAAAAATCGACGCCAGGGTGAGTGAAAGGTTTATTTGGTTGAACCCGTGATGCAGGTAACTGTCCCATGAGTTGCTGCAATGGTTTCGGCATAGCTTTAGTGTAAGATACACAGTTTTTTACGATTGATCTAACTATTGTTTTCGCATTAACCGGCCAATAAGCTCCCCGTGTCGCTGCTACTAGACCCGCTGGGCCAACATGCTTGTTATCAATGTGGATGTGTGTCATCAACATTTTAGTGACATCACTCCGATATGGCAATAGGGCTTGGTATTTTGCTTCATGTGGTAGGGCTGAATTTGATAGTCGTCCTCCTACACGCATAATGTCGTTTTTATCCAGAAATAATGTAAGATGACCCATCCCCCTTCGAACTGGTTTGTTGTGCTTGAGAAGTTTATATTCACGATTGAATGCTTGTCTCTGCAGGTCCATGATTATAGTCTGAGTAGCACCTTTAATTTCTTCTGCGTCGAGGTCGATAGATTTTTGGATTGGCACATTTCGACAATTTTTAATGAATCGAAGTGCATATGCGGTGAGTCGTTGAAGATATGTCCATGAAAATCGATGGTCAATCATTGATGTAAACAACGGAATCTGTGACTTAGTAAGACATACCTGTCTCTTCTCCAATTCTGTGGTTGAATTGGCTGATGCCGCTGGCCACGATGACGGTGGTCCGTATAGAGACAGTGGTCCATATGTAGTGCATGTGCACTATTGCGCACAAACGTAGTGTAGCACAAAGGCTACCTACGCAAACTCTACACATCCAAACCATAGCAATACATAAGACACACCCATCCGCTGCACTGCAACACTATGACACTTGACATGTGCAGCGTAATTAGAATCCTGGCGTGCGGTCATTGGATGGGTGTAGTGCATGTGCAGTATTGCGCACAAACGTAGTGTAGCACAAAGACTACCTAAGCAAACTCTACACATCCAAACCATACCAATACATAAGACACACCCATCCGCTGCACTGCAACACTATGATACTTGACATGTGCAGCGTAATTAATTAGTTTGTTTTACATTAGAGTGGAATTTGAGTTAGACTTAAGCGAAAGGGATAAGAAATAAACAATTAAAATAATCGAGATTTGTTGTCGAGTTTGTAACTCAAATAAATTATATAAAAACCCTGCTCGGGAATAAAACAAATCAGTTTCCAACTGGCAACTCAAGCATTTGCATTTTTATTGCATTTAACCTTACTTCGGCTCACTATTAGAATTTTACTCAATGGCGTCTTGCCGAGTAACACTCTGACTTATATAAGTATATTTGATATCTACTTATATACACATATATAAAAATACTCGCGCACATATACGAGTATTACGCGCATTACACATAAAACCACATGCCTTGTTGTTTCAATGTACCCGGATTGATGCCTCGTGAGAACATGTCTGCCGGGTTTTTGTCTGTAGGTACGTGACGCCATTGTTACTTCTTGTATAGCAGCAACTCGATTTGCCACAAAGGTGTGATAGGAAGACGAACTGGCAGAGATCCAGGCTAGCGTCACTTCAGAGTCTGACCACAGAAAGCATTCGCCTGTCCATTGTAGAATATGCTTTACCCTGTCCAATAACTGGGCTGCTAACCGTGCAGCACAGAGCTCCAGCCGAGGTAGCGTTTGTTGTTTTGGTGGTGTAGTCTTTGATCTAGAACATAACAGCTGAACGTTCACAAATCCATCTATTTTAATCGACCTTGCATAAATAACAACTCCATATGCCCGCTCGGATGCATCGGCAAAAGCGTGTAATTCTTTCTGATGCACATTGTCCTTTGTGGTTGGAAATACGTAGCGTGGAATTTGCAAGTTCTCAAGTTCCTGGATGTTTTCTCTAAACTGGCTCCAGAAGGTATGCAAGTCCATATGTAGTGCTGCGTCACAACTTATTTTTAAACGCCACAGTGATTTCATGAATATTTTTGCACATGAGACAACTGGTGACAAAAAACCTAATGGGTCGAAGATATGCGCGATGTCCGACAGTACTTGGCGTTTCGTTATTTTGGCTGTTGAGCTCCATTTGGTCCTTATTAGGAAGTAATCAGTCCCAGATTGCCATGTTAAACCAAGCGTTGTGATGGTAAAATTATCTTTTTCAAAATTCAATTGAATTGCTCGATCCTCTGCGTTGATGTTGGTTAACAGTGTTTTATTACTCGCACACCATTTCCTCAACTTAAAACCTGCTGACTTGGTGAGGGAGTTCAATTCCTCCTGTACGAGCAAGGCTTCTGCTAACGTATCGGCTCCACTCATAACGTCCTCCACATAAAAATCTCGTTGTAAGCATCTGGAGCCATGCGGATATTGTGTGCTATGTTCCTTGGCTAATATGCGTAGACATCGAAAACGACACGAAACTTTGTGGTGGTGCTGTCTGGCTTCAGAACGCAGTGGTGAGGTAAGAAGTAGTGTGGTATTCCTCCATGAAGGCCGTATACTGCATTTTGATGACGGGGTTTCTTTGCAATTTACGTTCGATGGCGTAAAAGCGTTGTAATGCGATAGCTTTCGAGTCTCTAAGAGGCCTAGCGTTATCAATGAAAGGCAAGCGCACAACAAACTGTCCGTTCGCTGCTCGACACACAGTTTGGTTGAAAAAAGCTTCGCAAGTTCTTTCTATCGCTGTTAGCGGCGGGCTGTTGGTGTCAAGTTCTTCTAACTGCCAGAAACGCTCGAGCTGTTGGGTTAATGATTCATCTACATTCGTAACTCCAATACCGCAGAACGTAGTCTCAACTGTTGCTGGAAATGTGATTTGTCCACCAAGCACCCATCCGAACACCATGTTTTGCAATATGGGGAGTCCGTTTCCCAATTTGATTTACCCGACTACTAGCAATTCCAGATAACATTCGTTGCCAATAAGAATGTCAATTGGACCTGATTGATTAAACTCCGGATCAGCCAATTGAATATTTTTAGGAATAGGCCAGGTTGTCACGTCGAAACTCTGTGTTGGCAGTGGAAGTGTAATTTTTGGTAGTATGCCAACTTCAATTCGGGCTGAGTAACTAGTCAATCGTGACTCAAGTTTTATGTTAGCCCGGTGAGTAGCGCATTGTTGAATTTCCCCAATTCCATCAAAGTACTGTGGATTGTATTGTGTTGGTAATCCGACCTTCTTTGCCAACCTGTCCGTAATGTAGTTTGTCTGCGATTAGCCGTCCAAAATTGCACGGCATTGAAATTTATTGCCACGGAAGTCATTGACTTTTAAGACGACAGTGCTCAACTGCACATGTTTCACGCCCGCACGATTGATAGTGGACAGTAATGACGTATTGATTGGTTTTTCTACGACACCTGTATAGCTATGTAATTCCACGGTAGGCTCAGTTACGGATGTTGTGAGTGTCTGAGATGACCCTTAACTGAATTCACCCGAGTTATTGGATGGGCTCTTAGCTAGCTCTTGATCAAAATGCACTAATGAGTTGTGCTTCTTGTTGCATTTTTCATACAATTCGCACATAACTTTGTTCAATTATATCAAAACGCTGCTGAGGCGTTTTTGCCAAGAATTGTACGCATGCAAAAGTTGGTGATTGCGTTACATATGAGACAGCTCGTTGCGGCCTTGATTGCTGATAGTAGCGTTGATTGATACTTCACGTTTGTAGATTTATTGTTGTTAATTTTGTGTTGTGGTTGGTCTTCACATGATTGAAAACGTTTTTCTAAGAATTTCAATATGCGGTCAATGGGTAGGAACTCCTGAGGCTGATTTAGCGTCAGTTCATACTCGGATCTTGATGTTTTATCTAACTTCTGCAATAAAAGATACTCCAAAATTGTGTGGAAGCTATCTACGGGAACTCCTTGGCTTTTTAACGCGAAAATGAATTCCTTAGCTGCATCGTGTAATGTTTTAAGCGTTGAGCCCATTTTACTTGCTATAGATAGTTTTAACCAATTTGCGTTGATCGTTGAACCTATCGCACAAGATTTGCCAGGCTGCGCCATAGTTTTCCTCGCATGCTGGCAAGTGACCGATGAGTGCTTTAGCTTCTCCGGTTATGTTGGCAGCCAAGTAAAACATTTTTTGTGTGTTGCTTATTGGCTGAGTATGTATCATCTTAACATACAAATCGCGAAATGGTATCCACGTTGAATTGCTTCCGTCAAAAACTGGGAAGGTAACTTTAGGTAAATGCACATTTAATGCCTGTGGTATGGTGTTGATTGGCGTGGAGCTGTTCAGCGTACTGACTAGAATATGTTGTCGTAACTTAATGTGTACGTTTTGAAGGGCATCTTCGGTAGAAAGGTATCTTCGGTAGAATTTGTCCGCATCATAATCATCAATTTCCGCCAGGTTTGTTCGTTGCCATATCCCTTGGTTATTTTGCACCAGATTATCGTGGTAATGTATCAATAGTTTCGTTTTGATATCATAGTACACTGGTGGATGTGACTGATCAGTTTCCGAGTGCACATCCCCAATGACTCGAGAAATTGCACGCACCAACGCCTTTTGCTGCCGTACTAGGGCTTTGAATCCATCGCCTTCCTGATGGCTGATTCGTGGTGTGGTGTCCTTGCGGTTAGAGCCTCCTTGATGGACGTGGAAGGGAACTTCAAGTTGCACTGGCGTTTTACACTTCTCTCCATTCTCATTGATGATGTGTTGTAATTTGGTGAGCAACCAGTCGTAGAGGTTTGCTACTTTGCCTCTATAATCTTATTTGAAGTACTCATGATTAACTTCTTCTAGCTCGAGTACGAGATGGTGTTGATGTTCGAACGTAGACCATGCCTCCTTCAGAGTCTGCATGCGTTTACTGGCATATTCGATGGTTTTACGGTCTTGTGGATCCTTCTTAAAGGTGCTCACCATTTGCTCTATTGCCGAGCCCACTTCATACTGTGCCCTGGTCAACTTGTCCAACTGCTCCATTGTATCTTGGTGATACGCCATGCTGAATGTTAAAGGTGATTTAAAGTTGAAACTCTGTGTGCTGAGTTATGATATCCCTGCAGCGCCAGTGTCCGACTACGAGTTACAAACTGTTACCTTCGGAGTCAACTGTGCACCCTATTTAGCTATTAGGACATTAGAACAGCTCGCGACGGACGTCGAAGAGGACTTACCCCTAGCAGCCCAGGTATTGCGTGAATGTATGTATGTGGACGAGGCCTTGGTCGGCACACATGATATATACGTGGCGATACAGACTCGAGATGATTTGATCGGTGCACTCGACTCTGCCGGCTTTTCCATGCGGAAGTGGACAGCTAACACAGAATCCATTCTCTCCTCTTTGCCTTCGGATGACTTGCTCCGAGAGGACTTCCTGAAGCTGGATGAAGCCAGTCTAACCAATACATTAGAAATTTGGCGAAACGCAAAGGCTGACCATTTCTACTTTCATCTTCAGCTCATTTGTTTCGACCCACGAGCCACCAAACGCAATGTGTTATCGATTATAGCCCAACTCTTTGATCCAGCCGGATGGCTGGCACCTTTTGTGATAGTGGCCAAGATCTTGATGCAACAGATTTGGGGGGACAAAACTGACTGGGACGAATCACTGACCCTCGCCTCCTCCAGGCGTTTGGGGGAATTCTTAGGGGCATATGACGACATCTCACAGATGCGTATTCCACGTTGGGTGGGGTCGGCACCGGATGTAGATATCCAGTTCCATGCGCTTTGCGATGCTTCGCAAGCGGCATACGCCGCCGCACTGTATGTGCGATGCCAGTGCTGCGATACTGTCACGTCCCACTTGTTAGTGGCTAAATCGCGGGTAGCACCTCTTAAGACGTTGTCCTTACCCCGCTTAGAACTATGTGGCGCGGTATTGTTATCCGAGCTGGTAGCAGCACTTCGGATAAGATTGGGAATCAACTCCGGCAACTTGTTTTGTTGGACGGATTCGACCATAGTATTCACTCGGATATTCACGGATTCGACCATAGTAATCGCTCCATAAATCCCCGCATACATGGAAAACCTTCGTAGCTAATCGGGTTACAACCATTTCAAACAAAGTAGGTGTGGAATGCTGGAGACATGTCAAGTCTGCAGACAATCCAGCTGACCTTGCCAATCGGGGGGTAACTCCGGCAGCGCTCGTCCACCACCATTTGTGGTGGAACGGTCCGGGATGGCTTACCCACAACCGAAATTCCTGGCCTCAGCCTTCGAAAAGCACTAGCGCGGACGCCCTGGAGGAACAGCGCAACGTTGCCACGCATACAATCCAGGTCAAACAGCATGGCGACTTGATGCTGCGTTTCTCATCGTTGCAGCGAGCACTGCGGGTCGTTTGCTATATCCAGCGCTTCTCTAGATACGCTACGCGAAAGCTGCGTGACCACGCCCCACCCCCGGGGTCGCCTATCATGAATGCAGAGACCGCTGCCGCTGCACTTCTCGTAACAACCATAACGCAGCAGATGTACTACCCCGAGGAGTATGGGTGCCTGCAGAATGGGCAATCCATCTCAAATTCGAGTTCTCTGCTCACCTTGAATCCCATCCTTCATTCAGATGGGTCGATTCGAGTGAACGGACGCCTAGCGCATTCCACTCAGATCCCGTTCTCCGAACGACACCCACAAATTTTGCTAGTTGAGTTCATCCATCAAATCTCGTTGCATGGGGGAAATCAGCTCATGCTTCGGCTCCTTCGAACTCAATATTGGGTTCCACGCGCGAAGGTTTTAGTCAAGGGCACCATTTTACTGTGTAAAACTTGCCTGGTAGAAAAGAAACGTAGATTGAGCCAAATCATGGCGCCTTTGCCTCCGGAACGCACCACCCTGTCTCGTCCTTTCAGCACCGCGGGGGTTGACTTTGCGGGTCCTTTTGAAATTAAAACATTTCAAGGACGGGGGTATAAAATGACAAAAGGCTATGTGTGTACCGTTGTGTGTATCTCTGTGTGTTTCGCCACCAAGGCCGCCCATTTAGAAGCGACCACTGATTTAACTACCCAGGGCTTTTTAGCCGCCCTGTCTAGATTCATTGGGCGACGGGGGTGTCCGGCTAACATTTATTCCGACAACGGAATGAATTTTGTGGGAGCAGAAAAGGTAGTACGCTTGGAGTTCGCACGCGTGATTCGAGAAGCCAAGGATCAGGCAACCACTCAGCATTGGTTTCACCAATTGAAATGGCATTTTATACCACCAAACGCTCCCCATATGGGAGGACTGTGGAAAGGCGCAGTAAAGAGGTTCAAACACCATTTCAAACGTATGGGTGGGCAGATCCGGTACACGTATGAGGAGTTGGCAACCGTACTAGTCTTCGTCGAGGCGTGTCTGAACTCTCGACCGATTAGTGCACTCATTGACGATCCCGACGACCTCCAACCACTTACCCCAGGGCACTTTCTTGTAGGGGGACCACTTCTCGCACCAGCCGTCTCGGAGGAGACCACCCCGTTCCTTTCCATTCTTAATCGATGGCGTAGGCTTCGTTACAAGGCCCATCACCAAGATGGTTCTACTCCCTCGAGCGGGAGTGCAGGCCAGTGGCAGCTAAGCCGGCTATCGCCACAGTTGCAATTGCGCCAACGCGTGGCCGCGCTCGATCTGCGCCAGCGCGCGTATCAGTGGTGACTGCGCCAGTCCGTGCCTCCGTGACAACTGCGCCAGCGCGCGCCCTAGTGGTGGTAGAGCGATCGTGCGCCCGCGCCTGAGCTGCTCCACCGGCAGCAAATTCGCCCATAGTGGCATCGAAGAAGTCCCAAAATTGATAGCTCTCGGAGCAATTATGCATCGATCCAATGCGAGGCATTGTTCGCTCCCTATTCTTCTAGAGCTCATGTATTTTGCGCTCCTTTTTAACATAGCGTGTCATTGGAAGCGAGCGCTCTGTTTGACTTCCTTTGCGAGTAGTATTGGAGCGTTCGTTTTCCCTTCCTAAGCGAGAAATTGTTGGGGTCCTCGTGTCCTTGCTTGACTGGGGACGTCCTGTCGTAGTTCTTCCGGGCGCGTGGCTGCAAAATCAAAACCCTAACGTAAAGTACAAACACTTTTCACCTTTCAGTTTTAAACACAAGAGAGCTTTATTCTTAAAAATACTAGTTCTTATATACTATTTACCAATAAACATTTCAGTCTACGTCTTGACTTTTCTGGTGTTCCAGTTACGCAATTGTTATTTGGTGTCAGTTGCTCAAGCCCACTGACCTACTGCAAGTAAAAGTGTCGTCGGTGCATTCTAAATGCCCCTCGTCAGCTTGACTGCGGAACTGTGACACCCTAAAAGTTTACATCATAATTAATGAATAATTACTGTTCATTTACAATATTTGCACCCTAAAAATATGTGCATTCTTAATGAATTTAATAAGAGCCGGTGCTGTGAGTCAACTACGCGTAGGTAGCTTGATTCTAACTCACAACATCCCTCCCCTCTTTCTAAAAGAAGTTAGTGCAACTAACTTCCATAAAATCTCTACAATATTTTTCTTGCACTGTAAACAATTATGTGCATCTATTTAACTCTATAGTACATATATATAATTTGTTTTATTTTTTATTTTTTATTTTTTTCATGAAATCGCCTTGTTTGGGTTCTATCACGGTTTTTTCTTCCTTTTTTATTCTTTTCTTTTCCATATATATTTTTTTTCTCTAGCTTTTATTTTCTTTTGTAGTTTTCTTTCTTTTATTTTTATTTTTTTCTTTACTTTGTTTTTGTTTTTGTTTTTTTGTTTTTTTTTTATTTTTATCCATCATTATTTTTTTATATTCCCCTTTTTATAATTTGGTCTTTCATTGACTCTTTTCTCATTGGCGTATATACAAATATCTAAACAATAACACAATTCTATTCTATACATAAAACCTTATATTATACTGCGCCCTCTGCTATCTGCTGGTCCAGTTGACGACTGCCGTTGTCGGGGTGATTGTTGTGTTGCGCCGTTGGTGTGGTTGATTCGAGTCTTTGAAGGGCCGCTACTATCCTGCACCATTTCCTTGAAATGAGCGTCGTCACCATCACTACCATCAGGACGAGGCCAGCTATACTGACTACCCCTCCCTTCATCCAGGTGTGCACTATCTCACAGGAATTGGTGAGGTGTGACACCCTTTCCATATCTTCTGCCTCCTTTACCAAGTCGTTGATTGCTCTGCTGTTTGTTGTAAGAGTTTTCCGTAGATCCTTGAAATGCATGAGTGAGCTCCTGTAGTTTCGTCCTTAAGCGGTTTGTTCCCATGACTGACGTTGAGAATTTATACCGTGACTCTTCTTGATTTTTATGGACCAATATTATTCCTTTGCCAACCACTCTGCAACCAGATTCAATGGTCATAAAACCGGTGTTTATTAATTCCAACCGTGTGGTTTCGTCTGAACACACCGCCGTGAAAATCGCCTGGTCGTCAAAATGGTAGAGCCATCTATTTATGGTTCGGGTGGCTACCAGAATTCCTCCCGTGGCTGGAATGGCTACGTGATCGCATTGGTCTTGCTCATGCTTCAATACTTCTATCTCGCAGTAATCGCTTGCTCCCGTAATTAATTTTCCGGGATGGTAGCATAAACGTTTTGTAGTGCCTACCTCTCGACATTTCCCCTCGTCCTCTATTGATAGGCCAATGTAGTGTTCTTGAGCCTGGCTTGCCGCTATGTAGTCATATCTTGTCTTCGGCAGCACGCACCAATCTGGGTTTAGTCTCTTGGGTATTGCGTACACCTTGTGCATTGTAAATACCTCCAATAGCGGCACAGGGATCTTTATGACTACTTTTAACCCGTTCTCCGCCTCTTCTGTGCGGACCTCGGCTAGTTCATAGAACCGCTCCGGTGCCTCTCCGTACCATGAAATTCCTTTCATTGACATTGGTGCTGCCTTGAGCAATTCATCAGACGTCAGGAACAACGGGTGCAGCTTGCCATGTAACAAATCATCGAGCACCACTATCTCCGTTTGCTGTTGATCCTGGAACCTCATCATTTCTTCAGAAACAACTTTTCCCAAAATGAAAGATTCCGCCAAATTCACCTCTGCTTCCTCTTGTCTCTTTCCAATGCCTTCCAACGCCAAGTTCATCTCTTCCAGCTCCTGGAAAGTCTTATTCACTGCTTCGTGAAGGCCCTGGTAACCTGCTCTCATCACAGTCACCTCTTTTCCCAGCAATGACAACGTTTTTGACTGCTTCCTCTCAAGGTTTTGTAAGTGACCATAAATCCGATCTGAATCTTGGTGGTCCATCGTACCGATTGCCCATTTGAGCACTTCACCGCCGACATCTATCAGGGACCGGCGTTTCCTTCCTTTCAGAGACAATGTCTTCTCTTTTCCGCTAACTCGGTATTTTGTTTTATTTTGTTGAAATGTGCCTTCTTAGCATATTTCCAAAAACCAACCGCGTATTGGTTTACTATAAAACCATGTTTTGCCCCAAACTGCAGCACAGTTAAGTTTTAACAATCAAAATGTATACCACTCTTGGGCAACTAATGCTGAATTTCAAACAGGTGACCAGGACTCTGCTGGAGGAATCGGCCACCTTGGTGCACCCTGCTTGCGCTGCCCTCAGCATCGAGGAGCACAGACGGTTAACCGATCTCCCCCGGGGATCATATACGCCGACTTACGTGGCGCTTACCAATTACCTCAAGGAAATCGACACCCAATGGGACTATCCTGAGGCAGTGGACGCCTGCTGGCAACTCCTGCTTACGTCAAGATTGAGACCAGGTGAACCAGGAGTAGAAAGAGTGCTCGGGCAACTTCTAGTTGTGCTGCACCGGGCGCACGAAATGACCGTGCCCGGATTCCCCCCCAGGGAATCCAATGCTAATTAGGAATTTTGTCCCTTCAATTAATAAAAACTAATAAAAATAATAAAATAAAAACTTAAATATTAATTGACTTTGTGATTTAATTATTATTTAATTTAATTATTTTGTGATTTCCATTCACCGTAAGTATGCCTTCCCTCCTACGATGCCCCTATGCTCCATCGCCTGGTCACATGTCCATACCTCCAATCTGCCGTACGTGTGTATGTATCCAACATACATACATACCCATTGCTCATAAACAACATACTCACTCTTTTTTTTAAAAACACATTTGCACTTTCCAACATACCTACGTTTACCTTCATACCCCTACCCCTACGACTTGATGTATATCGTACTGAAAAAACAATCAAAAATATTAATGATAAACATATGCATGCAAACCACCATGGCTCATATAAAACTCACACGCTATACTCGCTCATACTTACTTATTGACATACATACATGCATATGGCACATGCGCTTGTCATTTTAGCGCATGCCAAGAATGTCAACGCATCTTATTTCCCGAGTACATTATGAGTAGCTACAAACTAAATAACGTATTGCATAAACGCCCCAGTCATTGACTCTGCTGCTCATGCGACTACCTAAACCGCGCAAACAAACAAAAACATATATATATATATATATATATATATATATATATATATATATATATTTATTGCTTCCCATTTTTTCCCCATTCTTCTTTAAAGTCAATATTATATATATAGGTTTTTTCTTCATTCGACCATAGTGCATAATAAGCATTTTTACTACGTCAACTTAAATCGCTCGATTCTAAGTGGCACCTTCTACTGGCCTTGACTTTGAAAATCGGAGCTGTGTGTGTTATTTGATACACACACGTACATGTTTACGTTGTTATTCTTGTGTTTACACTTGTAAAACACTGCTAACACATGTCTTTAGTTGTGTGGTCTAATGTGGAATAATTTCAACAAATTATTATGTAGCTTTTTATTTTTGCCCTTAATCGTTACGACCGTTGTAACTGGGCTTTTGATCTCTGCTACTACATAGGGACCTATCCACACAGGTGAGAATTTGTTTCTCCTAGCCTGATTCTTCATTAGTACTTGATCACCCACATAAAAACTACTGGGTTTAGTACCTTGTTATAGGCTTCCCTGGCCACTCGCTTAGCACATTCCTGGTTTTCTCTAACCAATTCCTGCGCTCGCTGCAACTGGTATTTTTGTACTTTATTGGGGTCATCAGCATTGTATACAGGCGCACATTTGCGCTTCAAATTCGCTGGCATGTTGAAGTCAAACCCGTAGAGTGTTCTAAACGGAGTTTGCTTTGTTGATACATGCACATTATTGTTGTGTACATGCATTGCAGTGGTTAACCATTGATCCCAATTCGAGCCGTCTTCTTTGGCAAAACTGCGCAAGTACTCGGCCAGAGGTCGATGACTACGTTCCAATGAGCCATTCGCCTGTGGATGATATGGTGTTATGTGCAACTTCTTGATTCCCAGCATTTTACACGTTTCTGAGAATAGTTTTGATACGAAATTTGAACCATTGTCGGTTATCAAAACCTTAGGTATGTTGTAACGTGCTATAATTTCATCAAAGAATGCTTTGGCTACCGTACCTGCTTCCGCATCAGGTATAGCCACGCACGCCATATACTTTGAGAAATCGTCTTGGAACGTCAAGATGTATTTATTGCCCGAAACAGTCTCAGGTAAAATACCTACAATATCCATATGAACCTTATCAAATGGTTGCTTTGGTGTGTCCGTTAATACCATGGGCATCTTTGTTAGCCTTGAACTTTTGTTGGCCTGGCACTTTGGGCAACTTCTTACGTATTTTTTTATGTCCTTGAGCATACTTTTCCATCCGTATACTCGCCTAATTCTGTCATGGGTTTTCCAGAATCCCTGGTGTCCACCTAGAGGTGAATCATGGAAACCCTTTAACACAGCCTGGATATCCTTTATATCCTTCAGCCATTCCACACTACTGGCTGCTTGCTCATTGGTATCGAAACCCGCATTGCTAACATCTCTTATAGCATCAACTTTGTCCTTCTGTATGCTCTTGGCCTTCTCCTTATCCCACCGTGCTTTGGACCTTGTTTGCACTACTGATACTTTCTGTGCCTGCGGTACTCTGCTGAGTGCATCGGCATTCAGATTCTTTTTCCCAGGTTTGTATATGATTTCAAAATCATACTCAGACAATTTGTGTCTGAACCTGGCTAGCCTAGACGTTTGGTCTTTCAAATTGGCTATGCCTCTTAACGGCTGGTGATCAGTATATATCCTAAATGGGCGTCCTAGCAAATATGCTCTAAAATTCTTCGTAGCCCATACTATGTCTAGAAACTCCTTTTCTATTGTGGAGTATCTCTTCTCCGTGTCGCTAAGCGCTCTGCTTGCGAATGCTATTGGTCGGTCATTCCCGACTTCCCCTTGTGACAATACTGCCCCTAACGCTTCATTGCTAGCATCAGTGGTCAACAAAAAAGTTTGCTCAAAGTCGGGGTATGCCAAAATTGGTGGCGAGCTAATTATCTCCTTTAGCCTCTCGAATTCTTGCTGACATCTCTCTGTCCATTCGAACTTTGCTTCTTTTCGTAGCAACTTATTAATGGGCAAAGCAATTCCGGCTAGTCCTTCCACGAACTTTCTATAATAGTTCACTAGTCCTAGGAATGCTTGCACTTCTTTTCTGTTTCTTGGAACCGCTAAATTTCTAACGCATTCCACCTTCTGCGGGTCAGGCAGTGCTCCTGCCTCTGAGCAACGATGGCCTAAATAAACCACCTCTCTTCGTAAGAATTGACACTTCTCCGTGTTCAATTTCAAGTTGTGTTCTCTCAATTTCTGGAGCACCTTGCGCAAGCGTTGCGAGTGCTGCTGCAAGTTCTTCCCATAAATTACAATATCATCGAGATACACAAAACAATCTAATCCTTGTAAGCCTGTTAGCACATGGTTCATTAGCCGTTGGAAGGTAGCCGGTGCTCCTGTTAATCCAAACGGCATTCTATTGAACTCGTAATGGCCTAAACCGGTGCTGAACGCGGTTTTCTGCTTATCTTGGGTATCCACCAGGACTTGGTGGTAGCCACTCGCTAAATCAAGTGTAGAAAAATATCTACTGTGTCCCAATTGATCCAGTATCTCTTCTATCCTTGGTATTGGGAACACCTGCTTGATAGTGGCGTCGTTCAATTTCCTAAAATCAACGACCATTCTCCACCGTGAGCACCTCCCTTCTTTGGCACCAAGATTATTGGTGAATTCCAAGGCGAGATACTGGGCGAAATAATGTTATCCTTTAACATTCCTTCCACTTGCCTATTAACCTCATCTTTGTGAGCCTGTGGCAACCTGTATTGCTTCTGGTTAATTGGTGCTTGATCCACCCTAGTAGGTATTTCATGCTCTACCTCTGGTGTATACGTTAACTGGTCCCCTTCCAGCAAAAATATGTCATGGAATGACATACAAATGGCTTCTATTGATGCCTTCTCTTCTGAATTTGCGCTTGGGTCTAACTTTAGTGATTCTAGCACTCTCTCCATTCTTTTCCTTACATCTAGCTGCTTTATCTGATTAACCGTTCCATAATTCGGTTCCTTAAAATTATCGTAACTAGTGAACTTAGGTCTAAAACCCTCATCCATCAGGTAGTCCTTTTCTGATGCGTTGAGTACGCAAGCGTACACTCTACCCTTATTAACGTGCGTTATGGTCTCTCCCATATATACGCCGTCCGCTAGTTGCTGCTTGTGCAAAACAACAGTCCTAAGTTTCGTGTTTACACGAATAGAAACTACTCTGGTTGACCTTGCGTTCACTACCTCCATACAATTCTTAACCCTATTCACGGTTCCTTCCTGCCATGACTTCAATGGGAGAGTAAGGATTCTATTCTTATTATCATCATAAAATGATAACTGTTTCTCCAGCGCATCCAGTATGGTGCGGCCCCAGAGATTATCGCGGCCAATTATCCCATCGGCCGGGATACCTTCCCTATCCAATTCAACTGCGTGCACTCTAAAACTCATTTCCTTAACTTTACTGTGCCCTATTTTAAGTGACCCCAGTGTTCTGATGCAACCTCCGAACGCTCCATTAAGCGTTCTTACATCTTTTGGGTTAATAACTAGTCCTTTCCGTAAAACACTAGATTTTACGAGGCTAGTATCCGCCCCTGAGTCTACCAAAAGCACTAGCTTTCCACTAGCTGCCTCCTTGCAGGGTATCTCGATGAAAGCATCTCCTACCCTGCTCACAACGAAACAACGCCCTTTTGACTCCAAAATGGACGCGTATCTACTTCCTAACTCTTCCAATTTTCTCCTCCATGCACCACAGTTATGCCTTACAACCCTATACTCCCTCAAAATTACCGCTAACACCTTAACTATACATCCTCGTACCACGTACGCGGCGATTGGCCTATACTCTCTAATCTTATTGAAACTTAATCTAAGTGCTAGAATCATCACAGTTACCCAAATCAATACGCAATCAAAAATTTTCTCCCGGAGAGACTCTTGCTCATCCGTCACTTGAACCATTGTTCTTACAATTCTTGGTACGTGGTATTGGAGAGCCTCTTGCTCCTCCTTTTCCTGGACTGTACTTCCTACATTACCAGTCACACGTACCTTCGGCCTAACTGTTACTTCCTTACTTTTGGCTTTCCAGTCTACTGGCCTCGACTGGGCCGGTGGAAGTTTCCCTGGTTCCTCTGTTGGAACTGCCTGTCCCTGCACTCCGCAGCTCGATGTCCCATCCGACCACATGAGAAGCATTTCAACCCCTGTTGGGTGTTGCCTAACCTTTGTCCTCCTCTAGTATCCCAGTTTGGCCGCTGTTGACCATTCCCAGTGCTGAAAGGATTTCTTCCTTGGTTAATCCCTTCCGTTGAGCCGACTCGAGGACCACTACCCCTGTTGTCCCTTAAGGTTGGATCTGGGCGCCTCGTAGCTGGCTGCCTTCTACTTTGATCCCATTTATTGTCTAATTGACACTGCCTACTTGCCTCATGACCATATGTTTGGCACTCCATACAATAGGGCGTATTCTTGCGTGTAATGCATTCATCCCTTGTATGGCCTGACTTATGGCAGAATGAACAAATGAGTTTCCTCGGCTGGAAACTCTCGACTAGGCAACCTTGTTCTCTTTGTTGCGGGAGGGAAAATCTGCCGATTCCCCTTGGGTTCCGCTGTTGTACCGGTCCTACCTCTGCAGGAGCATTATTCCAACAGATTCCACCTGTTGTCGCTCGCTGTTGGATTGATTCTTCTGCGGAAGAAACCGCTTCGACTAATTCTGCCATACTCCTCTGCGTGAGATTAAGAGTATAATTCGCCAAGTCCCTATTTATCAGACCTGCCTTAAACACAGAAATCATGGCTCGCTCTACTTGAGCCTTATATGCTGCGACATTTCCTGGAAACTGCCTGTTAGCTTCTGTCTCAGCAGCGTTCCCCAGAGACTGGATCCTTCGTCCCCAGGCTCTCAATTCCTCCCCTGGTTTCTGAGTTGATTCCTGTATTTCCCGTACAAGACAGTCGTACGACTTTTGTTTCAAATATGTTCGATCTAGAAGTGCGTATAACTCCGGCAGGGTGCGTACTGAGCTATGCGCTAGTAAATCAAACGCATCACCCGTGGTTCTTTGCCTAATACATCTTATCAAGTGTTCCCCTTCTCAGATCATACAACTCGACCACTGAGAACATGGGCACCAGCTTCTCCACTGCATGAGCTACTTCCAGAATGCCCATTTTACTTCTATTTGTTTGCTTAAGTTTAGGTGATAAATTAGCGTTAACCTCTGTGGGGGTTTCCAGATTGTCTTCTCCCGAATCTGAGAGGTATTTAACCAGTGACGGACTCAAACTTATGAGCCTTCGACCGTTTGTTCCTATCGGCGAAATACTGACAACTTCTGGCTCCTTTGGCGGATAACCCCGATTTCTATTATTAATCGGACTTCCTGGAGTAAATGGCTCGACACCGATTTCCGACGCGTCGAATAAAAACTCCGCTTCACTCTCTCCAGTCAAGTCTAATGTAGGCTTTACCACACGACCTATCCCCTCCGGAGTTAAATACTCCGGCCAGCGAACTTCCGGTGGCAGAGCTAATACTGTCTGCGTTTGAATTTGAGAAGTCGACGCCGATCTCACTCTTGCGGGCTTAATGGTTGCCCCGATTCTTTTGAGCTCCAAGTTTTCCTTCTCCAGATGCGATGCGGCTTCCTCAGTTTCCCGGAGTTGCCTAGAAAGTACTCTAGTTTTATTTTCAAGGAACTCCGTATTTATCTTCAATTCCTCAGTATCTTTGAAGACTTGGAAAAATTTTTCTTCCGTCCGACTCTGAATAGTGGCTAACGCTTGGTCTGCTGCTTCCAGAGTTGACAGGTTTCCACCGTCTCTCGCTAATCTCCAGAGTACCTGGGCTTCACTCTTGCTGGTTGCCGCTTCCAATTGTTCAAACAATTTTTCTGCGAACAATTTCACCTCAGTTTGCAGAGACCTAAGCTTATCTCGAGCCCTGTCCTCCTGCGAACTAGGACTATCCTCTTGTGCTTCCAAATCTTCTAAATCCAACTTGAATTTAGTCAACCAGTCTTGTGTCAAACCGTTGACGTGTAACGCGTAATCCTTGGTGAAGTAATCCTTATCACCACAACAGTGCTTAAATTTTAGCAACTCCTCGTTGTTGCTATTAAACACAGTCAACAAGGCTTCTAACTCCGTTATGCGCTTGCGGTAGTACGCGCTGTTTTTCCTTGCTTTGCTATCCTTCCTACAATTTCTGATCCTCTTCTGAATTGCCTCGCTCTGTAGCCTTTGAGCTTCCAGCAATTTTATCGCTTCTCTTGGCGTTTCCATAGACCGAACAAATTCTTATCTATGACGCCGTAATCAATGGTACAAACAGTTTTCTTGCTCTTTATATTTATAAATTTTATTAATAAACAATTTCCTTTTTTAAAATAAATAAACAAGTTAAGGTAATTAAACTAACAACTTATGTATAACAAGATATTATTATTATAATCTTTCACGTCTCCTGCAGTGTTGTTCCTCCAACTGGCATACCTCCTGCCACAATCTATTGGCTTGCTCCCACGGCATACGGACCTCCACTGTTTGCTGTTCCTCCAGTATTTTCCTCAAATACGCCAGTCGCTTCCGTTCCCGAGTTTGCTCTCCTCCTCTTTTTCTAGTCCCAAACCGCTTTCCGTCTTTCAGTAACGACGTTATGTCCTTGAGTTGTCGCTCAGTGCTTCCAGTTCCATTTCCAACTTTCGTTTTCTTAAAAGTAAAGAGCGAAATAAAGTAATAGTGAGTGCTTAAATTCTCACTCAACACAATTTTGTTTCCATTTTCCCTAATGTAATACCGCGGAAATAAACTATAAATCGATATTATACCTATTCTAGTACAAAAATTATACTATTATTAGCATAACAATTATACTTACAATATTAATAACAAAACAAAAAAAAATGTTTGTTCCAAAATATTTCTCCTAACTCCAAAGAAGTTTTCGTTTTTATAAAATTATTCCCAAGAATATTTATACCCAAATAAAAAAATTTTACCGTAGCATTTTCATTTTCGCACAATGATACGCTTGCATGCTTCGTATTTTTAGTACGTAAAATTACTTTAACGTCGCTACGCAAAATTGTAGTTCCCGAACTACTTAAACTCGATGCACAACACGTGTTGTAAACATTTCTCGAAATATCTTTACCTAGTACCCTAAGCTCAAAATGCCAAATATTTAAATCAAATGTTCTATGTTTGTTTTCAAACAACATAAATTTAGAACATCTGAATTTAAACAATATAAAAATAATTTAAATGTCTCCAATATACATAGATGACATGGCTTAATAAACCACATAGATGTCCCTCACGTCAAACAAACTCAAATCCCCTACAAAAAAAATCCTCACAGCTAGGATGCACATACATAGACCGTCCGATCTTACTGACGGTTTATGGTTGCCATACAAAGCTGCGTGCAACAGCGCAAACGCGCCTATAGGTTGCGACTTCTTTGACCAGCGCTACGGCGCCTTCAGGGTCGCAGAAGTATCTACTTATTCTACGCTACTATACACTCTACTCACCATAATTTTTCCTGATGACATCTTTATTCCACAGTGTCCTTTGAATTTGTTGCAGGATGCCTCTCTGCCTTACTCCAATAGGTCCTTTAGACCGGCTGCGCCAAAATGTTGGGGTCCTCGTGTCCTTGCTTGACTGGGGACGTCCTGTCGTAGTTCTTCCGGGCGCGTGGCTGCAAAATCAAAACCCTAACGAAAAGTACAAACACTTTTCACCTTTCAGTTTTAAACACAAGAGAGCTTTATTCTTAAAAATACTAGTTCTTATATACTATTTACCAATAAACATTTCAGTCTACGTCTTGCATCGTCTTTGCGCCCTAAAAATATGTGCATTCTTAATGAATTTAATAAGAGCCGGTGCTGTGAGTCAACTACGCGTAGGTAGCTTGATTCTAACTCACAACAAAATATTGGAGCGCTCGTTTTAACTTCCTACGCGAGTAGTATTGGAACAATCTTTTATTTATAGTACGGGAGTAAAAGGAGAAACGATTATTGCTTATGCTGTATATTAAATCCTTGTATACAAAATTGAAAGAACATGCTTCTAGCAAATTTTAGTCATATATATAAGAAAATTTATACAGGGAATTCAACTCTAAATTGGAAAAAGCATTAATGGATTAATATTTAAATATAATAAAGTAATTTATATTAATTATTGCTGCTTTAGGGCATACGTCTGTTTGTAGATGGTCGCATTGATTTCTCATAGTCTGGATAGGTGGTTTATGTATTCTTCATGGCTTGAAACAAATAGCCTGTAAACTTTTAGGGCGATCTTTCCCTTCAACCCGTTCCAATTAACTTTTAATTTGACCTCGTCACTTAAGATGGCAATTAGAGCTTGATACGCGTCAGCACTTCCACATTTTATTTTGAAATAAACAATCTGTAAGAATTGTGAATGCCTGAAATATTTTTCTTGCATTTTTCCCTATTTTATTACTTTATTACTTACCGCTGCATGTTCTTGTAAGGCCAGTATCTTTTCCTCAGCCTTTTGAAAATCATCTATAGTTGCAATCAGGAAAATGTGTAGGTCTGTAGGCGTCTCGAGCAGAGTATTTGATAGATGTTGCAAAATCACTGAATGTGTGCACACAATTTCTTGAATTTCCCCAATTTCGGCAACAATTTTACTTTCGATAAGCGCCAACGTTTCGGCTGTATCGACTGAATCTGCAATTACGATGTATGTGTATATACCTCGAATGAAATTTGCATTAAATAAAATTTCTTACCCGTGTTTCCTGAATAACCAGGCACAAATTCGAAATTCCTTCTATTTTCACCCATCTTGCTGTGTTTATATACCGATTAGTTGGTTTACTAATCGGTTGCCGATTCCTTGGGTGCAATACCGAAGGATAGTGATGATGACTTCAAGTCCAATACTGAAGTCTGATATCTCTTTGGGTACAGTACCGAAAGAGTGTTGTGGCTAATCAAGTAGTAATTTTGAATTAACCTTGTGGTTGAAATTGGCGACAAAGGAAAATACTGTTGAATGTTTGACTTCAAAAGTATATCTCAATTTTTATTTATTAATTGATTGCATTTATATTATAATTTTGCTTATTCTACAGAATTAAATACATTTGTGGTGTCTGCAATTATGTGCAAGGCACCAGCATTTGTGCATACTTAGGGCAAATTAATACTTTAGACCGCACGTGTAAGGAAATGCTGATGAGGCTTCACACGCTGTACCACCGTTCCTCGGGTCACCGTCACCGTTCCTCGGGTGTACTGCTTATTCAGCGTTCAAGAGCAGGCATTGGTAATGGGAATTGGTGATTGGACTTTTGCTTTGGAGCAGGTACAAACATCCTCCCGCCTGTTGAGCATATTCTCAACTTAGAATTATATGCTGTTTGCACGAACCCGTACTCGAAAATCTGGAACTCGTCGCCTCTTTTGCTTCGAATATCGCTGGTACAAGATCCAGATAACACAGATCAAGGTGATGAGCAAACTGATATATCCGATGCTGAACTGATGGACTTCTCTGCTCTTAAGCGGTAGATCCATTAGCTCATTGTTTTGCAATTGTTGCACATGTTCATGTAGTACTTGTATATCGTCCGTCAAGTTGAACTGTTGTTCTAATGTGTGTGTTGCAGCCTTCATATAATCTGCGATCAACTCAGCTAGATTCACTTTCGATATGATCGTGCTGATGACCTTTGAATCGTATGTCCAATGTGCCATTATGGTTGTATACTCATCTCTTATGGTGCATCCTTGTCTCCAGGCTAAAGTTTCTATTCCCTGCAGTAGTTCTGTAAGGATGTCTGAACCGCAGATAACGCTGATTGTACGAGTTGGCTCTGCGATGTAGATCCATGAGCTTTCTTTAAGTAATGGAATCCATTGAGATGAGTCGTGTATGCGAGGAACCTTGCAGCTTTTTGGGTTTGGGGTTTCACATAAAATCTCCATCTCACATAGTCGATTGGTTGATGTAATGCGATGTGTTGGATGTAATTATTTACAGACATGCATATTAGAATTGAATGGAGTGCATGTTGACAATTCTCCTGCTGATAATGAATAATATTTGTCTCGATGTAGATTAGTGACTATATACTCGATTGTCCCATCCAAAATGAAAGTTGCAGTGCCTTCCAAAATTGGCAGTCGAGTCACATGTAATACTTCGAATGGTTCTTGATTAGTCAATGGTAAATTAAGACACACAATTATCTCAGTCGACGTGATGCGTGCTTCCACAGAGATGAGTTTAAGTATTTCAATGGTATTCTTGCTGGGAACTTGTAACGTTGGTGGGAGATGGTCTTTGATTGCTCTCAGTTGTTGTTGCAGCTGAGACGGATACAGCAGAAGAGGATTGAGCTGTCCGTGATGTGTGTCCGTCAGTACATCTAAAAAGAGCTCTTGATTTCGTTGGTAGTCCTGCATAGCCATAAGTACTCGACCGGACATCGCATTAAACATTTCGGCTATTGCATGTTGGAATTCTGAAGTTGTCCTGCTGGCTATATAAATATTTTATTTGCTTATGTAGTTGTTGAATTTGATCGTCAGACTTCTTTAAAATATTGCTAGTGGAGTCAATTACCGATGTCTAGTTTCGAATTAGGTGCAGAAGATGTTCTTCGTTGCGGGATATGCCATTTATCGTTGCAGACATTTCTTTAGCATAGTTGGAGTCGAAAATTCTAAACAACGAATTAGACAAGCTTCCAACAATTGCTAATGGAGCGTCTCGCCGTTGACGATGGATTTGTTCGTCGTATTGTAAGTACTCATCATCTTGTTGCATTAGCTGCCATTTATTACGGAACTGGTCCACAGTTTTCTCACAATTAATTGTACCGCTTTGGATACGTGAACACGCTCGCTGTATTCCTTGAATTATGTTGTTGCGCTCAAGCCAGTATTGGGACATATTGTAATACACAACTATATTCCAATCTGTTGTTGTTAAGTAAGTCAGACCCATTTTTTCGAAATAGAGTCCTGTTTGACTTCCGAAAGGCACCTTTGTAATGGGGTCATCACCTGCTACTAGAGCAATTAGAAAGCATATGCGTAGCAACAATACTGACGAGGGTGACACAGATCGTCTTCGCTTAGCTGATGTATGACTTATGCCGTCGTTGACATTTGTGGCTTCTTCTACTGGAGCTGGAGGCTTATCAGGTTGTTGTACCGGATTACTTTCGGTAGACATGGGTAATGGCGTGAGTAAATGGACGCCTCTTCTGGTGAGGCCTGTTGAAGTTCGAATTTCCGCTACTCGCATTAGGCTGTCAGCACCAGGAAATGTTTGAGTTACTCGACCAAGCCGCCATTTAATAACTGGCAAGTTATCCTCCTTCATTAATACCATGGTACCAGACTGTAAATTATGACGCATGGTCTTCCATTTGAGCGATTCTGGAGTTGGTTTAGATAGTCCTTACTCCACCGACTCCAAAATTCCTGTTTCAACCTTGTGACTAAGTCCCACTGCTTCAGTAAATTTATGTTCAGATTCTCAGTGGGCTGATCAACAACACTTGTCAATGGTGCACCTGTTAAGAAATGACCTGGAGTAAATGCTGCGTAATCGTGTGGATCATCTGACATAGGAGTCAGCGGCCGCGAGTTAAGAATGGCTTCTATTTCAACCATAACTGTCTGTAACTCTTCGTAAAATAGATTCTTTGCCGATTTAACCGCTGCTTCCCATAAGCCGCCAAAATGTGGCGATCTAGGAGGTGCGAAATGAAACTCGATTCCCTTGTGTGCGCAGAATTTCATCAGCTGTGATATGGTATCTACGTTGTGGATTATGTCCGCAATCTGTCTCAATTGATTTCGTGCTCCTACGAAATTAGTCGCGTTGTCACAATGAAGATGCCGACAGTTCCCTCTTCGGCTCACAAACCTCTTCAAGGCTCCGATAAAGGCGTTGGTCGTAAGGTTGCTTACTACTTCAATGTGTACGGCCTTAGTTGCAAAGCAACAAAATATTGCCACATAACACTTTTGTGGCGTCTTTCCCCTTTGATTGTAATGAAATTTAAATGGCCCACAAAAATCGACTCCAGCGTGAGTGAAAGGTTTATTTGGTTGAACCCGCGATGCAGGTAACTGTCCCATGAGTTACTGCAATAGCTTCGGCATAGCTTTAGTACAAGATACATAGTTTTTCACGATTGATCTAACTATTGTTTTCGCATTAACCGGCCAATAAGCTCCCCGTGTCGCTGCTACTAGACCCGCTGGGCCAACATGCTTGTTATCAATGTGGATGTGTGTCATCAACATTATAGTGATATCACTCCGATATGGCAATAGGGCTTGGTATTTTGCTTCATGTGGTAGGGCTGAATTTGATAGTCGTCCTCCTACCCGCATAATGTCGTTTTTATCCAGAAATAATGTAAGATGACCCATCCCCCTTCGAACTGGTTTGTTGTGCTTGAGAAGTTTATATTCACGATTGAATGCTTGTCTCTGCAGGTCGATGATTATAGTCTGAGTAGCACCTTTAATTTCTTCTGCGTCGAGGTCGATAGATTTTTGGATTGGCACATTGCGACAATTTTTAATGAATCGAAGTGCATATGCGGTGAGTCGTTGAAGATATGTCCATGAAAATCGATGGTCAATCATTGATGTAAACAACGGAATCTGTGACTTAGTAAGACATACCTGTCTCTTCTCCAATTCTGTGGTTGAATTGGCTGATGCCGCTGGCCACGATGATGGTGGTCCGTATAGAGACAGTGGTCCATATGTAGTGCATGTGCACTATTGCGCACAAACGTAGTGTAGCACAAAGGCTACCTACGCAAACTCTACACATCCAAACCATAGCAATACATAAGACACACGCATCCGCTGCACTGCAACACTATGACACAGGCTGGTGAGGGGTGCAAAATGGCTGGTGAGTGACATATACACCCACAGCGACCACCAAGCTATCATCTGCGAACTGGAGAAGCCCCGGAATCGGCAGCGGATAGGTCCGACATTGAAAGGCTGGAGGACAAACAGCCTTGACGAAGACGTCCTAGAAATGATGCTTGAAGGTTTGGTGCTGGAAGGCAGTGCAGAAGAAATGGCGAATCAGCTGGCAAGGAAGGTAGAAAACGCCTGCGACGCGGCAATGCCCAGGAGAGCATATGGTGGGAGGCATAAACCTGTCTACTGGTGGACGGATGCAATAGGCGAGCTCCGTAAAGCATGCCATGCTGCGAGGAGAAGGTATCAACGTTCCATACGGAAACCGGATTCCCAGCAGAAGCACCAGGCCTTCAAGGAAGCCAGAAATATTCTGAAGAAGGCAATTAAGAAGAGCAAGAGCACCAGATTCGCTGAATTATGCGCACAAGTTGAGGACGACCCATGGGGCATGGCATATAGACTTGTCATGCGAAAATTGCCCTGTTATAGGCAGCCAGCCCCAACCTGCCCAATGTTGCTCAGACGCATAGTGGCACAGCTCTTTCCAGCACAGAACTATGTCCCATACGAGCTCCCTCTGGAGCAAACGGAGGAATCAATACCCAGTGTGACTATAGATGAGGTGTTGCGCGCGGTTGGGAAGTTTGGAGACCAGAAAGCACCCGGCCCAGATGGAATCCCCAACCGAGTGCTCAAGACCGCAGCTGCACTGAACCCAGAGCCACTGAGGAAAATGTACGACGCTTGCCTGAGAGAAGGCATTTTCCCCAAGAGATGGAAGAGGCAACGATTGGTCCTGGTGCTGAAAGCCAACAAACCAACAGAGGACCCTTCAGCGTACCGCCCACTCTGCATGTTAGATACGGCGGGAAAAATTCTGGAGCGGATAATCTGTGACAGGATTGATGAGGCCATTGCAAAATCTGGAGGGCTCTCAAAACGGCAATATGGTTTCCGGAAGACGAGATCTACCGTGGACGCCATCAACGAACTTGTCCAGACGGCTAAAACAGCGATCCAGGGGAAACGATGGAGGGGTGGAACCAAGAGGTATTGCCTTGTGGTCACCCTAGATGTCAAAAATGCTTTCAACTCAGCTAGCTGGGAGCGCATAGCCAAAGCGTTAGCAGAGTTTGGGGTACCCATCTACCTGAGGCGAATGATTGCCAGCTACTTCAGCGATAGGATCCTGCTCTACCAGTCCGAAAAAGGTGTGGAGTCGCACAAGATTATCGGAGGAGTTCCCCAGGGATCGGTGCTTGGACTGTTACTCTGGAATGCTATGTACGACGGCATCCTCCGCGTACAGGTCCCTGATGGTGTCAAAATCATCGGATACGCGGGCGACATAGCATTGGTAATCACAGCTAAATACTTGGTAGCAGAGGCCAACCGAACTGTGGCTACCGTCGGAAGATGGCTTGCAAACGTTGGACTTAGCTTGGCTGAACACAAGACCGAGGCAATCCTGGTTTCGAGCCGCAGAGTATTGGAGGTAGTGGAAATAAGAGTTGGTAGATGTGCCATAACCACGATTCCACACCTCAAGTACCTAGGAGTGTGGATATTCGCGCGGCTTACCTTCAAAGAACATTTGCGGCGCGTGGGAGATAAGGCAGCAAACACATGTTCTCTCCTATGTAGAATAATGCCCAACGTGGGAGGACCCAGGCAGCGGAAAAGGCGACTCATCGCCGGGGTTGTCAGATCCATTATTCTCTATGGAGCGCCAATATGGGCCGAAAACGCGGATGTGAAGGCTTACGTCCGCACCATTGAGGCAGCATACAGGAGAAGTGCACTACGAGTGATCTGCGCATACCGCACAGTATCCACAGATGCCACCTTGGTAATAGCCGGCATGATTCCCGTGAACCTGCTAGCGAAAGAAGCGATGAACCTCTACCACGCCAAAGGGACACACGCGACAAATGTAGAGGAGCTCTTGGAAATTGGAAAGCGGAAGACCCTTCAAGAGTGGCAAGCCCAGTGGGGTACTTCTACAAATGGCCGCTGGACAAGAAGGCTGATCCCCAACATTCAGCAATGGGTAAGCAGGTCGCATGGTGAGGTGAATTTCTACGTCACACAATTGCTGACAGGCCACGGGGGTTTTCGGGCATACCTGCACAGATTCCACTTGGAGGAATCTCCCTACTGTGCAAACTGTGGAGGTACAGAGATAGAAGATCCCAAACATGTCTTCTTCTATTGCCCACGTTATGAAAGTGCTAGAGTGGCACTACAAAGAGTATGTGGAGAGCCCGTGGTGCCCGACAACATAGTGCAGCATATGCTCGAGAGCCCGGAGAAATGGGCTGCGGTGTGTGACACCACCGCCGCTATTATGAAAGACCTCCGCCACCAGGAGTGGCGAAGACGAGCAATGGAAAATAGTTAGGAGGGGTCCGCTGACCATACTACCCCCCCCGGAGAAGTATTACCTTGCGGCGGTCCCGCGGGAGGAGGCTGCGATGGAGGTGGTTTTAGTGGGTAAGAATTCCACACTACTGGTGCCGTAATGTTACCAGTGTCTTTTGAAGATTTCCACCTCCGTTCCAATAATGGAAAAAAAACACTATGACACTTGACATGTGCAGCGTAATTAGAATCCTGGCGTGCGGTCATTGGATGGGTGTAGTGCATGTGCAGTATTGCGCACAAACGTAGTGTAGCACAAAGACTACCTAAGCAAACTCTACACATCCAAACCATACCAATACATAAGACACACCCATCCGCTGCACTGCAACACTATGATACTTGACATGTGCAGCGTAATTAATTAGTTTGTTTTACATTAGAGTGGAATTTGAGTTAGACTTAAGCGAAAGGGATAAGAAATAAACAATTAAAATAATCGAGATTTGTTGTCGAGTTTGTAACTCAAATAAATTATATAAAAACCCTGCTCGGGAATAAAACAAATCACTTTCCAACTGGCAACTCAAGCATTTGCATTTTTATTGCATTTAGCCTTACTTCGGCTCACTATTAGAATTTTATTCAATGGCGTCTTGCCGAGTAACACTCTGACTTATATAAGTATATTTGATATCTACTTATATACACATATATAAAAATACTCGCGCACATATACGAGTATTACGCGCATTACACATAAAACCACATGCCTTGTTGTTTCAATGTACCCGGATTGATGCCTCGTGAGAACATGTCTGCCGGGTTTTTGTCTGTAGGTACGTGACGCCATTGTTACTTCTTGTATAGCAGCAACTCGATTTGCCACAAAGGTGTGATAGGAAGACGAACTGGCAGAGATCCAGGCTAGCGTCACTTCAGAGTCTGACCACAGAAAGCATTCGCCTGTCCATTGTAGAATATGCTTTACCCTGTCCAATAACTGGGCTGCTAACCGTGCAGCACAGAGCTCCAGCCGAGGTAGCGTTTGTTGTTTTGGTGGTGTAGTCTTTGATCTAGAACATAACAGCTGAACGTTCACAAATCCATCTATTTTTATCGACCTTGCATAAATAACAACTCCATATGCCCGCTCGGATGCATCGGCAAAAGCGTGTAATTCTCTCTGATGCACATTGTCCTTTGTGGTTGGAAATACGTAGCGTGGAATTTGCAAGTTCTCAAGTTCCTGGATGTTTTCTCTAAACTGGCTCCAGAAGGTATGCAAGTCCATATGTAGTGCTGCGTCACAACTTATTTTTAAACGCCACAGTGATTTCATGAATATTTTTGCACATGAGACAACTGGTGACAAAAAACCTAATGGGTCGAAGATATGCGCGATGTCCGACAGTACTTGGCGTTTCGTTATTTTGGCTGTTGAGCTCCATTTGGTCCTTATTAGGAAGTAATCAGTCCCAGATTGCCATGTTAAACCAAGCGTTGTGATGGTAAAATTATCTTTTTCAAAATTCAATTGAATTGCTCGATCCTCTGCGTTGATGTTGGTTAACAGTGTTTTATTACTCGCACACCATTTCCTCAACTTAAAACCTGCTGACTTGGTGAGGGAGTTCAATTCCTCCTGTACGAGCAAGGCTTCTGCTAACGTATCGGCTCCACTCATAACGTCCTCCACATAAAAATCTCGTTGTAAGCATCTGGAGCCATGCGGATATTGTGTGCTATGTTCCTTGGCTAATATGCGTAGACATCGAAAACGACACGAAACTTTGTGGTGGTGCTGTCTGGCTTCAGAACGCAGTGGTGAGGTAAGAAGTAGTGTGGTATTCCTCCATGAAGGCCGTATACTGCATTTTGATGACGGGGTTTCTTTGCAATTTACGTTCGATGGCGTAAAAGCGTTGTAATGCGATAGCTTTCGAGTCTCTAAGAGGCCTAGCGTTATCAATGAAAGGCAAGCGCACAACAAACTGTCCGTTCGCTGCTCGACACACAGTTTGGTTGAAAAAAGCTTCGCAAGTTCTTTCTATCGCTGTTAGCGGCGGGCTGTTGGTGTCAAGTTCTTCTAGCTGCCAGAAACGCTCGAGCTGTTGGGTTAATGATTCATCTACATTCGTAACTCCAATACCGCAGAACGTAGTCTCAACTGTTGCTGGAAATGTGATTTGTCCACCAAGCACCCATCCGAACACCATGTTTTGCAATATGGGGAGTCCGTTTCCCAATTTGATTTACCCGACTACTAGCAATTCCAGATAACATTCGTTGCCAATAAGAATGTCAATTGGACCTGATTGATTAAACTCCGGATCAGCCAATTGAATATTTTTAGGAATAGGCCAGGTTGTCACGTCGAAACTCTGTGTTGGCAGTGGAAGTGTAATTTTTGGTAGTATGCCAACTTCAATTCGGGCTGAGTAACTAGTCAATCGTGACTCAAGTTTTATGTTAGCCCGGTGAGTAGCGCATTGTTGAATTTCCCCAATTCCATCAAAGTACTGTGGATTGTATTGTGTTGGTAATCCGACCTTCTTTGCCAACCTGTCCGTAATGTAGTTTGTCTGCGATTAGCCGTCCAAAATTGCACGGCATTGAAATTTATTGCCACGGAAGTCATTGACTTTTAAGACGACAGTGCTCAACTGCACATGTTTCACGCCCGCACGATTGATAGTGGACAGTAATGACGTATTGATTGGTTTTTCTACGACACCTGTATAGCTATGTAATTCCACGGTAGGCTCAGTTACGGATGTTGTGAGTGTCTGAGATGACCCTTAACTGAATTCACCCGAGTTATTGGATGGGCTCTTAGCTAGCTCTTGATCAAAATGCACTAATGAGTTGTGCTTCTTGTTGCATTTTTCATACAATTCGCACATAACTTTGTTCAATTATATCAAAACGCTGCTGAGGCGTTTTTGCCAAGAATTGTACGCATGCAAAAGTTGGTGATTGCGTTACATATGAGACAGCTCGTTGCGGCCTTGATTGCTGATAGTAGCGTTGATTGATACTTCACGTTTGTAGATTTATTGTTGTTAATTTTGTGTTGTGGTTGGTCTTCACATGATTGAAAACGTTTTTCTAAGAATTTCAATATGCGGTCAATGGGTAGGAACTCCTGAGGCTGATTTAGCGTCAGTTCATCCTCGGATCTTGATGTTTTATCTAACTTCTGCAATAAAAGATACTCCAAAATTGTGTGGAAGCTATCTACGGGAACTCCTTGGCTTTTTAACGCGAAAATGAATTCCTTAGCTGCATCGTGTAATGTTTTAAGCGTTGAGCCCATTTTACTTGCTATAGATAGTTTTAACCAATTTGCGTTGATCGTTGAACCTATCGCACAAGATTTGCCAGGCTGCGCCATAGTTTTCCTCGCATGCTGGCAAGTGACCGATGAGTGCTTTAGCTTCTCCGGTTATGTTGGCAGCCAAGTAAAACATTTTTTGTGTGTTGCTTATTGGCTGAGTATGTATCATCTTAACATACAAATCGCGAAATGGTATCCACGTTGAATTGCTTCCGTCAAAAACTGGGAAGGTAACTTTAGGTAAATGCACATTTAATGCCTGTGGTATGGTGTTGATTGGCGTGGAGTTGTTCAGCGTACTGACTAGAATATGTTGTCGTAACTTAATGTGTACGTTTTGAAGGGCATCTTCGATCTCGTAGAATTTGTCCGCATCATAACCATCAATTTCCGCCAGGTTTGTTCGTTGCCATATCCATTGGTTATTTTGCACCAGATTATCGTGGTAATGTATCAATAGTTTCGTTTTGATATCATAGTACACTGGTGGATGTGACTGATCAGTTTCCGAGTACACATCCCCAATGACTCGAGATATTCCACGCACCAACGCCTTTTGCTGCCGTAATAGGGCTATGAGTCCATCGCCTTCCTGATGGCTGATTCGTGGTGTGGTGTCCTTGCGGTTAGAGCCTCCTTGATGGACGTGGAAGGGAACTTCAAGTTGCACTGGCGTTTTACACTTCTCTCCATTCTCATTGATGATGTGTTGTAATTTGGTGAGCAACCAGTCGTAGAGGTTTGCTACTTTGCCTCTATAATCTTATTTGAAGTACTCATGATTAACTTCTTCTAGCTCGAGTACGAGATGGTGTTGATGTTCGAACGTAGACCATGCCTCCTTCAGAGTCTGCATGCGTTTACTGGCATATTCGATGGTTTTACGGTCTTGTGGATCCTTCATAAAGGTGCTCACCATTTGCTCTATTGCCGAGCCCATTTCATACTGTGCCCTGGTCAACTTGTCCAACTGCTCCATTGTATCTTGGTGATACGCCATGCTGAATGTTAAAGGTGATTTAAAGTTAAAACTCTGTGTGCTGAGTTATGATATCCCTGGATATCCTTCTTGAGGTACTTCTGGTTGTCTTCCTTGAGAGTCTCGCCGTGGCCTCCAAAATGTCTGGTAAACTGGAGATCGTGAGTTCTTATCTCGCCGGAGCCTCCAAAATGTTTATATACCGATTAGTTGGTTTACTAATCGGTTGCCGAATCCTTGGGTGCAATATCGATGGATCGTGATGATGACTTCAAGTGCAATACTGAAGTTGGATGTCTCTTTGGGTACAGTACCGAAAGAGTGTTGTAGCTAATCAAGTATTAACCTTGTGGTTGATAATTGGCGACAAAGGAAAGCACTGTTGAATGTTTGACTTCAAAAGTATATATCAATTTTAATTTAATTATTGATTGAATTTATATCACAATTTTGCTTATTCTACAGAATTAAATATATGTGTGGTGTCTGCAATTATGTGCAACGCACCAGCGTTTGTGCATACTTAGTGCAAATTAATGCTTTAGACCGCACGTGTAAGGAAACGCTGATGAGGCTTCACAAGCTGTATATCCGTTCGTCGGGTGTACTGCTAATTCAGCGTTCAAGATAATGGTAATGGGAATTGCTGATTGGACTTTTGCGTTAGAGCAGGTACAAACATGCTGGTTATTTCGAGTTTAATTTTAATTTTAGTTTTAATTTCACTTTTTCACTTCTTGAACTCTTGAATTTGGTGTATCGGGTGTTTCTTCAGTACTAAAGATTAAAAAACTGCGCAATAGATTGCCTCTCAACGAAAATGCAACTACTTTATAACGGTAAACAATAGAAAACACTGAATAAGCGAGATATTAGCAAAGAACCAAACAAGAGAAAGAAGTGACATAGGAAAGTGATTGAGAGCTGTCACACAATTTGATCCATTTATGTTCAAAAAGGAGTAATAATGGAGCGCTCTGTTATTCCTCCTTTTTGCGAGCGATCCAAAGATTTTTATTGGGACCCAATAAATATTTTTTACACACATATTGAAATGTGTGAGTACACACTTCTTGCTTGGTGGTTTGAATTTGTCTTTGGGTTTCTAACATCTATAAATTTGTCTGTAAATATGTGAGCTTATTGAAATTTGTCTTCTTGAAATACACATACAAAATTTTTATAAGCAATGATAGAGTTTGTGTATGTTTCTTTTGAAAAGGAGACAATTAATACAGTTATTCTACACGAATATGAATGTAGGTCAGCAAATTTCATTTGGTTTTGAGTAATTTCTTATGCGGCCAATAGACGATACATCATGATCATACTCATTCGTGTACGTGTTGAATGAAGCTCTGCCACAGACGAGTGATCAAAATCGAAAATCATCATTTTTTCATAATCGTCGTTGAGTGAGGTCGTCATGTCGCTGTCGGATCATGAAATTTTGTAAAAAAAAGAAAAAAACGATTTTGAATGAAAGACTGGCACAAACAAAAATAGTACAATAGCATTCAAGGGACTCCAGCAGAAACACATTTTCTCTATTTTTATCCGCACACATCCTCACACGTTGGCAGTCAAACTCAATTGAACAAAATTTGCATGTAAACTGCCCACAAAGGACGATCATCCATACATCATAATCAAAATCATAATAAAATTTTCCATCAAACTCAAAATGATTTTGATTTTCGACGATCAATCAGGAATCACTGCGAGATCATGGCTGTGTGACACATACATATATGCATCTTTTCTCTCTTTTTCACACATACTATTATATATGAGTATGTTCATGATGTATCGTCTATGGGCCGGGCCGCATTAGAATTTCACAGAAAATGAATAATTTCATTATAGCAAGAACACATTTGCATATACGGAAAATAAAAAAGTCAATTAACAGTTTTTATATTTAAAATTTAATTTTTTAATATAGGAAAAGCAAAATCACAACGTCAGAGTAAACACCATAGATTTGGATCTAAATATAAGTTCAATTAGTCGAACTATTCTATATGCATGCATGTACGTCGAAATATGTAAATTATTTTCGACTACGGTTGCATATATAAAAAAATCCGAGCAATTAATTTAGCATATGATAAATTATGAAAATATATTAATATATTAAACTATATAAAAAAACATGCAGTTGAATAGAAGAATTTATGATAAAAAAATTACAAAATAAAACTAAAAAAGAAAAAATTACAAAATAAAACTAAAAAGAAGTCCCAAATATTATTCACGAATGTAGGTCAAAAAATATTATTTCGTTCAAAGTGTTTCCTATATTACTGCATACACACCCAAAGACATGTTCACAAGACAGCAGCTGCCGCTGCTTCTTTGCCCCGCGCCACAATAGACCACAACTTAAAGATGGCTTCCGCAGAAATACCAAAGAACATCTTCTTTGGTAATACGGTATGCATGATAAAATAGATGATTGCGCTAATGCTGGTACGAATATTTCCTCTCTCTGCGTATGTCGTCACACACGAAAGGAGAGAACAGCCGAAATGCATACATTTATGTGTGTGAAATGTGATAATTTCTGTTTAATATAAATTATTTTAATTTATCGTATTTTTTGATAATATTTATATAAATAAATGTGAAATAATATATTTCAATAGATTTGACATTACAATTTTTGTTCTATCCAATAATTTGTTGGTTACATTTGTGCCGCGAAAATTGTTATTTACTGTTTTGGTGCGGTAATGGGAATATAAAATGAAATAATTATGGGAACTGAAATTTTAATAAATGTGTATATTTATATAATATTAATATATGTATATTTATTAAATCACCACATAAATTCTCTTTTTTTTTTGGTATATGAAAATTCGCTAAATCTGCTCCTTAAGTACTTTTTTATCGAACGAGTTTTTCAATAATTTGTAATCATTTACTTGCAAGTGCATTTTTTAAATTATATACATATTATTAAAAATATTTAAAATCCTTTTAATTCATAAATTATGGCCTTTGCACATGCATTTTTCATATAAATAAATATTTTAAAGCGCCTTATGACATCACAGCCAATCATCTGTTCTGAGTTTTTATCGAGAGAGGAATAGCGCACCTGCGCATGGCGTAATATTCTATTCTATCATTCTTGGTATACACCTGCCTCGACTGTTCTCTCGCTCTCCACCGCACATCACGGGCTTTCGCAACGTACCAAACGAAAGAACGCAGAGATAGGCTGACAACATGGCACACCAGGTACCAGGCGGAAATCATCTGAACATTAGGATTCGGAGTGAACAGGGTATACTAAGTTTGTGCTTTTGAGAGGGGTTGCAATTTCAAGAAGGAGGCGTGGTATGTACAGACATATATATATACAGATATCACTTTTTGAACAATTTTAAGTTTCCCGGCCGTCTGTGGCCACTTTTTTTCTACACCGTTAGAGCTATCTTAATGAAACTTTGCAAAAGTATAGTCTGGACAAAGATACAGAACCAGATTATTATATAAGTCCATTTGGAGAAAGAGCACGCCTACCTGCCATATATGCAAAATTTTTGATCCTTTTTTAAAATGGCTGTAACTTTGGTCCAACTGATGGAAGCGTGACGCAATTTGGCAATTATATTGATGTGGGTGATGTGGGGGATATATATATATATATATATATATATATATATATATATATATATATATATATATATATATATATATATATATATGCATAGGGTAGGATTTACCGTTGCAATTATCTTTTGTATTGCCTATCTTTTGTTTTTTATTTATTTTTATGTATTTGTTGGTCTAATTCGATCATTCAGAAACAAACTAGTGTTGAATATCAGTTCAATTTTGATTAAAATCAAAATGAAAAAAATTTCACTTCAAGTAGAAAATCAAATATTAAGCTTGTGAAGACCTTTTATAAATTTAAAGTCACACAAAATTCCGCCCTCAACTTATACCAATACCATGCTCACAAGAAGATACAAGAAGGAGAGATAGAAATGGAGAGCGAGCACATGTAGTCAAACCACGCCACACATGGTTATGCTTGAACTCCATATAACGCCGAAATACGGGAATTACGTATGCTCGAGCACGACACAGTGCCGAAATACGGGACTTTTCAATGTTCATATGAGAAAAGGGTATAAAAGTCCGGTTCACAGAGGAACCGGTCTCTTGTGATTTCGACAGCAGCGGCGACAACAGCGGACGAGCAGGCGGGTAAGTGGGAATATTATTCGCGGACAGTGGCGACAACGGCAGACGATTTTTCCATTGATTTATTTGAGACTTCTTACGTGATTGGTGGCGTGAGGTATTAACCGACATCACTACCACGTAAGAGAGTGCTCCACCTTCAGCGAAGGAAACGGGTGGTCTTAAGCGGCGTTCGACTTCACAGCAGCTATTGCTTCTACATCTGCCACGTCTACGCCACTTCACCGCAATTATACGAAGCGGAACGTAGATGTATAATTAGTTTAAGTTGAAATTCTAATTTGTTAACAGCAGTAATAAAATATGCAGGAGCAAGCTGATGACTATTCAGTTGAAGTTTATTTCAAAAACTAAACAAGTAACAGTTGTGTTCAATATAACAGAGAGTACAATACAGTAATATGTGTAATTTAGAATACAGGAGACTAATACATAATTAATATCAGAGTTGCCATGTACAATGGAATTCTATATTTCAACATGACCCCTCAATTGTGCATTAGGTCTTCATTCCTAAAAAGTTAACAAGTTTAACATGTTTACATTTTGCCAAATTTTTAGTAAGCATATTCGCGGTCATTTCTTCCGTTGATACATATTTAATTTCAAGTAATTTCTTTTCATATATTTCTCGAATGAAATGAACGAGTCTATCAATATGCTTTGTTCTTGAATGAAAAATATGATTTTTAACTAATTGTTGTGCGCTAAGACTATCGCCAAACAATACTGTTGGGTTTTTAACAATTTCTTCAAAACCTATTTCTACAATAAACTTTCTAAAATAAATTATTTCTTTAGATGCTAAGCACAGCGCCATATATTCAGCTTCGGTGCTGCTGAGCGCAACTGTCGTTTGCTTCTTTGACTACCAGGATATTGCGCTGCCAGCTACAAAAAACACGTAACCTGTGTACGATATGCGATCATCTTCGTTTCCTCCCCAGTCGGCATCTGCATACCCAACAAGGTCTGCCATGTTTTACGATAGGCAAGCTTGTAGTTGATTGTTGAGTGAAGATATTTCAGCAAATGCTTTGCTGCCGTCATGTGTTCTTTGTGCGGCGACATGTTGTACTGCGATAGTTTGTTGAAGAGTGGACTATGTCTGGTCGAGTTGTAATGGCGATGAAAGTCAAAGAACCAATCAATTACTGATACGTAGTTTTATCGACTACATCACAATTTGGACATTTTTCACATTTTCGTAATTTTAAACCATGATCAAGAGGCGTTTGGAATTCATCGAGCAAATTGTGTATGAGTTGTCGTTGACTAAATTCGAAAGAACGACGATCGCCCTCTCTTTCGAATTCCATACCAAGGAAGTAGTCAATAGCGCCCATTTCGACAATTTCAAATTCACTACTTAATTGTTGTTTGTAGGTATTCATTTCCTTCATCTCTTTACATGCGATTATGATTTCATCTACGTATACTGCTACTATTGTCAGCCTCGCGCCTCTTTTTATGTATACGCAGGTATCGCTACTACAACGTGTGAAACCCATGCTCAGTAATACTTTGTGTAATTTTGCATTTCATTGTCTGCCCGATTGCTTGAGTCCGTAGAGCGCTTTTTGTAGCTTACAAACTTTATGTTTGTTTGCGCTGCCGATGAAATTTCGGGGCTGACACATATACACGTCTTCTTCTATACTCCCATTGAGATATGCAGATGTGACGTCAAGCTGGTGTACCAAAAGTTCATACTCAGCAGTTATGGCAATCAATAAACGAATAATTGAGTATCGGGCTACCGGAGAGAAAGTTTCGGTGTAATCTAGGCCCAGCCGTTGGCTGCAGCCCTTAGCGACAAGTCATGCCTTGTATCGCGCTATTTTCCCATCTTTGTTCTGTTTTATATTAAATACCCATTGGCATTTTATGGCGCGACGATTTGCAGGTAAATCTACCAGTTTCCAGGTTTCATTTTTAATTAATACGTTGTACTCTAATTGCATTGCGCTTCGCCATTCTTTGGCATCGCTGCGATTTAGTGCTTGGTCAACAGTTTTGGGATTATCAAAAATATCATGGTTTGCAATTGCCATGGATTTTAAATTATTTTTCGGCGATTTGTCAGCAGATTTCCCAGGCTTATTTGCACTTCATAAACATTACTTACCACTTCGCAAAATTTTATGGCTTGGTTCCACACTGTTGTTTTCTGTTTCGCCCTCTGCTTCGTCACTTAATACAGCATCTTCATAATCTTCTTCTTCACTGGTAGCTTCTATACTTGCATCGCTCTGCTTTTGTGAATTGCAATTTTGTTTTGAGCGAATTGCATCATTGACGTCGAAAGCGACAATTTCGTTGTCATCTATTTCACTCTTAATCGTGACGTCATCGTTGCTGTGTGCCTTTGTGATGTGGCAAATTAATAATAACGCATTCATTATTTATATTTGATTGACCATGATTTTCAATAAATTTTACATCACGGCTTTTATAAACCTTACCAGACTCTTTTTATATAACCTGTAGCTTTTCGACTCATTTGAGTAGCCAACCATTTTGCACTCGATTAATTTGGGTTGGAGTTTTGAAGTGCCAGGGCGTTTGTTCATCATTATAGCTTTGCAACCAAATGTGCGCAAATGTGTCACCGTCGGCTTATAACCGGACCGTATTCATTCGGGGTTTTGTTTTAGAAAATTTTCGTTGGTGAGCGACTCCGTAAATATACTGCTGTGTTGGCTGCTTCTTCCCATAGTGATTCAGGCAAATCTGAGCCTAATAGCATGCATCTGCACATTTCAACGATGGTCCGGTTTGCCCTCTCAACGACACCATTCTGCTGGTGGGTGTAAGGTGTGGTTAACTCGTGTCTTATTTCGCAATCTTCCAAATAGTGAGTGAATGCGGCGCTTATTTATTTTCTTTGACGTCTGTCGAACGACCATTGCTTTGAATTTTTAAACACTCCAAGGGCATCGCTCTATTCCTTCAAAATATATATACAAATTTTGCGTGAAATTTTTCCTTTCATACAAATCTCACATTTTATATTGCGCATCAAATTGCCACCACTTAATTCCATACCCCTTACCATCTCGTTCTTCGCCATGTACTCAAGACTTTGCGCGTTTAGATGTCCGAATCTCTCATGCAATGTCAACAAATCGTCATTATTATTTTTTTTCTTTTCTACTATATGCTAGCATTGCGTTACTTGTGGAGCATATATACACATTGAAAAGCCTTTTTTCAAACAATAATATTTCACTTTCCTTTTTAAATATTTTTGCACATTCACTATAAAATATTGTGTAATTTCCATGCACGGTTGCTTTGTTTATAGACAAGAGATTAATTTTTAATTTCGGTACAAACAGCACTTCTTTTAATGTGATTTCACTGCGCTCTGTTGTAATTATCACTTCGCCTATACCGGTTGCTTGCATATATTCACCTGATGCGAATTCGATTTGCTCTTTATATTTTCGCAACAAAGATTACTAGTGCAGCCGCTATCAAACAACCAAGATATTTTGTTCATAGACTGCATACACTTTGCCTTGAGAATAGCAAAACACGATGAAGCTTTGTTGTTGCGTTTCTTTTCACGACAATTTGATGCGTAGTGCCCGCGCTTATTGCAAATGTAACTGTATGCTGGTTCTTTTCCTTTTCTTTTTCTTCTTTACGACGTTCATCTGGTGAATATTTATTTCGACGACCGGTATGTTGTGATTTCATAAGTAAAGCTTGTTCTTGTGTTTTTTCTTGCCTCGAAGCTCCCTCGCGCCGATGCCCCTCTTCCAGTACTTTCGTTTTCAATAGATGAACTTTCGGCAACTCATCTCTCGACTCGATGGCTATCACGAAATTCTCGAACTCACTTGGCAAACTGGAAAGCAAAATTATTGAAAGTAATTCTTCCTGCATTTCTATGCCAATTTCTTTTAATTTTTCTGTCAGGCTAAAAAAATTATTTAAACTATTACTATTATTTAAACTATTACACTATTACTCATTTTTAGTTGCAACAATTGTTTGAAAATTGTGACTTTTCTGGCTGGTCCCTGTGGTTGATGAATATTTTGACGCGTTATCAAAGCTTCTGCAGATGTTTTACAGTTTTTTAAATAATTAGGCTGCGATGATTTTACACATAGTATAATCGTTGCAAGCGCCTTTTCGTCTTTGCATAGCTACTCCGATCGCTCTGCCTCCTCACTTTGCTCGACAGCTGGGACCTGTTTAATGGTTCCATTGACGTAGTACCACAACACCATGTGGACCAATACACTTTTAACTTCATCCAGCTTATCGATTTGGTAGAGCTATGTCATTTTGATATATGTATGTATTTGAATTCGTTGTGAACTCCTCGGCCCATAACCTGTTAGCAGCAGCTGATGACTATTCAGTTGAAGTTTATTTAAAAAAACTAAAAAACTAACAGGTGTGTTCAATATAACAGAGAATAAAATACAGTAATATGTGTATATACATGTATATGTATTTGTAATATATATATTTATATATGTATATGCAATTTAGAATACAGAAGATTAATACATAATTGATATCAGAGTTGCCATGTACAATGGAAATCTATATTTCAACATAATTTATTAAATAATAAAAGAAACTTAAACAAACTATGTAAACGTGCTAAGGTCAATAAACAAATATTGTATTGAACTCTGGGAAGGCTGAGATTCCTTATATGGCACCCGAGCAGGGACCTTAACAAAACGAATCGATATGAAGGGTGGATACGCAAAGATCAACTAGAATAATACGCGGTAGAATTTAAATTTGACGATACTGGATGTGTGGACGAACTGCGAAAACGGTTCGCAGCTCTCATAGTTGATAGCACCACTGACCCAGAATTCCGCAAACGACTGGAGGAATTAGAAATAAAGCACACGCAAGGGACAGCAAGCACCACATTACCAAAAACATCGAAGTCAACGGTAACAAGTCTCACGTCCGCGTAGAGGAAATGGTACGACACCAGGAACAACCATCTGTCGGCTCAGATAACATGAACGCCTTTGTGTCAACTCAATGTGTTACCGTCATTGAACAAGTTCGTAAGTGGCCAGTAAAATCCGATGGCGATAAGGATCCGTTGGGATTTATAGAGCGTGTAAAGGAACTGGTAGACATGTATGGTCTCAACCGGTACTTACTCCCTCGCACAATGCCACAGCTTCTCACAGATAAGGCATTAACCTGGCACCGGAACAACAAAAAGCAATGAGTCACGTTTGAAGCATTCGAACGAGATTTTCTGCAATTTTTCCTCCCCAGTCGATATTTTGAAGATCTAGACGATGAGATCCGAAAACGGGTTCAAAAGTTAAGGATTATACCATCGCCCTACAAAATCTGATGGGACGTGCGGAGTATGACGAAGATCGACAGAACGAACGTCTCTTCCGCAATAGTTTGCCCGACTATCGCCTATATATACGGCGTGACGATTTCTGTTCGCTGGACGAACTGATTACTCGTGCGCAAGAATACGAAAGTATCAGAGCGGATCAGGAAACAGTGCGTGAAGCACCACAACGTAGCTGACAACAACCACCACGTGAGCAGCTACCACGATTCCAACCAGAACCTCGACGCGATCGAATACAAACAATGGGCATCCAAATAAGTCCCAAAACAGCATGTCGACGCTGCGGTCAAGAAGGACACATTCAAGGTCCTGTTCTGCTGGGAGTGCGGCCGAACGAATATCCGAACTATTGAGTGCTGTCAACAGCAAGCGCAAAACGAGCAAGGACCCCCACCAAATCGGGGCCGAGTGGGGCCGTCAAATCGCAATCCATTCCGCCAACAGTAAAGTTGTTACGTTGCGAGCGTAACCGTATCTTCGCCACGAGAACTAATAGATGCAACGATGTTATAAAAATAAATACCTACAATCAACGGTTATAACAATTGATGATTATAAAGGCCCCATAACAATTGCATCGGTATATTGCCCTCCCAACCATCCAGTTAACTGCGAACAGTTCCAAGAATTTTATAACTCCCCAGGATCAAGATTCATCGCTGGGGGAGATTATAATGCTAAGCATCCGCTATGGGGGTCTAGAATAACAAGTCCTAGAGGCGATAACCTATATAAAGCTATGCAACAAAACAGCCTGTGCCACCTATCAACGGGTGAGCCAACCTACTGGCCAACGGACAGTAATAAGCTTCCAGACGTTATCGACTTTTTTGTATCCAAAAACAAACACTTCCATGGAATCGTGCCTGGACCTGTCATCAGATCACTCACCGATAGTTCTAACAATTAGCTGTGGTTCAGATCAGAGCAAGAACAATCTGTTTGCACAACAAAAGCACAAATTGGGAGTTGTGTAGACAAAGCATTATCGAGACTCTAGTCACCAATATGCCTTTAAAAAACAAAACCAATATAGACGATGCAGTAGAACTTTTGAACTCAACCATTCAGCATGCTGCATGGACTTCCACATTGGAGCCCAGCTGTATAAGTAATCATCGTGATGTAAGCCAGGTTGTAAAGGAGCAACTAAAAGAAAAGCGGAGACTGCGTCGAATTTGGCAAATGACCAGAAGCCCCTATGACAAAAACAGGTTCAATTGCGCTACAAAGCAACTCAAAAACGCCCTACGGTCGACAAAAAATGTAGAAATACAAAGCTATCTCAGCAGCTTGTCACCTTCACAGGCTTCAGGTTATTCTCTATGGAAAGCTACAAAAAAACTAAATCAACCAACATCACATGTGCCACTTATTAAAACGAGAGATGGCGGATCGGCCAGATCTGACAAGGAAAAAGCACAGTCATTTGCTCTTCATTTATTAGAAGTATTTGCGCCGTTTCCAAGAAAATATCCACAAGAAGACATAAGAATAGCTGAATTACTAGATGCCCCATATCAAATGGATATTCCGATCCAGCATTTTAAAATAAAAGAAATTAGAGGAATTATCAAGAATACGCTAAAAGACAAAAAATCGCCGGGATTTGACCTTATTACGAGCAGAATCCTAAAGAAGCTACCAGATTGCGGCTATAAATTCATTGCCCAATTATTCAATACGATTATCCGATGTGACCATTTCCCAAGCCAATGAAAAGCAGCTCAAATTATCCTTGTTCCCAAACCTGGTGTTGCGCAGAAACCTTTATTTAATTTGTGGCCCAAACTAGCGCTCTAAAAAATTAAACTGTTCGTATGCGTCTCTTATTTTCAACTGATTTTTATTATACAAGTAATTTGTCACCAGACCACCAAATACAAAATAAAAACGGAAAGCATTTACTTTAAGCAGCGACTGCAAACGGGAATAACAATAACAAAGCAGTGGCTGAATTAGCTATTGGAAGTAAATTCTTGCAACTGTGCTGCTGTTGTTGTTGTTATTCTTCTTCTCATCGAAGATGAGACCAAGAGCAACAACAACACACATACATACTTGTCAAACGAAGAACTAATAACCGTATGTATATACGTATGTTGTTGTTTCTTAAACAAAATATACAAACACTATTAGGGTGGCCCGGAATGGCGAAATACAAATTAACATTAAATAATTTAAAATTTATGATAATAACTATGTATGGAGCGATCTTATCCAACATGCTCCCCCCGTTGAAGCTCTTGGTTCAACCATCATTTGAAGAGGGTAAGGGAGCCACCTTTTGTATTGGACGACGAAATGAGCCAGATTTTGATTTTTACTCAACCACTCGAACTCGTCCATCAGAGCCGGCGATAGTTTTGGTTACTCGAGCCAATAACCATTGTTGCGGGGGAGTGTAGTCCTCATGAATTACGACTAGTCGCCCTTCCGTGATGTTAGGTTGTATGTAGTACCATTTTGAGCGTTGTTGCAGCGATGAAATGTAATCACGGGACCACAAATGCCAAAACTGTTGCTTTAAAAAAGAAATACATTGCCAACGGTTGAGCGACGTTTGTTTGGTAGCATCAAAGGTTTGATCTGGTAAAGCGACTAGTGATGAGCCAATGAGCAAATGGCCTGGTGTGAGCGCTTCGCCATCATTAGGGTCATCTGACAGAGGGCAAATTGGGCGTGAATTCAAAATTGCTTCGACTTCGATGATAAGGGTCTGCAATTCTTCAAAAGTGAGGTAGGCTTGGGTAACATTTTTTACGAGGAGCGTTTTTACAGATTTCACGGCAGCCTCCCATAGGCCACCGAAGTGTGGAGCACGAGGGGGTATAAAACAAAATTCAAATCCGGTTTGTGATGAATATGTTCGTATTTCGTGAGCTATGGTTTCACTAAAAAACAACTGCTTCAACTCGTGTAGCTTATTGTGAGCTCCAACAAAATTAGTTGCGTTATCGCAATAAAGCTTCTGTGGTATTCCTCTGCGACCAACGAAACGTTTGAGGCACAAAATGAAGTTGTTGGTGGACAAGTCTGACACCAGTTCCAGATGCGTTGCCTTGGAACTAAAACAAACAAAAACGGCAATATAAGTTTTGTATGGAACTTTACCTCGAATACGATAAGACGTTAGAAAAGGGCCACAAAAATCCACGCCGGTAATTATGAACGGACGTTGAGCTCTGAAGCGGTCAGCTGGCAAATTACCCATGATTTGCTCTAGCAATTTCGGTTTATAACGAAAGCAGTGAACGCAGTCACGAACAACTTTTCTAACCACGTCTCTAGAGTTGATTATCCAGACTTTCTGACGCAAGATGCCCAGTAAAACCTTTGGACCTGCATGCAAATGACTTCGATGCAACTGTTCAATATATAATTTCACGAACCGATGGTTTTTGGGCAACAAAACTGGAAACCGTGCGTCGTACGGAATTGGAGCATTTGATAATCGTCCACCAACTCGAATTAAATTGACGAAGCCGCTGCCAACATTGGTTTCATGGAGAAATGGGGATAATTTCTGCAGCGATGGATGAACAATTCTTCCTTTAGCCATTGCATTCAAGTCATCTGCAAAGGAATATCGCTGAATGTGAGCAACGATTCGAAAAAAAGTGTGGTCTAGTTCGATAGGTTGAAGATGAACAAGATCCTGGGCCTTTAATGAACGGTTTACTGGGCATCTGTTGAATAAACGGAAAATATAAGCAATAATTCGAATAATTTTAATATATGATGAATGCTTATCGATAACGCCTTCTATGATGCTTGATGTGACGTCAGAGTATTTAAAAACAGCTGCCTTTCTGCGTTCTAATGGGCTAATGGATGTGTCTTCTTCAGTAGGTGGCCAATTTGAATTGTGTTCCTGAAGAAAAGTTGGACCTCTGAACCAAATTGTATGGGGCAAATCCTGGGCACTGCAACCCCGGGAAACGATATCCGCTGGGTTGCTTTTCGAAGGAACATGTCTCCAAAAAATACCTCTAGTGTTTTCTTGTAGTTCTGAGACTCGATTAGCGACGAAACATTGTAAAGTTGATGAATGTAGTTTGAGCCATTGTAGGACTATTTTCGAGTCTGTCCAAAAATAGATTGATGAAACGAATTTTTCAATTTTTGGTTTGATTTTGTGCCATGTTTGGCTTAACAAAACAGCGGTACATAATGCGAGGCGAGGAAGTGATTGGGCCTTGATAGGAGCAACCTTGGATTTGGCGATCAAAAGAGAAGTTTTGTAAACACCATCAAACGCGATAGTAAATACAACAACCGTATGCTCGTTGAGAGGCGTCTGCGAAACCATGAATTTCTTCTCGGTGTGCTAGCGTAATAAGCACATATCGAGGTACCTCAATTTTGTCCATATTTTCGAGGTCTTCTTGAATTTGTAGCCAAAGTGATTTAAGGGGATTACTGATGATATCATCCCAGTTACAATTTTGGATCCACATTTCCTGGAGTAGAATTTTGGCCCGAACAACAACTGGACTCAAAAGTCCAAGTAAGTCGTAAATTTTTGCAACGACTGACAAAATGGATCTCTTCGTGGGGGCGACAACCTTGGGCAACTGGAATCGAAAACAAAACATATCAATTTTTGGTTTCCAAGACATACCTAATGTTTTGGTGACGTCATCCTCAGCCATTTTAAATTGAATTTCGTGATCTTGCGTGTTGCTGATGTTGACATAGTTGCTGTTCCATTTTGCTAACTCCAGACCATGTAGTTCCAGTATTTTCACAAGTTCGTGTTTATTTTTTAGCAACGTTTCCACGTCGTTCGATCCAGTAAGAACGTCATCGACAGAGAGGTCATCACGAAGAACTTACGAGCCAAGCGGATAAGAGCAACCATATTTTTCTGCAAGGAAAATTTAACTACGGATTGCTAGAAATGGAGCCGACGATAAGCCATAGGTGACAGTGTTCAGCTGAAACACTTTTAATTCTTCTTCTTTGTTGCTTCTCCACAATATGAGCTGATACTTAACATCACGCTCATCGACGCGAAATTGGCGATACATTTTGGCTATGTCAGCGGTGAGAGCAAATTTATTTAAGCGAAACGAAAAGAGCGTTGTGATAAGGTCCTGCTGAATCGTAGGGCCTACCATGAGTATATCATTCAACGAATGATTCGACGAAGTTTGAGCCGACGCATCAAAGACGACTCTTAGTTTTGTTGTAGTACTTTGTGGCCGAAGAACACAATGATGTGGAATGAAATAATTCGGGCCACTCAACGACTTAGTGTAGGGCGGCATGTGTCCAAGCGATAAATATTCGTCCATAAACTCGACGTACATTGATTTTAGAGTTGCATCACGTTCCAATCGTCTTTCGAGCGACAGAAAACGTCTACGAGCCATTTCAAATGAGTCTCCTAATATTTCGGGTGACTTCTTGATCGGCAAACGAACTTCAATTCTGTTGGTTTGATCTATGCGCACGTTTTCCATAAAGTGACGTGTTTGAAGAACTAGTAGCGAGATTGCAGGTGGGCAATAAAGATCTTGCTCCCGCGTTAAAAGTTCCACCAACTATCCAGCCAAAAACTGTATTGGTGAGACACGGCATACCTTCTCCCAAGGAAATTCGGTTATCGAGCAACAAATCGAAAAATATTTCGGTACTGATTAACAGATCAATATGTTGTGGTTTGTAAAACAAAGGATCTGCTAGTTCTAGAGTTTGTGGTATTTTCCAATGATATGTTTGAATGGACTCACCAGGCTGCCGGGCTGATATTGATTTAGTAACTGCAAAAGTAGAGGACCACTGGAAGGAAGTCACACGAGACTTTACTGTGGCGCAAACCGATGATTTAATGTTTGTGCGTACTTCGCCAATTCCAGAAACTTCTTGATAATACGGCTGAGACTTCAATCGGAATCATTTTGCAGTTTCCTCCGACATGAAATTAATTTCGGAACACGAATCAAGCAGAGCCCTTACCGGATGAAAGGTGCCACTGGAATCCTTCAAAAGTACAACAGCAGTGGGGATGAGCGCCCGTTTAAATGAGCGGACTACGAATGAGACTGGGTTGGTTTGATTTCCAAAAGACGTTTGAGGTTGAACTTGTGATGTTGAATTATCAGCTTGCGCAGAACCAGAATATTTGTGCAACAGAGTATGATGCAGAGAGTGGCATACACGACAGCGGGATTTCGATAAGCACTTCGACACCATATGACCTTTACGGAGACAATTTATGCAGCAATTATTACCTTTTATAAAATTAAATCTTCCGGAAACAGCAATCGATGAAAACGATGAACATGTTGATATATTGTGGTCCGAAGAGCTACAGTATGCGCAATTCGAGTTTGAGTTCACAAAGGTATGAGACGACTTGGAGGTGTTTGACTTTGGGATTGCACCTTTGGATTTGTCACGTACTTCAACCCTTTTTGACTGACAGCGATGGCTTAAAACATCATAGCAGGTATGCCACGAAGGCAACGATTTGAACTCTTGTCTTTCATCATAGCTCATTTTAGAATCAGCGTCCAATTTTGATAAAACAATATGAGTCAAAAGTCCATTAAGAACATCCATCTCTGACCCGAGCGATAGAAGCGAACCACGAATTGCTGCAACAGTATCAATGATGTTTCGTAATGAATTACTGTCACCCTTGGACATCGGAGTAATATTGAACAACGTAGAAATATGCTCTAGAAATATGAGCACCTTGTTATCGTATCGGCTCTCCAGCCTCTCTCGCGCCTTTGGGTAATTCTCCTCGGTTACCTGGAATGGTTCCACAACCGCTAAAGCTGGACCCGACAAACAATTTAATAAGTAATTAAATTTGTCGACTTCAGTTATCGAAGAATATTCATGTACCATGTTGTTAAATGTGGTGATGAAACGTTTGTAATCACCATATTTTCCATCGAACTTGGGCAACTTAAGCGAAGGCAAACGAGTATGATGTGGGGTACAAGGAACTGAAGCGTTGAGTAATGTTTGATCCAATTGTATAGAGCCACGTCGTTTGTTCAGTAAACCCATTATTTTTGCCTTAGCAACAATAAAAAGTTTTTCCAAATCACTCCTTGCAGCATCGGTAGGGCTAAGTTTTTCGATTTGCCCTTGAATGTGACATAACTGTTTAAAATACGACTCCAAAATTTGAAGCCGACATTCCAAAATGGTGGAGTCAGCCTTGTCGCCATCTTTATCTACCTTTTTTTGAATATTGGTGATGTTTCTCTTCATGTTGCTGCGTTGTTGTTTTAGCATTGCCAACTCTGAGTTGGGAGCAGCAGCCTCTATTACACCATCAGCGTTGTTGGTGGCCATTGTCCGTCACAAATGGAGCGACAGTATATAATCAGTTATATGAAAACTAACGGACAACGGTTGTATGTGACGCTTTAAAGTTATGTACAACTTTCGAAACAAAATTGAGAAATTTTGAAAGTATTATGAACCACTAACGACGATAAAAGTTTCCGCTTAAAAAATTACCAATTGTAATTTTCTTTTACAAATATTCGGTCGGCTGTAATAAGTTCTAGCCCAAAATCTCTGTGATAACAGCAATTGATAAGCGCATTAAAAGAGCAACAAATTTGAACTTACGACGCACCACACGTGGCTCCAATAAAATTTGTCACTATACTCGACAAATTTGTAATAATTAATGTGCAGCACCGACGACAACCCAATAAAATTTGTCCTCCTTATCGTAGCTCGATGAAGAAAAAAAACCAAAAAAATAATCACTGCTTGCGGCTCACGGATTAACTGGTAATCTCTGTATCGATTCTTATTACAGACCGTCCTGCCACGGTCGCCAAAATGTTGCGCAGAAACCTTTATTTAATTTGTGGCCCAAACTAGCGCTCTAAAAAATTAAACTGTTCGTATGCGTCTCTTATTTTCAACTGATTTTTATTATACAAGTAATTTGTCACCAGACCACCAAATGCAAAACAAAAACGGAAAGCATTTACTTGAAGCAGCGACTGCAAACGGGAATAACAATAACAAAGCAGTGGCTGAATGAGCTATTGGAAGTAAATTCTTGCAACTGTGCTGCTGTTGTTGTTGTTATTCTTCCTCTCATCGAAGATGAGACCAAGAGCAACAACAACACACATACATACTGGTCAAACAAAGAACTAATAACCGTTTGTATATACGTATGTTATTGTTTCTTAAACAAAATATACAAACACTATTAGGGTGGCCCGGAATGGCGAAATACAAATTAACATTAAATAATTAAAAACTTATGATAATAACTATGTATGGAGCGATCTTGTCCAACACCTGGGAAACCGGCAGAAGTGGACACCTCATATACGAGGTGACATAGATCAATAAATTTGCATCCGATACTATCTAAAGTGTTTGAGAATCTGCTTTTGAAGCGACTCCTCCCAATCATCGAGTCAAAACAACTTATACCTTCTCATGAATTTGGATTCCGAAAGCATCACGCTACGATAGAACAATTAAATCGAGTATATGCATTTGCACGGAATGCATTAGAAAATAGAGAATACTGTTCAGCCTCATTCCTGGATATCACCCAAGCATTTGACAAGGTGTGATACCTAGGGTTACTGTACAAATTGAAAATGCATTTACCCTATCACTACTTTGCCATATTAAAGTCCTACTTCGAAAGCAGATTCTTCATGGTCAAAGTTAGCAGCGACGTAACTTCGCTCTATCCAATCAAAGCTGGTGTTCCACAAGGGAGCGTTTTGGGACCTGTGCTCTACACACTATTCACGGCTGACCTGCCTCTGACTGATAGCACATATACCGCAACTTTTGCAGATGATACTGTTGTAATGGCCAGCAACAAAAACCCCATGTTAGCCTCGAAGCATTTGCAGGAGAACCTGAATCAAATTGACTTATGGCTAGACAAGTGGCGAATAAAAGCAAATGCAATAAAATCAGTGCAAACGACTTTTACCCTACGTGCAGGTTCTTGCCCTCCAGTGACACTAAATAACTGCCAATTGCTACAAGCAGACCATGCAAAATACCTTGGGGTGCACCTGGATCGGCGGCTTACGTGGCGGTCTCACATCTTTTCCAAACGGAAACAGCTTGGACTAACGCTTAGGTCATTGTTCTGGCTACTTGGACGAAGCTCAGCCCTAACACTTGGAAAAAAAGTCCTGATATATGAGGTAATATTGAAGCCCATATGGACTTATGGTATTCAAATTTGGGGATCAGCATCCAAGTCAAACCTGGACATCCCACAACGATCCCAATCAAAAGTCATACGACTGTGTGCTAATGCACATTGGTATCTCAGCAACGACATCATTCATCGCAATCTAAACATCCCAAAAGTAAATGATGAAATCATGAAATATAGCCACTCATATCCCAAACGTCTTAGAGCCCATCCTAACAACCTGGCGGTAGAATTGAAAACCAGCGATACCAGCGCGCGAAGACTAAAAAAATATGTACCATCGGACTTACCATTCAGATTCATCACCTAAGATTAAATTAGAATTAAAGATTAAAAAATAAGATTAAATTAAAAAAAATATAATAATAATAATAAGGAATGAATGAAATTAATATATATAATATCTAACTTTGTTAAATTCGTGTACTTAATGTATTGAACGCTACTGAAAATTCATACATATGTTTATAACCAAATATAATATAAATAGTCCTGAATGTCCAGCTGGACAAATTGTAGTTAAATAAACGGAGATACAAAAAAAAAAAAGCGACGATGGACACCGGGGCTACAAAGCGCTTCATCAATGAAAAACAACATCGAGGTCCGAAGAACGTATTCACAGTAAACGTAAGGGCACAACTAGCAAACGGCGGTGAATGCACAAGCAAGGAAGCCCTTATGCTCGACTTGCGTATAGGTGATAAATGTTGCCGAATGTCGTTTCTCATCTTCCCACGTGCATCTGGACAAGTTATTATAGGGTTAGTTTTCTTGTACGCCATGGGAGCTACTCTTTCTCTCGGAGGGAACTTCATTGAATTGATAGCCGACAGGAGGAACTCACGAAACAACCTCAATCAGATGACAGTGCGTAACAGGAATCCTATGAAGCAACAGCAGAGATTACCACAGAAACAACAAGGACAGCAAACTCGAATACAATAACAGTTGACAATAACAAACGACAACCAACTTAGCGAGCGGCAAGAAATTGAAGGCTCCTGAGAAAAGAACTGGCACCAATTAATGACTTGAACGGCGTCTCAAACATCACCTCGGATAAAATCGTGATGAGTGATACCCGGCCCATAAATCAACGCTACTTTCCGCGGAACCCAGCGATGCAGGAAGTGATTAACCAAGTGACTGATGAGTTGATAGAGAAGGGTTGTATAGAAGCTTCACACAGCCCTCACAGTGCTCCGATCGTGCTGGTTCGAAAGAAAACTGAACAATGGAGGTTGTGTGTCGATTACCGGCAACTCAATGCAAAATCGATATCGGCTGCCTATCCGTTACCCAGAATCCATCATATCTTGGACAGACTCCGAGATGCGTAATACATAAGCACCCTTGATCTCAAGAATGGGTATTGGCAAATACCAAAGGATGCGACGAGTAAACAGTATACGGATTTTACTGTACCAGGGCGAGATTTATTCCAATGGCGAGTCATGCCGTTTGGCCTACATTCTGCGGCCGCCACGTTTCAACGCGCACTCGATGGGGTGATCGGGCCAGAATTAGAACCTTGTGCCTTCGCCTACCTCGATGACATAATCGTGACTGGAAGCTCACTCCTGGACCACATGAAGAATTTGGGTGAAATATTCCGAAGATTACGCGAGGCACATTTAAAACTAAATATCGAGAACTGTGATTTCTTTAATTAAGAAAACAAATACTGGGGTCACCTTGTCAGCGATCAAGGGATACATACGGTCCCAGAAAAGGAGTCAGCTATACGGGAACTACGACCTCCTACTACCTTACGGGAATTACACCGTGTACTAGGAGTAGCGTCTTGGTACCGTAGGTTTGTGCCAGCCTTCGAAGGTATTTCTCAACCACTTACGACACTCCTTAAAAAGGGGAAACATTGGAAGTGAGCAAACGAGCAACAGAGTGCTTTCGATGAACTGAAAACACGATTGACCAAAGCCCCTGTACTGGCGTGTCCAGATGTTTCGAGGAGATTCACCCTCCAGCCAGACGCTAGCGATTATGGATTAGGAACAGTACTCACGCAGGAGTTGGAAGGCTCGGAACAAGTAATCGCATGCGCTACCCGACACTTAAATCAGGTCCGAAATGAACTTCACTCCCACCGAAAAGGAATATTTGGCTATTCTGTGGGGAATCCAGAAGATGTGGCCATATCTTGAAGGCTATCACATCACTGTCATCGCCGGCCATTTATCACTAAAATGGCTGAACTCTATTGAGGGCCCCTTAGGAAGAATCGCCAGATGGGCCCTAGAGCTCCAACAATTTACATTTGGGATCCAGTACAGGAAGGGCTGAATGTCGTAGCCGATGCGCTATCTATGCAACCATCAGAAGCTATTTACTCATGTACTGAACTGCAAGAAGAAGAGAATTGTCGTTGGATAAAAAGGAGAATGCAAGAGATTAAAGATAACCCATCTAAATTCGCAGACTACATCGTCGAAGACGGTAAGTTATATCGACACATACCTACGCACACGCAAGACGAAGACAGCGCCTCCTGGAAGCTCTGTGTACCCACGTACCTACGGAAATGGGTTTTGGAAGAAAACCACAACAGTTCTAGTGCCGGTCACATGTGGGTAAAAAAAACGATTATACGAATAAGCAATCGCTACTTCTGGTATGTTCCGGGATATTACTAAATATGAAATGTACGGTGATTCCTGTCAAAAGTACAAAAGTAGCCAGGAAAAGACCGCCGGACGAATGTTGACACAAATCTCAGAGGAGCCATGGGCGATACTCTGTGTAGATTTTATCGGGCCATTGCCTCGGTCTAAATATGGAAACTCCATGTTGTTTGTACTCTTTGACAAATTTACAAAGTGATTGAATTGATACCCATTCGCAAAGCTTCCGGCGAGAACTAACGAAAAGCTGTACGGGAACGAATTATCGCACGTTTTGGTATACCCAAGATTTTTCCTATCAGACAACGGTGTTCAATTCACTAATCAGGTGTTCCGCAAATACATGAATGACCTGCGAGTGAAACAGCAATTTACGGCACCCTATACGCCACAAGAGAACCTAGCGGAGAGGGTTAATCGCACCATTAAGAGAATAATCTCCCAGTTGACGGGGAAAGATAAGCGAAAATGGGATGAATACCTTCCGGAAATCAATCTAGCTATTAATACTAGCCGCTCCAATAGCACAGGATATACATCAGATTTTCTTACCCAAGGGAGAGAACCCCGTTTACTCAAAACACTCTATGATGAACAGACCATGGGTGACGGAAAGAAATGGAGAGCGAGCACATGTAGCCAAATCACTCCACACATGGTTATGCTTGAACTCCATACAACGTCGAAATACAGGAATTAAGTATGCTCGAACACGACACAGTGCCGAATTACAGGACTTTATGGGAAAAGGGTATAAAAGTCCGGTTCACAGAGGAACCGGTCTCTTGTGATTTCGACAGCAGCGGCGACAACAGCGGACTAGCAGGCGAGTAAGTGGGAATATTATTCGAGGACAGTGGCAACAACGGCAGACGATTTTTCCATTGATTTATTTGAGACTTCTTACGTGATTGGTGGCGTGAGGTTTTGACAGACATCACTACCACGTAAGAGAGCACAAAAACGGAAGTGATAACATAATAAGGAGAGCTTTGCGTAGGATTGGATTAGTGTCTGCATTGAAACAAAAAAAACCTGCACTCTCTGACAAGAATGTTATGGTCAGACATAAATTTTACAAAGACCACAAAAATTGAAGACTGGAAAAGCATAATTTGGTCAGATGAGAATAATCTAACCGATTACAGTCGGACGGTAAAGAATATTATTGGCATCGATCCGCTAAGCGAATTCAAAGGCACCAAGTTAAACAAACTGTGAAGCACGGCGGTGGCTATTTAATGGCTTGGGGCTGCTTCACATGGTGGAACCTTGGCCCATTGGTAAAAATCGATGAGATTATGGAAATTAAAACTATTTTAGTAATTTGGGTGACAATTTACCCGATATCGTCGATGAATGCGCTTATCCAGTAGATGAGATTGTCTTTCACTATGATGGAGATCCTAAGCACACTGCGATTATTGTCAAAAATTGGCTGGCTGAAGAACAATTTCAAACTATGCAGCGGCCTGCACAAAGCCCGGATTTAAATGCAATTGAAAATTTTGTCGGCCATAGTAAAAAAAATGTTTCGCACCACGACCGTGCTCCAACAAATATGGCCGAACACACCAAACAAAACAGAATTTAGTCGAAAGTATGCCTAAACGTATTGAAAGTGTTTTTGCGAACAGAGGCTTTGTATTAAGTACTAAATCCTACTCGTTGTCACTGATGGTGTTTCAAGAAATTTGGTGCGTTGTACACTCGTCCAACGATGCTAGATAAAAGAGAGATCAATGCCCGGGCCACTCTGCTTATAAAGCGAAAGCTGCCCCCGGGATCATTGCATCGTGTTGCTGTGGGTGCATCATTGTATGGTCAAATTTCCGTTGCCCCCTTTGTCTGTGCTTGTCGGTGTTGTGGTCCAATTCTACTGATGTGAACCACTTCGTTGTAATACCTCAACCCTACTTATTGCAGATAGCTTTATAATGTCCACATGTTCCTTCCCGTAACATTTCGTCCATAAATCTATGCCAGATCTTAAGCTATAAAGATATGTTAATAGTGGCCGTGGCAGTTAATACACACAGCCCAGTTTTTGCATAGTGTTTAGCAGGACCCACATTTCCATAACTGCCAAATTGCGTCACGATGTCATCAATTGGACCGAAATTATTGTATTTTTAAAAAAGGTGAAAAAAGTTCCTTATATGGGAGGTCGACGTGGTCTTTCTCCAAATCGGCCCATATAGCAATCTGGTTCTGTATCTTTGTCCAGACTATACTTTTGCAAAATTTCATTAAGATAGCTCTAACAGTGTCGAAAAAAGTGGCAACAGACGGACAGACAGACGGACAGACAGACGGACAGACGGACAGACGGACGGACAAAATAAAAATTGCTTAGAAACAGATTTTCTACACCGTTAGAGGTATCTTCTGGGGTTGGAGTAGGCCCCAGTAGTTCAAAAGCTACGGCCATACTAAAGCGCGTGAGTGCCGGAATCCATAGAGACTCGGACCACGATACAACACAACAAGCGGTTGCCGGTGTCCCTGGAGACTCGGACCACTCAAGCGTTGCCAACATCAAAGCCGTGGATGAAGACGCTATACTACTCTCTCCGGAGCTCCCCGCAGGTGCCAGTTTTACAAAGAAAGGGCCTCGGGGACAACCAAAAAGCAAAGAGGGAATGAAGGCGAAGGCTGCATGCAAGGCTGCGGTAAAGATCTGTAGTCGTCTGACGGGCAAGTCCGATCTCACGAAAGAGGAGATGGAGAGGTTGGCTTGGGCCAAAGACACTGTGGAGAAGGGCCGGGTCCACTTTGCAGGTAAGACAGGATGCACACCCTCGGATCTGAAGTTCGCAAATCGTATCGAAGAAAATGTGGCGAACAAGCGTCAATGCTCCTGTTGCGAGTCAAGATACGACTACCTACGAGTAGTTGACTCGCGACACAACCCAAGTAGCCTATCGACCGGTTGTAGCTATAATTAATATTACATATATGAATTTCACAGGTGTTACAATTACACAGTGACACACAAACTAGGGCTAAAATGCACCATTGGCATTTTGTATAAACTGGCTCATTGCCATAATTGATTTGGTCAACACCTGTGTAATTGGAACACCTAAATAGGTTATAAAAATAATTATGTAACTAGAATTAAGAATATAAATAAGAGTGGATTAAGAATAAAGTTGGTGTATTTCTGAAAGCGAAACGGTGTGTGTTGTGTTTACGCCGCAGTCGGCAAGTGTTTTACAGGTCCGGCAAGGATTTACAGGTAACAGGCAACTGCAGGGCGAATTGCCACAGCTAACGCTCGGAGAACGCAACAATTGGCGCAGCCGGTCTAAAGAACCTATTGGAAGAATCCTGCAACAAACGTCAAAGGACCAAGATGTCTTCGAGTACAATAATGGTGAGTATGCTTATATTAGGACATTTTAGTTTAAGTGAATTTTGTCGACGATTCTTCGGTGGCCGTGTAAGCGCTTTTGCGCCGGTCATGCAGAAGAAGCAGCATCGGGGCTGAATAGCCGCTGCGGTTGGGTGACACTAGGTTGATTCGCAAAAATTGTTAATGGTCAGGTTGTATAGGTTTGTTTCACTGAGATTAGGCTCATACTTTTTAATACTTCTTGTTTCAGCATTCTCGGGGGATGTGGAACGTGTCTGCTAATTCACGGTTTTTGCGTTATTGAATTGCGAACTTGTGTATACTGGTGGGTTTGGTTCGGAAAGTTGGTTTGGTGCGACGGTATAGGGTTCGTACGGTTATGATAGGGGATTTGTGTTTGTTTGTCGGTAGGGACATTTATATGTTTCTATTTATATTGTTTTGAAATCAAAATAAAGATTCATTTAAATATTTGGCATTTGGCAGTTTAGGGTATTAGGTGAAGAGGTGCCGACAACACGTGTTGTTACATCAAAGAAATTGGGATACACCATCTGTTCTGGCATTTGGGATGAACAAATGGATGGAGATTTTTCCTTGTGATTGGGTTGTTCAACGGCATATTTATTGGCTTAGGCATAGTCCATGGGACTATCGAAGGAAGTGAAGGAGTTGCTGATATTCCAGGAAGTGGTGGGCAAAGAGGTACAGAAGTTTATTTCCAACTTCAGGAAGGACCGGAAGGATGTAAAAACGATGAAGTATTATCATAGACGAATCACCGAGTAGCGAGGTTTGGTGGAAAAATTTGAAAACAACCACGTAAAATTACTGCCGCACAAGGAGGTCTGTAGAGACGACGAATACTTTGCGACGAATTTTCCTGGATATGTAGAAAATTTAGTGTCAGGGTGGCTTAAAGTATTCGAGACGGATTTAGCAACAATTGAGGCACCGTGTGTGTCTCCGTTAAAGAGCAAAGAAGACGTACAGGACGAGTTGAAAGCAGTAAAAACAGAGGTGAATCTTTTCACCTAGAGGGTATTCGAACATTTCGAAGCCAGCGCAGGTAAGACTGAAGCCCAGACGTTGTGGGAGGAGGCCAGATTAAGGGGTAGAATATCGCCTTAGGAAGCAGCAGATTTGGCGCTGACTGCTATCTTGTTGGGGTCCGTATCTGCTTGTCGGCGAGAGACGTCCTCTGGAATGTCCTGTCGCGGGAACCTGTAAAACCTACACCACTTTATTAAATGAGCACTGCACTATTTTGGGTTTAAAAACAACAAGAAGTTTATTCTTAAAATTCTAGTTCTTATATACTATTTACAAATGAACATTACCGTCTACGTCTTGACTTTTCTGGTGTTCCAGTTACGCAATTGTTATTTGGTGTCAGTTGCTCAGGCCAACTGACCTACTGAAAGTAAAAGTGTCGTCGGTGCATTCTAAATGCCCCTCGTCAGCTTGACTGCGGAACTGTGACACCCTAAAAGTTTACATCATAATTAATGAATAATTACTATTCATTTACAATACTTGCACCCTAAAAATATGTGCGTTCTTAATGAATTTAATAAGAGCCGGTGCTGTGAGTCACCTACGCGTAAGTAGCTTGATTCTAACTCACAACATCCCTCCCCACTTTCTAAAAGAAGTTAGTGCAACTAACTTCCATAAAATCTCTACAATATTTTTCTTGCGCTGTAAACAATTATGTGCATCTATTTAACTCTATAGTACATAAATATAATTTGTTTTATTTTTTCCATGAAATCGCCTTGTTTGGGTTCTATCACGGTTTTCTCTTCCTTTTTTATTCTTTTCTTTTCCATATATTTTAAATTATAATTTGTTTTATTTTTTCCATGAAATAGCCTTGTTTGGGTTCTATCACGGTTTTCTCTTCCTTTTTTATTCTTTTCTTTTCCATATATTTTTTTTTCTAGCTTTTATTTTCTTTTGTAGTTTTCTTTCTTTTAATTTTATTTTTTTTCTTTACTTTGTTTTTGTTTTTTTTTGTTTTTTTTTTATTTTTATCCATCATTATTTTTTTATATTCCCCTTTTTATAATTTGGTCTTTCATTGACTCTTTTCTCATTGGCGTATATACAAATATCTAAACAATAACACAATTCTATTCTATACATAAAACCTTATATTATACTGCGCCCTCTGCTATCTGCTGGTCCAGTTGACGACTGCCGTTGTCGGGGTGATTGTTGTGTTGCGCCGTTGGTGTGGTTGATTCGAGTCTTTGAAGGGCCGCTACTATCCTGCACCATTTCCTTGAAATGAGCGTCGTCACCATCACTACCATCAGGACGAGGCCAGCTATACTGACTACCCCTCCCTTCATCCAGGTGTGCACTATCTCACAGGAATTGGTGAGGTGTGACACCCTTTCCATATCTTCTGCCTCCTTTACCAAGTCGTTGATTGCTCTGCTGTTTGTTGTAAGAGTTTTCCGTAGATCCTTGAAATGCATGAGTGAGCTCCTGTAGTTTCGTCCTTAAACGGTTTGTTCCCATGACTGACGTTGAGAATTTATACCGTGATTCTTCCTGATTTATATGGACCAGTATTATTCCTTTGCCAACCACTCTGCAACCAGATTCAATGGTCATAAAACCGGTGTTTATTAATTCCAACCGTGTGGTTTCGTCTGAGCACACCGCCGTGAAAATCGCCTGGTCGTCAAAATGGTAGCGCCATCTGTTTATGGTTCAGGTGGCTACCAGAATTCCTCCCGTGGCTGGAATGGCTACGTGATCGCATTGGTCTTGCTCATGCTTCAATACTTCTATCTCGCAGTAATCGCTTGCTCGCGTAATTAATTTTCCGGGATGAAAGCATAAACGTTTTGTTGTGCCCACCTCTCGACATTTCCCCTCGTCCTCTATTGATAGGCCAATGTAGTGTTCTTGAGCCTGGCTTGCCGCTATGTAGTCATATCTTGTCTTCGGCAGCACGCACCAATCTGGGTTTAGTCTCTTGGGTATTGGGTACACTTTGTGCATTGTAAATACCTCCAATAACGGCACAGGAATCTTTATGACTACTTTTAACCCGTTCTCCGCCTCTTCTGTGCGAACCTCGGCTAGTTCATAGAACCGCTCCGGTGCCTCTCTGTACCATGAAATTCCTTTCATTGACATTGGTGCTGCCTTGAGCAATTCATCAGACGTCAGGAACAACGGGTGCAGCTTGCCATGTAATAAATCATCGAGCACCACTATCTCCGTTTGCTGTTGATCCTGGAACCTCATAATTTCTTCAGAAACAACTTTTCCCAAAATGAAAGATTCCGCCAAGTTCACCTCTGCTTCCTTTTGTCTCTTTCCAATGCCTTCCAACGCCAAGTGCATCTCTTCCAGCTCTTGGAAAGTCTTATTCACTGCTTCGTGAAGGCCCTGGTAACCTGCTCTCATCACAGTCACCTCTTTTCCCAGTAACGACAACGTTTTTGACTGCTTCCTCTCAAGGTCCTGTAAGTGACCATAAATCCGATCTGAATCTTGGTGATCCATCGTACCGATTGCCCATTTGAGCACTTCACCGCCAACATCTATCAGGGACCGGCGTTTCCTTCCTTTCAGAGACAATGTATTCTCCTTTTCCAAGAATCTTTTTGTTATAGCTTCTATCTCCAAAATAGAAGAGTCGCATCTTCGTTTCAGCTCGGTCCCGCTGGCCACCACATGTCTCTCACACAACCTTCTGGTTGTCTCCTATATTCCTTGAACTGCTCAACAATAATTTTCAACTCCGTTCGTGGAAACTCTGTTACAACCACCCAAAAATCCTTGGCGAACCATACATCTCCTGTTTTCTCCATTAATACATCTGTCTCCGGTAGTTTATCCAACCGCACCCCCGCATGTATCCTGTCGCTAACCGCCATCAACAGCACTAACATAATCTATAAAATGATAAAATTTTACACTAAATAACATATCTCAGCCTAAAAATACAATATTCTCTTCATAAATTGCTTAACCTACAATTGAATGCTACATCATTCAATTCTCCGTCCACTCGTCTTCTCCCCTTACATTCTCGGATTTGCTACCGCATCCCAGAGGAAAAAAGGACTGGACTGTTTTACATTATTGCCATATAGTGCATTAGTTCCGTTTTGACTAATTTTCCATGCTCTTTTCAATACGTGAGTTAACACTTACTATAGTTTCGAACCAAAATATTGATCCTCCGACAAAATCAGATTATAAAAAATAATCCCATTTGCGTCAAAACTTTGTCCATTGCATGACTATACCTTTCATCGCATACAATTACTTTTTATTTAAATTTACTTCTAGCCTGATATGTATATATCCATTAACGATCGTCTCTTCCTAGATCGTACATGACTACATACATACATTCAAGGCACTTTAAATTACCTAGAATTAATTGCTCATTTTCCCAGTCAACCTTTCATTTTTTTTTTGTTTGTTTGTAAATTTCCATACACTAATTTCCTACGTGATACCCCCAAAAATACATTTACATGACGTCTGATGCAGTATGAAAATTTCTGCAGATTTCCAATTTTCCAAGGCATAACTCTATATACTTACTTTTCTTTCTTTCCCAATATACGTTAGTATATATATTCATATCCAACCGTATCATCCGCTTATATCGACCGAAAAACGGAAGTAGCGTAACTTTTAAAAAAAACCCTCGTCAGCAGTCATTTGATACCGAATGGCCTGATTACTGTATCGCCGGTTGAAATGGTCAGCACTTTTCTCTTGTTTCGACACTTATTGCGTAAATTTGCCTTGTCAGATACCCCATACTACTCAATGCTTTTCCCTGTGTTGGCACAATCTCGTAAAAAGTTCTGATCGTTGTGCTATAAAACCACGCTTTCGTAGCGTATTCTTTACAGTAAACCGTATCAGTAAAACATGATAGGAACAACTAACAACATGCAGAATGCCATTGCCAAGTTAGGGCGCTGTGCTCTTATCCACACCCAGGTGTTGCGGGCATTAACCGAAGAGGCGTCACCTTTATTGCACCCAGCAGCGATGGCCCTGGAGCAGCATGAGATGCAACAACTTATGGAAAGATCCTGGGACAACGAATCACAATGGGTTAAGGACATGCTGAACTGCCTCCAAGAGGTGTCCACCCAGTGGGACTATCCTATGGAGGTCCTACTGGCCTGGAGATTAGCTTTTACCATGATGGTAAGACCGGAGAACTCTGCAGTTGAGCAGGCACTAGGGCGCTTGTCTGTGCTGCTCCATCGTCTTCATGAGTTTACGGTGCCGGGGTTTCCCACTGTAAACCCCAAACTTGTAATTAAGCATTATTAAAAATATAAATAAAATCTATATTACCAAAAAAATTTAAAAAAAAATCCTGAGTTATTCTTTATAACATTTTTCAGTCACATCGTCAGTATCCCCGATATTAATGATAATCCTCTCAAGGACTCCTTTCTCTAATGCATCTCCTACAACCTCCATGTATGACCGTTCTCCTAACCCATACCCTTTCTTTTTCTCATACACTAATTATTATTATTTTTCTTTCACTTCATATATTATTAATTAATCTTTCTTCATATTCCACTACGGCGGAGTTACGAACAAATATACGTTAGCACATCCAATCTGTACACTATCCACATATATACGTATATACTCACCTTACCAACAGTGTTACTGCTTTCATTTCATTAACCGCCGTATGTATGTATGTACATATTTGAAGTTAAGTTTTATATTACTTACCCACGACTGTCTTATTATTTTATTTTATTTTTAAATTACGTGTAATATTTATCATTTAATATAAAAAAAATATATATTTTTCCCTACTGTGCTTCGTTCGGCCATAGTGCATAATAAGCAAATTTTTTTATTGCGTCAACTTTACTTGCTCGAGTTTAATTGGCACACTTCTGCTGGCCTTGACTTTGAAAATCGGAGCTGTGTGTGTTATTTGATACACACACGTACATGTTTACGTTGTTATTCTTGTGTTTACACTTGTAAAACACCGCTAAAACATGTCTTCAGTTGTGTGGTCTAATGTGGAATAATTTCAACAAGTTATTATGTACCTTTTTATTTTTTCCCTTAATCGTTACGACCGTTGTAACTGGGCTTTGGATCTCTGCTACTACATAGGGACCTATCCACACAGGTGAGAATTTGTTTCTCCTAGCCTGATTCTTCATTAGTACTTGATCACCCACATGAAAAACTACTGGGTTTAGTACCTTGTTATAAGCTTCCCTGGCCACTCGTTTAGCACATTCCTGGTTTTCTCTAACCAATTCGTGCGCTCGCTGCAACTGATATTTTTGTACTTTATTGGGGTCATCAGCATTGTATACAGGCGCACATTTGCGCTTCAAATTCGCTGGCATGTTGAAATCAAACCCGTAGAGTGTTCTAAACGGAGTTTGCTTCGTTGATACATGCACAGTATGGTTGTGTACATGCATTGCAGTGGTTAACCATTGATCCCAATTCGAGCCGTCTTCTTTGGCAAAACTGCGCAAGTACTCGGCCAGAGGTCGATGACTATGTTCCAATGAGCCATTTGCCTGTGGATGATATGGTGTTATGTGCAACTTCTTGATTCCCAGCATTTTACACGTTTCTGGGAATAGTTTTGATACGAAATTTGAACCATTGTCGGTTATCAAAACCTTAGGTATGTTGTATCGTGCTATAATTTCATCAAAGAATGCTTTGGCCACCGTACTTGCTTCAGCATCGGGTATAGCCACGCACACCATATACTTTGAGAAATCGTCTCGGAACGTCAATATGTATTTATTGCCCGAAACAGTTTCAGGTAAAATACCTACAATATCCATATGAACCTTATCAAATGGTTGTTTTGGTGTCTCCGTTAACACCATAGGCATCTTTGTTAGCCTTGAACTTTTGTTGGCCTGGCACTTTGGGCAACTTCTTACATATTTTTTTATGTCTTTGAGCATACCTTTCCATCCGTATACTCGCCTAATTCTGTCATGGGTTTTCCAGAATCCCTGGTGTCCACCTAGAGGTGAATCATGGAAACCCTTTAACACAGCCTGGATATCCTTTGTATCCCCCAGCCATTCTACATTACTGGCTGCTTGTTCATTGGCATCGAAACCCGCATTGCTAACATATCTTGTAGCATCTTTTATCCTTCTGCATTCTCTCGGCCTTCTCCTTATCCGACCGTGCTTTGGACCTTGTTTGCACTATTGATACTTTCTGTGCCTGCGGTACTCTGCTGAGTGCATCGGCATTCAGATTCTTTTTCCCAGGTTTGTATATGATTTCAAAATCATACTCAGACAATTTGTGTCTGAACCTGGCTAGCCTAGACGTTTGGTCTTTCAAATTGGCTATGCCTCTTAACGGCTGGTGATCAGTATATATCCTAAATGGGCGTCCTAGCAGATATGCTCTAAAATTCTTCGTAGCCCATACTATGGCTAGAAATTCCTTTTCTATTGTGGAGTATCTCTTCTCCGTGTCGCTAAACGCTCTGCTTGCGAATGCTATTGGTCGGTCATTACCGACTTCCCCTTGTGACAATACTGCCCCTAATGCTTCATTGCTAGCATCAGTGGTCAACAAAAAAGTTTGTTCAAAGTCGGGGTATGCCAAAATTGGTGGCGAGCTAATTATCTCCTTTAGCCTCTCGAATGCTTGCTGACATCTCGCTGTCCATTCGAACTTTGCTTCTTTTCGTAGCAACTTGTTGATTGGCAAGGCAATTCCGGCTAGTCCTTCCACGAACTTTCTATAATAGTTCACTAGTCCTAGGAATGCTTGCACTTCTTTTCTGTTTCTTGGAACCGCTAAATTTCTAACGCATTCCACCTTCTGCGGGTCAGGCAGTGCTCCTGCCTCTGAGCAACGATGGCCTAAATAAACCACCTCTCTCCGCAAGAATTGACACTTCTCCGTGTTCAATTTCAAATTGTGTTCTCGCAATTTCTGGAGCACCTTGCACAAGCGATGCGAATGCTGCTGCAAGTTCTTCCCATAAATTACAATATCATCGAGATACACAAAACAATCTAACCCTTGTAAGCCTGTTAGCACATGGTTCATTAGCCGTTGGAAGGTAGCCGGTGCTCCTGTTAATCCAAACGGCATTCTATTGAACTCATAATGGCCTAAGCCGGTGCTGAACGCGGTTTTCTGCTTATCTTGGGTATCCACCAGGACTTGGTGGTAGCCACTCGCTAAATCAAGTGTAGAAAAATATCTACTGTGTCCCAATTGATCCAGAATTTCTTCTATCCTTGGTATCGGGAACACCTGCTTGATAGTGGCGTCGTTCAATTTCCTAAAATCGACGACCATTCTCCACTTCTTCTGGCCCTGAGCACCTCCCTTCTTTGGCACCAAAATTATTGGTGAATTCCAAGGCGAGATACTGGGCGAAATATTGTTATCCTTTAACATTCCTTCCACTTGCCTATTTACCTCATCTTTGTGAGCCTGTGGCAACCTGTATTGCTTCTGGTTAATCGGTGCTTGATCCACCCTAGTAGGTATTTCATGCTCTACCTCTGGTGTATACGTTAACTGGTCCCCTTCCAGCAAAAATATGTCATGGAATGACATACAAATGGCTTCTATTGATGCCTTCTCTTCTGAATTTGCGCTTGGGTCTAACTTTAGTGATTCTAGCACTCTCTCCATTCTTTTTCTTATATCTACTTGCTTAATCTGATTCACCGATCCGTAAATCGGTTCCTTAAAACTATCATAACTAATGAACTTAGGCCTAAAATCCTTATCCATATAGTAGTCCTTTTCTGACGTATTTAGTACACAAGCGTACACTTTACCCTTATTAACGTGCGTTATGGTCTCTCCCATATATACGCCGTCCGCTAGCTGCTGCTTGTGCAAAACAACAGTCCTGAGTTTCGTGTTTACACGCATAGTAACCTATTCACGGTTCCTTCCTGCCATGACTTTAATGGGAGAGTAAGGATTCTATTCTTATTATCATCATAAAATGATAACTGTTTTACTAGCGCATCCAGTATGGTGCGGCCCCAGAGATTATCGCGGCCAATTATCCCATCGGCCGGGATACCTTCCCTATCCAATTCAACTGCGTGCACTCTAAAACTCATTCCCTGAACTTTACTGTGCCCTATTTTAAGTGACCCCAGTGTTCTGATGCAACCTCCGAACGCTCCTTTAAGCGTTCTTACTTTTTTTGGGTTAATAACTAGTCCTTTCCGTAAAACACTAGATTTTACGAGGCTAGTATCCGCCCCTGAATCTACCAAAAGCACTAGCTTTCCACTAGCTGCCTCCTTGCAGGGTATCTCGATGAAAGCATCTCCTACCCTGCTCACAACGAAACAACGCCCTTTTGACTCCAAAATGGACGCGTATCTACTTCCTAACCCTTCCAATTTTCTCCTCCATGCACCACAGTTATCCCTTACAATCCTATACTCCCTCAAAATTACCGCTAACACCTTAACTATACATCCTCGTACCACGTACGTGGAGATTGGCCTATACTCTCTAATCATATTGAAACTTAATCTTAGTACTAGAACCACTACAGTTATCCAAATCAGTGCGCAATTAAAAATTTTCTCCCGGAGAGACTCTTGCTCCTCCGTAACTTGAACCATTGTTCTTACAATTCTTGGTACGTGGTATTGGAGAGCCTCTTGCTCCTCCTTTTCCTGTACTGTACTTCCTACATTACCAGTCACACGTACCTTCGGCCTAACTGTTACTTCCTTTCTTTTGGCTTTCCAGTCTACTGGCCTCGACTGGGCCGCTGGAAGTTTCCCTGGTTCCTTTGTTGGAACTGCCTATCCCTGCACTCCACAGCTCGATGTCCCATCCGACCACATGAAAAGCATTTCACCCCCTGTTGGGTGTTGCCTAACCTTTGTCCTCCTCTAGCGTTCCAATTTGGCCGCTGCTGACCATTCCCAGTGCTGAAATGATTTCTCCCTTGGTTATTCCCTTCCGTAGAATTGACTCGATGACTACTGCCCCTGCTGTCCCTTAAGGGTGGATCTGGGCGCCTCGTACCCGGCTGCCTTTCATTTGGATCCCATTTAATATCTATTCGGCACTGCCTCATGACCATATGTTTGGCACTCCATACAATAGGGCGTATTCTTGCGTGTAATGCATTCATCCCTTGTATGGCCTGGCTTATGGCAGAATGAACATGTGGGAGCCCTCTGTACAACCTCCCTGTGCGGATTTCTCTGACACGCGGCTCTGCTGTCGGAGACACCGGGATTATATGCTCCTCTGTACACGTTTGGGACGAAATTATTTCCTTCTCTATCCATGACAGCGGCAGTTAAATTGTCCTGTCTATTTTCAAACATATGTATCTCCCCCAATCCGGCCGTACTCCGTTCCACAAGGACTTGCGCTCGAATTGCTTCTTCTACCAATTCCTCCAGATTTCCTGTTTTGCTATTCAGCATATGAATTTTTAGAGCGGAATTGCGGAGCCCCACTACGAAAGTCGTTAACACTGACTTGTCAACTTCGTACAATAATGCGGTATCACCAACGCCATCGTACTTATTTTTGACTACTTCTTGGGACAACATCCGAAGTGACTCCAAACGCCTGGCAAAGGCGCGAATGTCTTCCACTGCCAGTTGTTTCCCGATTCTAATCTCCTGGGATATATCTTTCAGAGTTCTCTCCTTAAGATAAGTTTTCTTCAGAAGGCCACAAAGCTCATTCACACTGGCGAATTGTTTTGGCAGCACAAGGTTGTACGCATCTCCAAATAACCGTTGCTTTATGCAGTCGAAGAAATCCTGTAACTCATCAGGGCTTATGCTCCGCTTTGCAAGCTCACAACCTTGAATGAACCTACTGAGCTCTGACCTTAAATCTGCTGAAGCAGCACCAGTAAACACAGGTACTAGCCTGGACACGGTCTTGGAGATATCCTCGATACCCATTTTACGTATTCCTGTATTACTTATGACCGGTAAAATTTGAGAGTTATCCTTTTGGGTGTTTTCCAAATTCATTCCCCTTGGATCTGAAATGTATTTGACTAGCGACGGACTCAAACTTATTAGTCTTCGACCGTTTGCCAGTACAGGCGAAATATCACCCACTGTATTGGGACTTTGCAGCTCTGATTCTGGCTCGTTTGACGGATAAACCTGATTCTTATTATCTATTGAACTTCCTGGAGAAAATGGCTCGACACCGATTTCCGATGCGACAAATAAGAACTCCGCTTCACTCTCTCCAGTCAATATTAATCTAGGCTTTACCACACGACCTATCCCTTCCGGAGTTAAATACTCCGGCCAGCGAACTTCTGGTGGCAGAGCTAGTACTATCTGCGTTTGAATTTGAGAGGTTGAAGCCGATCTCACTCTTGCTGACTTGGTGGTTGCCCCGATTCTTTTGAGCTCTAAGTATTCCTTCTCCAGACGCGACGCGGCTTCCTCAGTTTCCCGGAGTTGCCTAGAAAGTACTCTAGTTTTATTTTCGAGAAATTCCGTATTTATCTTCAATTCTTCAGTATCTTTGAAGACTTGGAAAAATTTCTCTTCCGTCCGACTCTGAATAGTAGCTAACGCTTGGTCTGCTGCTTCCAGAGTTGACAGGTTTCCACCGTCTCTCGCTAATCTCCAGAGTACCTGGGCTTCACTCTTGCTGGTTGCCGCTTCCAATTGTTCAAACAATTTTTCTGCGAACAATTTCATGTCAGTTTGCAGAGACCTAAGCTTGTCTCGAGCCCTGTCCTCCTGCGAACTAGGACTATCCTCCTGTTCCTCCAGCTCTTCTAAATCCAACTTGAATTTAGTCAACCAGTCTCGTGTCAAACCGTTGACGTGTAACGCGTAATCCTTGGTGAAGTATTCCTTATCACCACAACAGTCCTTAAATTTTAACAACTCCTCGTTGTTGCTATTGAATACGTTCAACAATGCTTCCAACTCCGTTATGCGCTTGCGGTAGTACGCGCTGTTTTTCCTTGCTTTGCTATCCTTCCTACAATTTCTGATCCTCTTCTGAATTGCCTCGCTCTGTAGCTTTTGAGCTTCCAGCAATTTTATCGCTTCTCTTGGCGTTTCCATAGACCGAACAAATTCTTATCTATGACGCCGTAATAAATTGTACAATCTAGTTTTCTTGCTCTTTATATTTATAAATTGTATTAATAAACAATTTTCTTTAAAAAAAAAAAAAAATAAACAAGTTAAAGTAATTAAACTAACAACTTATGTATAACAAAGATATTATTCTTATAGTCTTTCACGTCTCCTGCAGTGTTGTTCCTCCAATTGGCATACCTCTTGCCACAATCTATTAGCTTGCTCCCACGGCATAGGGACCTCCACTGTTTGCTGTTCCTCCAGTATTTTCCTCAAATACGGCGGAACAGCAAACAGTGAGAGTTCAAAAGGTAGTAACTCGGTTAAGGGAGAAGGCGAGATTTTCACCAGCCGAGGGGGGTGACACAGCATCGCGGATAGCAGCTGTCCAAATAAGAGCGCGAGTAAGGGAGCGAAAGAGTACTGTGGATGACTCCGCGAAGCAGGGGGATGCCATGGGTGACGGTACGACTCCAGAATTACCTTTTGTTACGGACGCTGTAATTGAATTGTCGGACCAGAAGGAGATTGAAACGGTGTTAAAAGATTACCATAATTCTCCTTTGGGGGGTCACCAGGGCTTCATGAAGACGTATATACGTTGTATGGTTTCCAACCTCAAATGCCATCGAATTTGAAACGAAAGCCAGCGCCTTTATATAATACAGACGACTACCCACATCTGTACGTTATCAAGTGCAGAAAGGGCACGAGTTGGCTAGGAAGCAATAGCAATAGGCAATAGGTTGCAATGATGAGTGAATTGAAGCAGAGGTTTTCTTTGCTTGACCTATCCCAAAATTCAGTTCGTGCGGAAAGTGACGGCTGAAATGAGTGAAATTTTTATTAAATAATAATTTCAACCCTGAAAACGAAGAAAATTAAACGTAAGCAAGACAGCGGTACGAAAGAATGAAACCATATATTATGATTCAAGGGCGAGACAGTGTACGAATGCCCTCGTGAAGTAGTAAAAGAACTAATTTTTGCGAGCTGAAAATATGACTTCAATAAAGAATGAAGAAAAAAAAATGGTAAACAATTAAATGCATACAATATTTTGTTTGTTTGTGCGGTTTAGGTAGTCGCATGAACAGCAGAGTCAATAACCGGGGCGTTTATGCAATACGTTATTAAGTTTGTAGCCACTCATACACAGGTTATATGATGCGTTGGCATTTTTGGCATGCGCTATAATGACAAGCGCATATGCCATGTACATATGTATGTATGTCAATAAGTAAGTATGAGCGCGGGTAGCGTGTAAGTTTAATATGAGACATGGTGGTTTGCATGCATATGTTTAGGAGTGTTGGAAAATAGTATTATTAACTTTCGTTAGATTTATAGTTAAAATTCAGAGACCCTTTTTGTACAACTCTGGGTTATAAACCAATGTTGTGCATTCTTCTTTCTCTCTTTTCCTATGTTCGTCAAAGCGCTGCCTAAAATGGCCATTTGATCTTGACCATCGAAAGAGTGAAGAGAGGGTGCAAAACTGCGGTAAGTTTGTAGTATTTGATCATCAATGTACTAGATTTAATTATTTTACAGAATAAACATACGTTCACCCGTAGTTGTTTTAAGCAAACCCTCTTTAGCCAAAGTTGTAGCCGCGACATCTTTATTCGCAGTTTTCGTTTTGTTTTAACTGCGTCGCTTCCACTGCCGAAGCATTGACTATGGAGAATCGCCGAAGCCCTCGGCTCAACAAAGCAGAAGCGGAGATAGGTGAAGTAAAGCCCAGTTCCACCTTGTCTACCGCCTCCGAAAATACCGCTGTTGCAGCCGCAAGTACCAACGCCACCGCCAGTTCATCAGAACTAACTTCAATGTTGGAAATGCAGAAGCAAATCGAGGCGCTTTAAATACAGATAAAAGAATTCCAGGTAAGGTTAGGTGAACAAAATCGCCATTGCCAAGGGCTGGAGACTGCATTGCGTAGCTCAGTGCATCTAGTTAATGATGCACCCATCGCCGCTGCCACAACTATAGTACCCGTCGTTGCGCAATCGTTGACTCCAGCTGCACGTGCCCCAGTACATAACCTCCCAAATTTGTCGGCTAGCGCAACAACAGCTAACATCACGCCATCTGCCGTAAACAGTTATGAACACGACACGACGTCGACTATCGCGAGCAGCGATGCCGTGCCGCTAGTGCCGCAAGCAACTGAGAACAGTTACGGGTTTTCTTCGTTGCCGACGTCAACTGCGAGCGCCGTCTTTGCGCCAATATATGCAATAACGAACCAATCGCACCCTACACTAAGTCATTCCGGCGTGTCTTATACATCGCCACTGGCCTTTAACAATTTCAACAATTTTACGCGTACGCCTATGCCAACAAATGAGTTATCATTTTTGTGAAATTCAACAACAGTGCCACGAAAATTGCAAGATTTGCCCGAGTTCAATGGGGAACCAGAAGACTGGCCTATCTTTTATACATCCTACATCCAGTCGACTTCAGCGTACAACTACACCAATCTGGAAAATAATCAGCGGTTGCAGAAAGCTATTAAAAGAGAAGCGCGCGAGGTGATTAAATAGCTTTTAATTCACCCAGATAACGTCGGTGCCGCCATAGAACAGCTTCGCTTTCGCTTCGGACGTCCCGAACAACTAATCCAGAGCCAGTTACGTCAAGCAAGGGAGTTGCCTAATATTTCGGATAATGCATTGTCCAAGTTGGTGCCCTTTGCTACCAAGGTGAAAAATTTATCAATATTCCTGCAATCTGTGAATGGCCAACAACACATCGCCAATCCTACGCTATTGGAGGAATTAGTGTCGAAGCTCCCAATGAGTAGAAAACTGGAGTGGGCTAGAGTAGCCGCCTCCATACAGCCGTATCCGACAATTATACATTTTAGCGATTGGGTAACTGAACTTGCAATTATTGGATGAAGGTTCTTCGATTACAATGTTAGACAGCGAATTAGCCAAGCAGTTAGGTGTACGTGGCCATCAACACAGTTTAAATATACAATGGTTTGGAGGAAGGGCAGCGCAAGAGCCGTCTGAGGTTTTCAACATTGAAATCAGCGGGACAGGTAAAAAAAAGCGCCATCTGCTGCGCAATGTATATGCCGTAGCTAACCCCGATTTGCCCACGCAGAGTTTAAGTCGTGTCGATCTAAAGCGTGGAGACAAATCAATTTCGTCTCTCCCCTTCCAGCCGTATTCCGATACTGTACCTCAGCTTTTGATTGGAATTGATCACGCACACCTAGGCTTACCGACTTATATAAAAAGGGTTAGCGATCAAGGTCCGTACGCTTGCAACACTGAACTGGGATGGGTAGTTTTCGGACCAACTAGGCGAGCGCCGTTAGCCACGCACTCTTGCTTGTTTGTGCGCACACAAGAAGAAGAAGAAGAAGACTTACATCAACTTGTGACCGACTATTTCAATGTTGAGGGTCTCGGTGTTAGACCTTCACCGCCTGTTGAAAGCAGCGATGATGTCAGAGCTAAGCAGTTACTTGAAGGGGCAACTAAGCGAGTGGAAGGTCGGTTTGAAACGGGTCTATTATGGAAAGACGATGACGTACGACTGCCCGATAATTATACTGCCGCTTTACACAGACAAAGACGATACACTATAAGACGTTACATTGCTCTCTTGAGTGAGAATCAACATATTGAAGTTGCTGGCAACCACATTGGAATTCAGATAGGCAATTTCACGAAGCAGTCGTCAATATGTATCCATCGGCAGTCACACACATGACTATTGTTGTATTGCATTCGTATGAATAATTTAGTGTGTGTGTTTTTGTGTGTGCTCACAGCAGAAGCGACTAATTTGAAATCAAACTTTTATTTTCTGTTCTGTGTGGCTGGGGTAAAATACACAAGAATGAATTTTCTGTATGGCAAAGGTTTCTTATTCGGAAAGTGGGGCTGAAAACAAAGCATTTGTGGTTTTGCGTATAAGAAAGATTTGCCATGTCATGACGAAGCATAATGCCTGCATATTAGAACACTTGACAATATAAAATAAATATGCATGCATAGGATCTTTTATAAAGATCGAAGCGCAAGTGGTAAAGCGTTGGTCTATCAATTTTATGATGCCGGGTTCAAGTCTGCTGAGAAATATGTTTATTTTTTTAATTGTTCATCCTTTTTTTGAAAGCAAACTAATAATTATTTTTATAAAAAATAATAAGAATAGTTTCTACTTTAGCATAAATTATCCAGTATTAAATAATTTTACTATACCACATTCAATTGCTGCTGCTATAGCAGATCTTTACAGCAAAGAAAATTATATCTTCTAAAAATAGTCATAACGATGTTTCTTAACTCACATACATACATATATAAATTCATGTGCGCATGAAACTGTGTTAGTTTTGTACGATTTCAATACCTTTGTTTATGTTAGTTTTTTGATGCTTTTGCGCAATTCGTCTGAAGAAGCTCATAAATTTCACAAAATCTAATCCAATCAAACATTTAGTTTGTCAATGAATATGTGCAATTTTAGGTTTTTAATGAATATGTGCAATTTTAGGTTTATATGTGCAATTTTTTAAGTTTTTGTTTTTCGTATATTGAATTTTAATCTTATGGTAGGAAAAGGAAGAATTTTGCAGATGTATTTCATATCATATTTCTTTTATATTAATACATTATTTACAAAATAATAATTAACTTAAATTAATATCATTATAATATATAAAAAAAAAACATGCAGTTGCATAGAAGAACTTAGACTGCAAATAATTAAAAAATAAAACTGAAAAGAAGTCTCAACTATTATTCACGAATATAGGTCAAGACGCATTATTTTATTTAAAGTATTTTCTATATACATGTGTATGTATGTAAGTGGATACACATCCAAAGACAAGTTCACACGCACAAAGAAGCACAAAGCAGAAAGAAGTTTTTGCTCATTTTTATTAGTTTCCATAACTCAAGTCTCAACGTCAAAGCGATTGTGTTGCCGGTTGTAGTATTTCGAATGGCGTTTGTGAAAAAACATGCAAGCAAGTCGACTTGGGTGAGCCCTGCACACATAATGTACATATACATTTTTAGAGATAAATGTCAAATGTAATGGGCAAAAATACGCACCTTATATTAAAATATGTTTTACTAAACATTATTTATCCTAATAAAAATTTAAAATTTCTGGATTTTTAAATACTTGAAATAATTTTTTATAGATTTTTTATTATAATAATTTTCGATTATAAAGTGGTTTATTATGCGTTAGAACAGAATCATTGTTAAACTACATTTTTCCATAGGAAATAAATGTTTATATATAGGTTATTGTATTGTATAAGGTTTTATATACAAAACTTTGTAAATCAATTTATAAAAAGAAGATATGCACTTTATACTAGATATTGAAGTTCATAAAATTTACTTCAAACATGAACATCATATACTATGTAAATGCGGAGAATCAGTGTTCATAGATATGTAGGCTCATATTCATGTACGTACAAGTGGTTTAATTTATAATAGAGTGTGGTAATAGTATTTCAAGCTGATCTGACAAAGTAAAAAAAAATCGTTTAAAACAAATGGCCCTAACTTCTATACGGTACGTATTACACCTATCAAAGTTTGCAACATACAAATGCATGTAACTTTTTACTGGAGCGTCATAAAACCTTGAAATTTTGTAACAATAAAGTACTCGAGCCTCTTGTCAATTTAAGCTATCGCTCAAAGCTATGCTACCCTTGAGTCCCAAATCGAACACTGATAAATCTTCAAATGACCCTAACTTCTATACGGTACGTTGAATGTACCATTAATCTAAAAATTATTTAGATACATTTTCTGATGCAATGGGCAATAGACGCACATATGAATATTGAAATATTAACACTAATTTTAGTAAAATTGGTTTTTTGTGCATAATTATTCTTTCTTCGGATAGACTCAAAAAATGTTTGATCACATGCTGCTAACGCGAAAATATGAAATATAAGATCGAAAGAGTAAATTGTGCTGATATTTGTCCATACTGAAAATATTGACATATCTAAAACTTCATGACAAATTGAATTCTAATTCTGCTTCACTTTATATTTAAAGAAGCCACACCGCACACCATACAACAATAACTCCAATCCAGACAAAAAGGCGCTTTATTTTCATTTCATTTCATTCTTTTTATGGCACAATTCACTACCTCACAAATGATCAGAAGACAAATATGTGCATACATACATACATATCTACATTGATCTGTATTTTTGGATGTGCATATAAGTTAATCACATTGGTGTTATTAAAGTTAAAAAAATATTTTTTATTGGTGCTATGCACCTTCTGGTGCAGCCATGAAGTTTTGCTGTGCGATTCGATGGTAGCTTTTTTGGGGATAAAACAATAAATTAAATAAATACATGTTATTATTTATTAATTTTATACACCAATTTTTTCTTTTTTTTACTAATTTACAATATAAATTTTAAAAATATTCCCATAATTAGTTATAATGCCTCGTCTTCGATTGCTATGATTGAAATTCGTTTTCATTCCAATTCCAACAAATAAATAAATAACATTTTTGCATTCATATCCATCCACACAGATGCATGCCGTAAACATGAAAGCAAGCATACAAACATTTGCACATGTAGTAAACACACACGCTCATATAGAACGCAAACACCAGAATGTGTATCGACATGTTTTGCCTTTGCATTGCCGAGCACACTTCGGGTTTTGGTCCAATAGGCAGCCACGGTTTTTTAACTCATTTAGCTGAGTGAAGAGAGCAATGTAACGTCTTATACTATATTGTCTTGTCACAGACTTGAAGGCATCGAGAAAAAGATGAAACGTGATGCAACGTTTGCAACAACGTACAAAGGTGTCATCGAAGGGTACTTGAGCAAAGGGTACGCTCGAAAACTTACACTTGAGGAAGCGAGTTTGACTTCACCAAGGAAGTGGTATCTACCGCACTTCGGCGTCGTCAACCCAAATAAACCGAAAAATTTACGTTTTGTTTTTGACGCAGCCGCTCAAGTTGGAGGGGTATCTCTGAACTCGATGTTGTTAAAGGGGCCACAGCTCTACATATCCTAGATTTTGTTTAATTTTAGAACACGTGCAGTTGCAGTCTGCGGAGACATCAAAGAGATGTTCCACCAGGTAGCTATACAGCCAGCTGATAGGTGCGCACAGCGTTTTCTATGGCGTGATGGCGAGAATAATAAGCCGCCGGAGTATGCAATGAGGGTGATGATTTTCGGCGCCGCGTGCTCGCCCTGCTCTGCGCAATATGTCATGAGACTGAACGCCAGGGAGCACCGTGAAAGTCACCCTCGTGCGATTAAAGCTATCTTTGATCACCATTATATTGATGATTTTGTCGACAGTTTTAGTTCGACTCAAGAGGCCATAGATATCTCAAAGCAGGTTCGCGAAATTCACAGCGATGGTGGGTTCGAATTACACGGATTCGTATCGAACTCAAAGGAAGTAGTTAAAGAATTGGATGGCAGTACGACAGCGAAACAGATCGCTGCAGGTGAGAGTACAGAGAAGGTTCTTGGGTTATATTGGGAATCGACAAGCGATAATTTTAAATTTAATCTGAAGTTCCATCGTATTGAACATACAGTAATCGCAGGCGAGAGGAGTCCTACAAAAAGAGAACTCCTTAGCATTATTATGTCAACGTTTGACCCGCTGGGGTTTTTAAGCTATTTTACCGTTGCAGCCAAATATCTTATGCGTGAAGTTTGGCGTCGTGAAGTCCGTTGGGATGAGTCCATCCCTAACGACGTGAACGTATTATGGGAACAGATGCACAAGGTAACGGAATTTCGTGTGCAGCGATTCTGCTTCTCTTATGGTGTGCCCCAAGATTTAGAGCTGCATGTGTTTGTTGACGCCAGCGAAGAGGCCTTTGCTGCAGTCGCCTACTGGAGGTCAAGAGGGCCGAATGGTGAAGTTGAAGTTACGTTAGTCTGTGCGAAAACGAAGTGCGCCCCGCTAAAGGCTGTAACCATTCCACGCCTAGAATTGCAAGCAGCTGTGCTAGGCGTACGTCTACGGAAATTGATATTGGACAATCACCAACTGCGCCCTCAACGATGCTGCTTATGGAGCGACTCTAAAACAGTTTTGAAATGGATTGGCAGCGAACATCGACGCTACAAACCGTATGTGGCGCACCGCGTTGCAGAGATTCTAAGCGGGAGTGAAGTTCGCGAATGGCGATGGGCACCAACCAAAGACAATGCAGCCGACGATGCGACAAGAAGCAACAAAAGCGTTGATTTTTCAAAAAAATCTCGCTGGCTGCAGGGACCGATTTTCTTGAGATGCGATGAGGATACGTGGCCAGCTGAAGAAAACGATTCTAGAGTCATTGTGGAAGATGATGAAGAACTCCGCCCCAGATTTGCTTTAATTGCCAGCAACAACATTTTTATTGAATATAATCGTTTTTCAAGTTTAATTAGGTTAAAGAGAGTAGTAGCTCTCGATGTCGTAAACGGGAGCTAGAATATCATGACTATGGGCTTACTGCAGCTGAGATTGAAGCTGCCGAGCATCTGTTATGCCTGCGCGGTCAAACAGAATCATTCGCTTCAGAACGCAACTGTATCATAATTAGTCAAGGTATACCAAAAGCCAGTTCATTAAAACAACTTTCACCATACCTGGACGACGACGGACTACTTCGCGTGCAAGGGCGTATAGATGCAGCCAGCTTCTTGCCTCTCTCCCGACGAAGAGGAACCACTAACACCGAAGCACTTCCTGATTGGCGTAGGTAATGCCTCAAAAGCGCCAACGGCAAATACTCCCGAAGAAAAGGTAATTGGTTTACGCAAACAGTGGCGCATTGCACGGAGCCTAAGGAACGCATTCTGGAAACGATGGGTACTGGAGTATTTGCCGACGCTAACCCGAAGAGTCAAATGGTGTCAGCGAACAGCACCTCTTAGAGAGGGTGATGCAGTATTTATTTGTGATCCGAATGTGCCAAGAAATCTGTGGCGACGTGGAATTGCCGTGTCATGTGGAATTGCCGTGTCGTGTGTTATGTGTTTATTGCTAGATTGACGTCACAGCCCAGCGACGAAATGTCAAACTCAGAAAGAAAATTATAACGGACCTGCGCAATACGTAATCTTCTTCTCCATCATTCTTGCATATCACCAACATTCCAACAAAACAAAGACTTAATTCTAAAACGGACACGGATAGCTATTCACACATATATAGAAAACTTGTACGAGACAAGTAAACATTCAAAATAACAACAACAAACACAAACAGCTGACCTTAGAAAAATTAGGACCACCGTTTAATGTTAGGCAGGTAATATTATATTTAGTCTGTAATTACATTTAAGTTGACAGATCAGAAAATTATAAGTGTCAAGATATTTATTGAATTGAAACATTTTTATATAATTGCTATTAATTGTAGACTCTGAGGATGGTTTCCGGAGGAAACCGAAATATTGGGAACTTTTTAATTAAATAAGAATAAAAATAATTTTTATTTTTGGACCTTGAACTCGTTACAAAACAAATTAATTATTTTTTGTTATTATGTAGTGAGAATTTGGAACTTGTGCCAAGTAGCCAACTTAATTGTCTGAATTTGTTTCTTATTTCGTATTGTTTAAATTTTATGTGTTGTCTATTATTATCCCAAGGTATAAAGATGAAATATTTGAAATTCAACCCAGCGAATTTCAAATATTTCGTCTTTACTTATTAAAGAATGTTTCTCAGAATTCCTGTTAATATATACAACTTGAACAGATTTTTCTTTGTTTATTTCAATACCCCATTTTTTTCGCCAGAGGACTGTATTTTTTATAATTCTTTGCGGCGTATCTGTCGCGGATTCTTCGTCGTGGTTTGACGCTAGGAGTACAGGATCATCCGCAAATGTTTTTATCATGCATCCTGTGCTCCATGCATCCTATTACACTACCTTGAGGTACTCCCGCTGTCAATTGTAAATTATCTGAACATTTATCGCCGTATTTTATGTAGAAGTGTCTGTTGCTTATAAAACTTTTTATTAAGTAATAATAGTATAAAGGTAGTGCATTACTTATTTTATTGAAAAGTCCTTTGTGCCGAACTCTTTCAAACGCTTTAGCATTGTCCAAGAATACCGCCATGCAATACTTCTTTTTATCCATGTCATCGAAAATTTTATCCACAAGTCTGTGGACTTTTTGCACGGTTGAATAATGCCTTCTAAATCCGAAATGGTGGCTTGGAATAACTTTTTTTTGTGTCAAGATAGGTTAGAATTGAACCACAGTATTTTGTCAAATACCTTCGAAAGAATTGACAAAAGGCTGATGTACTTCTTGCGTCTTTGCTTGGTTTCGGGATTGCTATTATTTGAGCTACCTTCCACCAGACTGGAAAAAGGTTTAGTCTAATTATGGCATTAAATATATTTCTAATATATATATATATATATATATATATATATATATATATATATATATATATATATATATATATATATATATATATATATATATATATATATATATATATATATATATATATATATATATATATATATATATATATATATATATATATATATATATATATATATATATATATATATATATATATATATATATATATATATATATATATATATATATATATGTATATATATATATACGAGGTGTGATCAAAAAATAAAGTATTTATTTATTCATCAACAACTATCTTGTCCCCTTCAAAGTAATTGCCCTCAGATATAATACACTTATGCCAGCGTTTTTGCAATCCTCGAAACACTTCTGAAACACTTCTGAAACGCTGAAACGCCAACAGCTCCTGTTTCGATTTTTCTTTTATCTCCTCAATCGTAGCAAAACGCTTTCCTTTCATCGGTGTCTTCAGTTTTGGAAAGAGGAAAAAGTCAGCGGGGGCCAAGTCCGGTGAATACGGTCGTTGAGGCATGATAACGGTTTTCTTTTTGGCCAAAAAGAGTTCCTGAGCGATGTCCATGCGACGTTGTTTTTGCTCAAAATTTTGCAATTTTGGAACAATCTTCGCTGCCGCACGTTTCATGCCTAAAACATCCGTAAAAATTGCTTGGCATGAGCCGATATGCCAACATCATCAGCAGCCTCTCTGATAGTGATTCGACGATTATCCAAAATCATTTTCTTCACTGCGTCAATGCTTTCATCGGTTGTTGACGTGCTCGGGCGACCAGGACGAGCATCGTCATTGACATCTTCTCGGTCTTCCTTAAACCGGTTATACCACAGTTGAACTTGTGTTCTGCTCATAGTAGACTCGCCAAAGGCCACAGTCAACATTTCAAATGGGCTTGCGCATTTAATTTCATTTTTTACACAAAACTGAATACAGTTTCTTTGTTCCATTTTTTCGAATAGTACAAAATCGAAGAGGACACCAAAACACGACTAACCTTTTTATCTATCAAAAACAAACTGACAATCCAAAATGGTTGGTATTGCCAACATATATAACAGACATGTGTACCAACAAAATAGAAAAAAATGCGAACATCGAACATACGTAACTCACGAAAAGATGAAAATAACGGTTATTTTTTGATCACACCTCGTATATAAAATATATATTATTATAGAGTTAGGTAATTCTATTAAAATTTTCCGTTAATGAGGTCTTATCCAGGTGTCTCTTTGCTTTTCACTTTCGAGATTTGTGTTTTAATTTCGGCTATTGTCGTCATTTTTATTTGTATTTTTATTATTATTATTATTATACCTTACACCATAATTAATTATGAGTGCAAGGTGTTGGGGGAATGAGTACTAGCTACAAAGGCTTTCGGCTTGAAGAGAAAAACATTTTTTTATAGAAAGAAGCATTTTGGAGACCAAGCCCGTGGCAGGAGTTGAACCTGCGACCCTTGGGGTGCGAGTCTAGCATGCTTACCACTAGACCACAGAGGGTGGCTCATTTTTATTTTGTTGTAGTGGACATTGTGTAGGTTGTGAAATTGGATATTTTGAGTGTCCATGTCGTTACTGAAAATGTTTGCGAAGTGTTTTGAGAGGGTAGTTGCATTCTGAATGTTCGTTTTCGCCCAGGTATTAGTTTCTGTTAATTTTCTAGTTTGCAATCCTCATATTGTTTTATCGGCGTTCAGTTCTTTTGCCGCTTTATTGAATTTAACTTATTATTCAGGGTATCTAGTAACTTGCCATTTGTTCCTCATTTTGCTTTTTTGTCCTATTTTATACATAATGTGAACTGGGACAGTAGTAATTTGTGATGGGCTCAAAATTGCGGTTGACTGAATTGCTGCTTTGACGATTTGTCATTTAATTATGCTATTCCTGTATCAATTTCTTGATTTGATTTTAATTAAATATTTGTTGTCATGTTATTTTCTATCAATTGGTGAAATTTGTTCCAGTCTGTTTTGTAATTATATAAGCCTCCAGATGTTTTTGTATCCGGCTTGATTTGAAGGGTCAATAGGATTGGAGAATGGTCTGATGATAAATCTAAACATGTTTTTATTGCTAAGTGTTCGTGTAATATTTTTGAAGTCAATTAAATCAGGTAATTTGTTGATGTCTGCTAGCCAGTAAGTTGGCTCACCTGTACTAATAAAGCGACTATTATTTTCTTTGATGCCGCCTTGTAGTTGGCGGCCTCTCGCGTTTGTCAGTCTAGAGCCCCATGTGAAGTTTTTTGCATTATAGTCTCCACCAGCTATGTAACGGCTTCCCAATGATTTGAAATAGTCCATGTATAGAGCCTTTGTGTTATTATGTTTGGGTGGACAGTACAAAGCTGACACGGTAATTGATCCTCTCAAGTCACTTATCTCTATAGAGGTTGCTTGAATGTGATGTGTTTTATATTCTTCTAGTTCTAGACATTAAAACAATTTCTTTATGATAATTGCTGTTCCCCCGTGTGCTCGATTGCCAGGGTGATTTGTGTAATAAATATTATTATTATTATTACTTGAAAGATAATAACTAAATTATTATTTTACAGTGCAACGGGAGCAGTAGCTGCCAGGGCATCAGCTCGAATAAATAGTATAGTTCGCTATGTTATTATAGCTTTTGTCAATAGCATGCGTTTCAGATATTAGCATAATTTCAATTGAATGGTCGCATCTGAAAGTTTTAAGTTCTAGTAAGTGGCGCGATAGTCCATTGTCCTATCCTATTCTGAATGATCGAATTAGACCAACAAATACATAAAAATAAATAAAAAACAAAAGATAGGCAATACAAAAGATAATTGCAACGGTAAATCCTATCCTATGCAACGGAAATTGAAATGGACAAAACTATATAAATGCTGTTTACGAAGAATTTTTAATATTGATTGGATTTTTTATTTGATTTAGCATTCTTTTTTATTTTAATTTAAGAAGAGAGTTAAAAGTACACAACGTAAAAAATTTACTTTGTTATCTGTAATAAGAAAAACGTTATATAAAATTTACAAACAAATTTTAATTATGTATCCACTTTTGTCCACCACTGTATGTCCATACCTACCATGCCTCCTTCTTGCGACCCCTCTCAAAAGCACAAATTAGTACTTCTTTAAAGGTAAAGGGTATTAAACACATTTCAATTGCACACCGGTAAATACATGTATGTTCTATTTTTGGAGTTGCATCACTCGCCAGGTTTCACTAGTATTTAATATTTAAGAACATACAAATTATACAAAAATTTTTTACAGATCTTGTAGCTGTTTCAGAAAACCCACAGATGACTGTGGATCTATCTATAGCACATCAACAATGACGTTCTCAGCAATCGAACCCCAACCTCCAGTTTTGTGAGTGTGCATCAGACAAATATAGTAAAAACGTGTTGCAGCCGAAAACGAATATCATTCTTGGCTTAGAGCATGTAACTTCAATTATTTGGTTGGGATTTATTCCTTGGTCTAAGGTTAAGCTTGTTGGCTTTAGAAACCTTATATATGGGGGAATTCAAAAAATAAATTCTAAATAAAAACATAAATTAAAAAATCTATAAATAATAAGAAAATCAAAGGACAAGCCTTTACTTTCAAATTAATGTGTTTGCACTTATGATTCCCTATTAATATAAGAGAATATAAATGCAAACACAGAAGCGTATACAAATGAATGTGTGTAGGTAATAACAAAAAAATTAAAAAAATGATAATCAAAGTAACAAGATAAATAGAATCGACATAGAATGGACTCCAACATTATAAACATCTAAAGTTTTGTGATTGCAACATTTATTATTATTCGAGTTATGAAGCAACCTTTCAAGATTCTGTACTAAACAGGGGAAGTCGCATATTCCTAATATATCGTATTTGGCTAATAATTTAAAGCAAAATATTTGTATTCCTATTAGCTAATAATTTCCAGTAAAATATTTGTATCAATATGAGTGTGGGACAATTTATTATTATACCCTTTACCTTTAAGAAAGGAAAATAGGGTATACTAATTTTGTGCTTTTGAGAGAGGTTGCAATTTCAAGAAGGAGGCATGGTATGTATGGACATATACGAGTATATACGGATATGATCAGAATAACTTTCTAAACAATTCTTATTTTGCCCGTCCGTCTACGTCTGTGTCCACTTTTCGTCTACACCGTTCGAGGTATCTTAATGAAGTTTTCCAAAAGTATAGTCTGGACAAAGATACATAACCAGATTGCTATATAGGCCGATTTAGACAAAGACCACACTACCTCCCAAATAAGGATCTTTTCTCAAATTTTTAAAAAATACTATAACTTCGGTCAAATTGATGGTATCGTGACGCAGTAGGTATGGATATGTGGGTCCTACTAAACACTATGCAAAAAGTGAAGATCTGGTGGGGATTTATGGGCGAAATTTCACGGGAAGGAACATGTGGACATTATAAAATTGTTAATTTTGGACCGTGTTCAGGTGTTGGTTGATTTATTTGGAGAAGCTAGTTCGTGGTGCGGTGCTTTGAACTTGAAATATAAAATATAACAAACTGTGAAATAGAAGTGCTTATTAATAGTATTTTGCAGTTCCGAATGAAATTTAACAAAGTGGCAACTACGGCAGCGGGTGGAAGAAATCCGAATACAAAATAGCAGCCTATGAGGAATGCGTCTCTCTTACGAAGGACCGAAAAATATGTGTAGATTTAAAAGTTTTATATGTAAATAGTGTGTGTGTGTGTGTGTGTGTTAATAAAATAGTTTAAGTATGCTATAAATATGTAAGTAAGTCACTCCCTCCAAATACAACAAACAGGCTCGAACTACTGGCACTAAACGACAGAACTGACGAACAATTCTACAGTGGGACAAATATAAATTCAACCATACAGAATCAAATAACAAAACGTACTCAATTGAAATTATGCTAATATCTGAAACGCATGCTATTGACAAAAGCTATAATAACATAGCGAACTATACTATTTATTCGAGCTGATGCCCTGGCAGCTACTGCTCCCCTTGCACTGTAAAATAATAATTAAGTTATTATCTTTCAAGTAATAATAATAATAATATTTATTACACAAATCACCCTGGCAATCGAGCACACGGGGGAACAGCAATTATCATAAAGAAATTGTTTTAATGTCTAGAACTAGAAGAATATAAAACACATCACATTCAAGCAACCTCTATAGAGATAAGTGACTTGAGAGGATCAATTACCGTGTCAGCTTTGTACTGTCCACCCAAACATAATAACACAAAGGCTCTATACATGGACTATTTCAAATCATTGGGAAGCCGTTACATAGCTGGTGGAGACTATAATGCAAAAAACTTCACATGGGGCTCTAGACTGACAAACGCGAGAGGCCGCCAACTACAAGGCGGCATCAAAGAAAATAATAGTCGCTTTATTAGTACAGGTGAGCCAACTTACTGGCTAGCAGACATCAACAAATTACCTGATTTAATTGACTTCAAAAATATTACACGAACACTTAGCAATAAAAACATGTTTAGATTTATCATCAGACCATTCTCCAATCCTATTGACCCTTCAAATCAAGCCGGATACAAAAACATCTGGAGGCTTATATAATTACAAAACAGACTGGAACAAATTTCACCAATTGATAGAAAATAACATGCCAACAAATATTTAATTAAAATCAAATCAAGAAATTGATACAGGAATAGCATAATTAAATGACAAATCGTCAAAGCAGCAATTCAGTCAACCGCAATTTTGAGCCCATCACAAATTACTACTGTCCCAGTTCACATTATGTAAAAAATAGGACAAAAAAGCAAAATGAGGAACAAATGGCAAGTTACTAGATACCCTGAATAATAAGGTAAATTCAATAAAGCGGCAAAAGAACTGAACGCCGATAAAACAATATGAGGATTGCAAACTAGAAAATTAACAGAAACTAATACCTGTGCGAAAACGAACATTCAGAATGCAACTACCCTCTCAAAACACTTCGCAAACATTTTCAGTAACGACATGGACACTCAAAATATCCAATTTCACAACCTACACAATGTCCACTACAACAAAATAAAAATGAGCCACCCTCTGTGGTCTAGTGGTAAGCATGCTAGACTCGCACCCCAAGGGTCGCAGGTTCAACTCCTGCCACGGGCTTGGTCTCCAAAATGCTTCTTTCTATAAAAAAATGTTTTTCTCTTCAAGCCGAAAGCCTTTGTAGCTAGTACTCATTCCCCCAACACCTTGCACTCATAATTAATTATGGTGTAAGGTATAATAATAATAATAATAAAAATACAAATAAAAATGACGACAATAGCCGAAATTAAAACACAAATCTCGAAAGTGAAAAGCAAAGAGACACCTGGATAAGACCTCATTAACGGAAAATTTTAATAGAATTTTAATAGAATTACCTAACTCTATAATAATATATATTTTATATACGAGGTGTGATCAAAAAATAACCGTTATTTTAATCTTTTCGTGAGTTACGTATGTTCGATGTTCGCATTTTTTTCTATTTTGTTGGTACACATGTCTGTTATATATGTTGGCAATACCAACCATTTTGGATTGTCAGTTTGTTTTTGATAGATAAAAAGGTTAGTCGTGTTTTGGTGTCCTCTTCGATTTTGTACTATTCGAAAAAATGGAACAAAGAAACTGTATTCAGTTTTGTGTAAAAAATGAAATTAAATGCGCAAGCCCATTTGAAATGTTGACTGTGGCCTTTGGCGAGTCTACTATGAGCAGAACACAAGTTCAACTGTGGTATAACCGGTTTAAGGAAGACCGAGAAGATGTCAATGACGATGCTCGTCCTGGTCGCCCGAGCACGTCAACAACCGATGAAAACATTGACGCAGTGAAGAAAATGATTTTGGATAATCGTCGAATCACTATCAGAGAGGCTGCTGATGATGTTGGCATATCGGCTCATGCCATGCAATTTTTACGGATGTTTTAGGCATGAAACGTGCGGCAGCGAAGATTGTTCCAAAATTGCAAAATTTTGAGCAAAAACAACGTCGCATGGACATCGCTCAGGAACTCTTTTTGGCCAAAAAGAAAACCGTTATCATGCCTCAACGACCGTATTCACCGGACTTGGCCCCCGCTGACTTTTTCCTCTTTCCAAAACTGAAGACACCGATGAAAGGAAAGCGTTTTGCTACGATTGAGGAGATAAAAGAAAAATCGAAACAGGAGCTGTTGGCGTTTCAGCGTTTCAGAAGTGTTTCAGAAGTTTTTCGAGGATTGCAAAAACGCTGGCATAAGTGTATTATATCTGAGGGGAATTACTTTGAAGGGGACAAGATAGTTGTTGATGAATAAATAAATACTTTATTTTTTGATCACACCTCGTATATATATATATATATATATATATATATATATATATATATATATATATATATATATATATATATATATATATATATATATATATATATATATATATATATATATATATATATATATATATATATATATATATATATATATATATATATATATATATATATATATATATATATATATATATATATATATATATATATATATATATATATATATATATATATATATATATATATATATATATATATATATATATATATATATATATATATATATACGAGGTGTGATCAAAAAATAAAGTATTTATTTATTCATCAACAACTATCTTGTCCCCTTCAAAGTAATTCCCCTCAGATATAATACACTTATGCCAGCGTTTTTGCAATCCTCGAAAAACTTCTGAAACACTTCTGAAACGCTGAAACACCAACAGCTCCTGTTTCGATTTTTCTTTTATCTCCTCAATCGTAGCAAAACGCTTTCCTTTCATCGGTGTCTTCAGTTTTGGAAAGAGGAAAAAGTCAGCGGGGGCCAAGTCCGGTGAATACGGTCGTTGAGGCATGATAACGGTTTTCTTTTTGGCCAAAAAGAGTTCCTGAGCGATGTCCATGCGACGTTGTTTTTGCTCAAAATTTTGCAATTTTGGAACAATCTTCGCTGCCGCACGTTTCATGCCTAAAACATCCGTAAAAATTGCTTGGCATGAGCCGATATGCCAACATCATCAGCAGCCTCTCTGATAGTGATTCGACGATTATCCAAAATCATTTTCTTCACTGCGTCAATGTTTTCATCGGTTGTTGACGTGCTCGGGCGACCAGGACGAGCATCGTCATTGACATCTTCTCGGTCTTCCTTAAACCGGTTATACCACAGTTGAACTTGTGTTCTGCTCATAGTAGACTCGCCAAAGGCCACAGTCAACATTTCAAATGGGCTTGCGCATTTAATTTCATTTTTTACACAAAACTGAATACAGTTTCTTTGTTCCATTTTTTCGAATAGTACAAAATCGAAGAGGACACCAAAACACGACTAACCTTTTTATCTATCAAAAACAAACTGACAATCCAAAATGGTTGGTATTGCCAACATATATAACAGACATGTGTACCAACAAAATAGAAAAAAATGCGAACATCGAACATACGTAACTCACGAAAAGATTAAAATAACGGTTATTTTTTGATCACACCTCGTATATAAAATATATATTATTATAGAGTTAGGTAATTCTATTAAAATTCTATTAAAATTTTCCGTTAATGAGGTCTTATCCAGGTGTCTCTTTGCTTTTCACTTTCGAGATTTGTGTTTTAATTTCGGCTATTGTCGTCATTTTTATTTGTATTTTTATTATTATTATTATTATACCTTACACCATAATTAATTATGAGTGCAAGGTGTTGGGGGAATGAGTACTAGCTACAAAGGCTTTCGGCTTGAAGAGAAAAACATTTTTTTATAGAAAGAAGCATTTTGGAGACCAAGCCCGTGGCAGGAGTTGAACCTGCGACCCTTGGGGTGCGAGTCTAGCATGCTTACCACTAGACCACAGAGGGTGGCTCATTTTTATTTTGTTGTAGTGGACATTGTGTAGGTTGTGAAATTGGATATTTTGAGTGTCCATGTCGTTACTGAAAATGTTTGCGAAGTGTTTTGAGAGGGTAGTTGCATTCTGAATGTTCGTTTTCGCTTAGGTAGTAGTTTCTGTTAATTTTCTAGTTTGCAATCCTCATATTGTTTTATCGGCGTTCAGTTCTTTTGCCGCTTTATTGAATTTAACTTATTATTCAGGGTATCTAGTAACTTGCCATTTGTTCCTCATTTTGCTTTTTTGTCCTATTTTATACATAATGTGAACTGGGACAGTAGTAATTTGTGATGGGCTCAAAATTGCGGTTGACTGAATTGCTGCTTTGACGATTTGTCATTTAATTATGCTATTCCTGTATCAATTTCTTGATTTGATTTTAATTAAATATTTGTTGTCATGTTATTTTCTCTCAATTGGTGAAATTTGTTCCAGTCTGTTTTGTAATTATATAAGCCTCCAGATGTTTTTGTATCCGGCTTGCTTTGAAGGGTCAATAGGATTGGAGAATGGTCTGATGATAAATCTAAACATGTTTTTATTGCTAAGTGTTCGTGTAATATTTTTGAAGTCAATTAAATCAGGTAATTTGTTGATGTCTGCTAGCCAGTAAGTTGGCTCACCTGTACTAATAAAGCGACTATTATTTTCTTTGATGCCGCCTTGTAGTTGGCGGCCTCTCGCGTTTGTCAGTCTAGAGCCCCATGTGAAGTTTTTTGCATTATAGTCTCCACCAGCTATGTAACGGCTTCCCAATGATTTGAAATAGTCCATGTATAGAGCCTTTGTGTTATTATGTTTGGGTGGACAGTACAAAGCTGACACGGTAATTGATCCTCTCAAGTCACTTATCTCTATAGAGGTTGCTTGAATGTGATGTGTTTTATATTCTTCTAGTTCTAGACATTAAAACAATTTCTTTATGATAATTGCTGTTCCCCCGTGTGCTCGATTGCCAGGGTGATTTGTGTAATAAATATTATTATTATTATTACTTGAAAGATAATAACTTAATTATTATTTTACAGTGCAAGGGGAGCAGTAGCTGCCAGGGCATCAGCTCGAATAAATAGTATAGTTCGCTATGTTATTATAGCTTTTGTCAATAGCATGCGTTTCAGATATTAGCATAATTTCAATTGAATGGTCGCATCTGAAAGTTTTAAGTTCTAGTAAGTGGCGCGATAGTCCATTGTCGTTCCAAATAGCAAAAGTTATTTTACTTCTGGAAACCATCTAGTTTCGATACGAGCAGTGTCACAATGTTCTTCATACTTGTCATTTAGGTTATTAATAATTTCATAATTATTTTTAAATCTGAGAGATAGTCGTTATGCTGTGTGGGTATCATATTGTTTATTGCTGCGTTCAGGTTTTGTGTTAAGTCGGGTGCTGTATTTATCGCTGTTACTTTAGAAAATGACATTCCAGATATATAGTTTTTATTTGTTTGCACTTTGGGTATATTCACAGATATTTCTGCTGATTTTTGGAATTGTATTTCTAGTGATTTGTAAATCATACAGCCTTTGTAGTTTGCTGTGTGGCTTTCACTAAAGAGAGCGCATTTGATTTGCTGTTTCATAACTGTTCCGACATTGCATTTAGTTGTGCTTTTAACACACACAGGGTCTTTAGTACAATAGTTTTTGGTGTGTCCATATATTTGGCAATTTGTGCATTGTGGAATAGTTCTTTTCTGGTGAGGTGGCTCGAATTTTATTTCACAGTGTAAAAGGTGAGTTGTGGAATATATGTCTTTATTATTATCGTCATGTTGAAAATGTTTAGTAATGCATATCCTAATTCTGCCATATCATATAGTCTTTTTCCGTTGAGTAATGTATATTTCGTAAAATGGCTTTAAATCCATGTTGCTCTTTGGGCTTAAATGTATAAAATTTTGTTTCTTTTTGCCAAAGCAATTTTATTATGTTTGTATAATGTACAGGTTCTGCGGGTTTCAATTTGATTTCGTTTTTGTTCAGCGCTTTCCTCTCGTATTTGATATTTGGTGGCTGATTTAATGCAATTTCCTCGTTTTGTATATACGAGTATATGGGTGGTAGTTTTTGAGTACGTTTTGTTATTTGATTCTGTATGGTTGAATTTATATTTGTCCCACTGTAGAATTGTTCGTCAGTTCTGTCGTTTAGTGCCAGTAGTTCGAGCCTGTTTGTTGTATTTGGAGGGAGTGACTTACTTACATATTTATAACATACTTAAACTATTTTATTAACACACACACACACACACACACACTATTTACATATAAAAGTTTTAAATCTACACATATTTTTCGGTCCTTCGTAAGAGAGACGCATTCCTCATAGGCTGCTATTTTGTATTCGGATTTCTTCCACCCGCTGCCGTAGTTGCCACTTTGTTAAATTTCATTCGGAACTGCAAAATACTATTAATAAGCACTTCTATATATATATATATATATATATATATATATATATATATATATATATATATATATATATATATATATATATATATATAAATATATATATACATATAAATATAAAAATCAACAACCGATGAAAGCATTGACGCAGTGAAGAAAATGATTTTGGATAATCGTCGAATCACTATCAGAGAGGCTGCTGATGATGTTGGCATATCGGCTCATGCCAAGCAATTTTTACGGATGTTTTAGGCATGAAACGTGCGGCAGCGAAGATTGTTCCAAAATTGCAAAATTTTGAGCAAAAACAACGTCGCATGGACATCGCTCAGGAACTCTTTTTGGCCAAAAAGAAAACCGTTATCATGCCTCAACGACCGTATTCACCGGACTTGGCCCCCGCTGACTTTTTCCTCTTTCCAAAACTGAAGACACCGATGAAAGGAAAGCGTTTTGCTACGATTGAGGAGATAAAAGAAAAATCGAAACAGGAGCTGTTGGCGTTTCAGCGTTTCAGAAGTGTTTCAGAAGTGTTTCGAGGATTGCAAAAACGCTGGCATAAGTGTATTATATCTGAGGGCAATTACTTTGAAGGGGACAAGATAGTTGTTGATGAATAAATAAATACTTTATTTTTTGATCACACCTCGTATATATATATATACATATATATATATATATATATATATATATATATATATATATATATATATATATATATATATATATATATATATATATATATATATATATATATATATATATATATATATATATATATATATATATATATATATATATATATATATATATATATATATATATATATATATTAGAAATATATTTAATGCCATAATTAGACTAAACCTTTTTCCAGTCTGGTGGAAGGTAGCTCAAATAATAGCAATCCCGAAACCAAGCAAAGACGCAAGAAGTACATCAGCCTTTTGTCAATTCTTTCGAAGGTATTTGACAAAATACTGTGGTTCAATTCTAACCTATCTTGACACAAAAAAAAGTTATTCCAAGCCACCATTTCGGATTTAGAAGGCATTATTCAACCGTGCAAAAAGTCCACAGACTTGTGGATAAAATTTTCGATGACATGGATAAAAAGAAGTATTGCATGGCGGTATTCTTGGACAATGCTAAAGCGTTTGAAAGAGTTCGGCACAAAGGACTTTTCAATAAAATAAGTAATGCACTACCTTTATACTATTATTACTTAATAAAAAGTTTTATAAGCAACAGACACTTCTACATAAAATACGGCGATAAATGTTCAGATAATTTACAATTGACAGCGGGAGTACCTCAAGGTAGTGTAATAGGATGCATGGAGCACAGGATGCATGATAAAAACATTTGCGGATGATCCTGTACTCCTAGCGTCAAACCACGACGAAGAATCCGCGACAGATACGTCGCAAAGAATTATAAAAAATACTGTTCTCTGGCGAAAAAAATGGGGTATTGAAATAAACAAAGAAAAATCTGTTCAAGTTGTATATATTAACAGGAATTCTGAGAAACATTCTTTAATAAGTAAAGACGAAATATTTGAAATTCGCTGGGTTGAATTTCAAATATTTCATCTTTATACCTTGGGATAATAATAGACAACACATAAAATTTAAACAATACGAAATAAGAAACAAATTCAGACAATTAAGTTGGCTACTTGGCACAAGTTCCAAATTCTCACTACATAATAACAAAAAATAATTAATTTGTTTTGTAACGAGTTCAAGGTCCAAAAATAAAAATTATTTTTATTCTTATTTAATTAAAAAGTTCCCAATATTTCGGTTTCCTCCGGAAACCATCCTCAGGGTCTACAATTAATGGCAATTATATAAAAATGTTTCAATTCAATAAATATCTTGACACTTATAATTTTCTGATCTGTCAACTTAAATGTAATTACAGACTAAATATAATTTTACCTGCCTAACATTAAACGGTGGTCTTAATTTTTCTAAGGTCAGCTGTTTGTGTTTGTTGTTGTTATTTTGAATGTTTACTTGTCTCGTACAAGTTTTCTATATATGTGTGAATAGCTATCCGTGTCCGTTTTATAATTAAGTCTTTGTTTTGTTGGAATGTTGGTGATATGCAAGAATGATGGAGAAGAAGATTACGTATTGCGCAGGTCCGTTATAATTTTCTTTCTGAGTTTGACATTTCGTCGGTGGGCTGTGACGTCAATCTAGCAATAAACACATAAGCCTCGTGTTACACCAACGGCAACGACGCGACACGGCGATGATTAATATACACAAAACTGCACAACAAAGTCCCAAAACCAAAACAATATTTAAATTTACGGCGCCGCAGTCCGACTATATATGAAATTAGTCACCAATTGTGACAAAATCATTTTTCCCCAGAAACTAAAAAAAGGTCTCCTCCGCTCTTTTTTGTGTTTTATGTTTATTTGGATTTCTTATACAATGGAGCGTAGATATACGAAAACAAAATCGCTGCTGGACTGTTCCGCCGGCAACTATGCGAATTGTGCAGTATTATTTATTTTGATTTGGCATTTTTGTTTTGTTTTGTTCTGTTTTTCAGCCGCAATCATAGATTGTCTGATGGTGTGAAGCTCTTGGTATGAGCATACACACTTTTCGCCGTTGTTGTGAGTTTTGTGCAGTTTTGTGTATATTCATCATCGCCGTGTCGCGCCGTTGGTGTGAAACAAGGCTAATGCGGAAAGGTATTTTTTTGACATTTCTCTTTGCAACCATGCTATTGTGACATAGATGCGCAGAACGAAATATTTTTCTACTCCGCATTGCGCAATCTTTGTTTCTATTATTTTTGGGTGATATGTAGCATTTCCAGTAGGTATCGTTTGTTGTAATGTTGTTCTTGTTGTAATACCTGTGCTTCTTCGAAGTTCGGGTGATGTCCACTACGAGCACAGTGATCTGCAAGTGCCGTTTTTGGTTCTAGAGCTGTGCTTCTGTTTTTCCTATCCGATTTGTGCGCTGATATTCTCGTCCTTAATTTGTTTTTGGTCGTACCAATATATATTTACTTTGTCGCATAAATTGGACCCGTCTCCACAACAATTAATTTTGTATATCACGTGCGCCTTATCTAATTTGTCGATCGTACTTTTTGTGTTGGTATAAAGTTGTTGCAGTGCGTTATTCGTTTTATGTGCTATTTGGAACTTTTCTTTATTGTTCCCTTAAGTATGCCATTCACTTGTATATTTTTGTTCTCCTCTCTATTTTAGTATTCTCCTTTTTCACTTTATGGTTTTTAATAAGTCTGTTACGTAGTCTATTCGGGAAAAATATATAAGATAATAATCATAACAATATGGAAATACGGGATAAAAATCTGGGGGACTGAGAGCAAAACCAACATACAGCAAGAATACAATAAAAAATTATCCGTGCAATAACGAAGGCTGACTGGTACTTGACGAATGAAGATATTCATAGTGACTTGAATATTGACACGGTGGAGGAAACCATAAAAAAATGTTGCAGAAAATACATGGAGCGATTAAGGAACCATTAAAATCATCATATGCGACAACTATCGGAAATGGAAAATTTCCCACAAAGAAGACTAAAGAGAATCGCACCCACCGAACTTCCACATAGGTTTTAACATTGTCTTTTGATATTTTGCTTTTCATGTATATTAATATGTATGTACTCGTATGTATAAATAACACATTTACTTGATTAAAAAATATTTGCTCAGGCATTGGCCAGAATATACGAGGGCGGATTGATATTGAAGCTACCTAAGTAGGACAAATACATTGTTTTTTTCAAAAACCATTTATTTCTCAACATAGTCTCCTTTTACTTCGACACACTTAGTAAGACGATATTCCAACTTTTTTATACCATCTGAATAATACGATTTCGGGAACCCCTCAAAATACGCGTTAGTTTCGGTAATCACTTCTTCGTTTGAGATGAATCTTTTTCCTGCGAGCCATTTTTTCAAGTTTGGAAACAGAAAAAGTCACTGGGTGCTAAATCTGGACTATAAGGTGGATGATTAACCAATTCGAAGTGTATTTCACGTAATTTTAGCATCGTATCTAATGCTGTGTGAAGAAAGAGCATTTTTTTCTTCTTTAAATGTGGTCGTTTTTCCTTGAATGCATCAATCAATTGATCCAATAATGTACGATAATACTTTCCTGTGATTGTGGATCCTTTTTCAAGATAATCGATGAGCAATATTCCGTGTGCATCCCAAAATACAATGGCCATAAGCTTGCCAGCCGATTTCACTGCCCTCGCCTTCTTCGGAGCACTTCCACCACCTTCCACCCATTCTTTCGATTGATTTTTGGTTTCAGGTGTGTAGTGGTGGACCCACGTTTCCTCAACAGTTATTAATCGACGCCAAAAATCAACAGGATTACGCTTTATCATGTCCAAACACCGCTGTGAAGTGGTCTGTCGAACTCGTTTTTGTTCGACACTGAGCAAACGCGGCACCCATCGTGCGATAGCTTTTTCATATGCAAATGTTCATGCAAAATGTTGAACACACGTTCATATGATATGTTTACCATTTCAACAATCTCACGCAACTTGACTCGGCGATCAATCATAACGATATCGAGGATTTTCTTGATATTTTCTTCAGTAACCACCTCTTTTGGCCTTCCTGTTGATGGTATTGTTGCAGTGCTTGTTCGGCCGCGTTTAAATTCAGCGATCCAATATTTTACCATGTAATCTGACGGAGCAGACTTACCGTAAAGTTTATCGAGTTTTTCTTTTGTCTCTTTCGCCGTTTTCCCTTTCAAATAATAGTGTTTAATCACTGCACGAAATTCGCTTTTTTCCATTTTTCAAGAAACACAAAAGTTGCTTACTTCAAACGACTATAACAAATAAACTAATCGATGAATTTGGGTGAAATTTTAACAGCTGACGTTTGACAGATCGCAATTTCTAAAAAAAAAGTTTTTGTGTTTGTGCTGCCATCTAGCACTAGGTAGCTTCAATATCAATCCTCGTATAGTATAACTAAATTATACAAATAAGTTTACTTTACTTGCTGAAAAACAGATTGTAAATAAATTGGAGGAAAAAATTATATACTCGTATACATATGTAAGAAAATAAAAATTTATTCTGATTTACGCTTATTGACAATTGAAACAAGTATAAAATAAAATTGGAGCTGCTTCACGTAGAGAAAATCGATTGGCCACCACGCCCATAATGCACTTCTCACCATTCGGCGCACAAATATAAATGGTGATTAAAATTCCCACGATGGCAGCCATTTTAGTCCGTGCATCGTTGAATTGGGTTCATTAGCCAAAGTTCCTTTCATTCCATAAGCAAGCGGCGAAAACATTACGAAGCTATATATTAATATAGATAGCAGACTCCCGAGCAGTACATGCTGTAACCACCTTGGAAGTCGGATAGTTATATAACGGAACATTACTCCTACAAATAAATAGAAACCAAAAGTTAATATGAAGTAATAAATAGAAAATTAGACAAAAAATACCAAATGTGTTAAAAACTAAAATAATTTCAATAAGTGCTTTTGGGCGTACTTATTTATTTAGTTTGGTTTGTTTAAAATTCAAGAAATGGAGTCAAAAGAGAAACCTCAATTTTAATAAGAATTTCCGATGATATTTATGTTCTATTTTTAATTGTGGGAATCTCTGTGTAAACTAAGCAGATTTCTTGAATAACCATTACTTCAAATTACAACTAGAACAGCGTATACGAGGTTTGTTCAAAAATTATCGCGAATTTTGAATTTTCGTGTGCTACGGATGTTCGATTTTAAATTTTTTTGTGGCGTTATGTTGGTACTCATGACCCTAACGTATGTTGACAATCTCGGCCATTTTGAATGTTCAGTCAGTTTTTGACAGCTATTGTGCCCGGACGTGTTTTAGCTTGTCTTCGATGTTTGTCTATCCCGAAAAATGGATCAAAGAATTTGTATCAAATTTTGTGTGAAAAACAACATAAAGTGCGCGGAAATATTCCGAATGATGACTGTTGCATACGGTGAAGCTACTTTAGACAAAAGCAACGTTTATCGGTTGGACAAAATGTTTTCAGAGGGCCGAGAAGATGTGAGCGACGAAGAGCGTTCTGGACGCCCGAGCACGTCAACAACAGACGAAAACATTGATGAAGTAAAGAAACTAGTATTGGCCAAATGTCGAATCACTGTCAAAGAAGTTGCTGAGGACCTAAATATGTCGATTGGCTCGTGTCATTCGATTATCACCAACAGTTTGGGCATGAGGCGGGTCGCCGCAAAATTCGTACCAAAATTACTCAATTTCGACCAAAAGCAGCATCGCATTAACATTGTTCAGGAGCTGTTTGAATCTGTCCGTGTCGACCCAAATTTGCTGCAGAGAGTCATAACTGGTGACGAATCAAGGGTCTATGGCTATGACGTAGAAACAAAAGCTCAATCATCCCAATGGAAGCTGCCGCATGAGCCAAGACCGAAAAAAGCACGCCAAGTTCGGTCGAATGTGAAGGTTTTACTGACAGTTTTCTAAACTAAATTTTTCGCAACTAAATTTCATACAAAGTTAACAGTGCTAGTATAAAAAAACGGGACATTTTAAAATCCATACATGATACATGTTTAAAACTAAATTGGTGGACCAAATTTTATTTGATTGATTATATTGACGCTACAAGGCTACACACAAGAAATGGGTTCAGTCAGATAAAGGTCCACCTTTCTCCTTTATAATCAATTTGGGGACATTTCTCCTTTATAATTATTCTGTGTACCTTATCTGAAACCCTATATATGCTCCAAATAATATCTGAATAAAATTTGGTAATAGTGTACATGGTTTAACTATCACACACATATGAGGGTAAAGGGTATTTCGATGTCGGTTTAACCCGAGTACAGCTTTATGTACTTCTTTTCAAATTACAATAACCTGTTACACTAGTTTACACCGAAAATGTACATTTGATGAGAGTTGACTTTTCTTATGTATTTTCATCTGCTGAATTCGAAAATCAAGGTTAAATTTTTTTTCATGAAATAGTTTTTGAAATATTGTAATTTTTGAATTTTTTCGACATTTTTTCATGTGACAAATCATATCTCGAGCTAGAAATGTCCGATTGGGTCGTTTGATGACGAACAAACATGTATAATTGGATCTTTGATCGGTAAAGCGGTTCAAAATATATCGATGAAAATAGGGCACATTTTCAAAAAAAAAAATATTTTACAGTGATTCTGTGCCGGCGGAAAAGTACAAATCATTGTAAAAACGGCTGGTTTCTCTTCATGTACGTAAAGATGATACTTTAATGTAAGAACTAAGACCAACTAGAAGAAAATCGACCGAACAATAACAAAGTTATATGCAATTGAGTGAATAAATCCAAATCCCATATTTTCCGAATATTTTATTTTTTTCGACAATTTATGTGTTGTTTGTTTCGTTAAGTTTGTTTTTAAAGGAACCGTTATTCCTAATGTGTTATACACATCATTAGCTTGTTAATATTGTTTTGTTAATTCAGTCTGTGAGGGAAAACACTGCTGTGAGTTAGTAATATATTAATTTGTAATTTTTGTAACATATATTTTTTTCACCTAGAAATAAACACACACACACGGTTTGTCGGTTGTTTGTATAAATTTGACCTCGATACCTTCGCCGACTGACTTTGTGGCAATGATGATTTTATCCACCTTGTCACGATGCTTAAGTAACTTAATTAAATTGACAATAATCTCCTGGAAAACCATCTGAGCATTCACCACGCCGAAAGGCATAACGTTATGCTCAAACAACCCCTCATTAGTTAAAAGCGCTGTATACTTTTTCGATTCCTCGTTCATTTCCACTTGATAATGGAGGTCATGTCTAGCGTTGTGAAGAACTAGCTAAGCGTAAAAGCTGCTCTTCCACTATTGGCATGACTTAGTTTTTATTAACCGTGACCTCATTCAGTGCGCGACAATCGATGCACATCCGATTCTCGCCGTTGGACTTCTTTACCAAAAGGACTGACGCTGCATGTGGTGAATTGCTTGGACATGTGGTGAATTCGTTGTCCAGCAACTCCTTCAAAATTTTTGATGGTATTGGCAGTGGCGAAAATGGAAGTTGATAGCGTTTACCCAGAATAGGCTTTGGTGTCGTTACCTCTATGGTTATTTGCGCGATCTTCCATCTACCAATTTGGGTAATATCTTCTGGAAACAATTTTCATAAGTAAATAGAAGATTCAGAGCCTTGCTTTTGTCTTCTTCTGATAAGCCGTTGAATACGTTAAAGTCTTCTTTTTTGACTTCTTCTAGATGGAGCACTCCGTTGTCTATCACCATGTAATACCCGTTGTTTTGTAGGACATCGCGACCCAATAAAATGTCGTAGGATAGCAAGTTATCAGCGACAAAGTAGAGAGTCACTTGATGTTGAACGTTATCAACCTTGGCAATTACATTAACTTGTCGAGTCACTTGTACTTTGGACCCACCGAATCCTGTGAAGCATATGTTAGCTTCCGGTTTCAGCATACCGTTTGCTGCTTATGCGCGTATCAAAGAACATACGCTGCCCGTATCGATGAAAGCTTCACGTTTCTTTCCGTTTAACTACACTACTGTTATAGCAGGAGCAGCTTCGTCGCGTTCATTGTGGTCACCAATCTTCGCGACTGATGCCTTTTTGTTACAATTCTTGGCTGGTTAACGCACCATCGTTGAGACCACTGATAATGTGAGCGATAATGGATGCATCGTTAATAATACTCCACGCAGTCTTCGCCTTTTTTACGTGTGCGCCTCGTAAGCGTTTTATGTGATTCAGCTGCGTTGACGTTGATGGAAAATCAACCTTTAATGCGTGCACAAATTGCAACCAGTATTGGCAAAATGTTTGAGCGTCCAGCCAACGTTTGGCCATGCCCTTCATTTTATGTTGAACTGCACTCAAAACCAATTCTTGTTTCCAGCCATAGCATCGTTGAAGTAGCTCGGTCCGACATATAAACAGCGCTGCTGACGGAGTACTTCCAATTGGATGGAATTCAGTCATAACACCTACATATCCTGAATCGACATCTTTGGACGTAATGAATCTCGTAGATCATTGGCTGATTCCCAGGTCGATACGCTTGCCCTGATCTAGAATCACCGTTGTCGTTAGAAGTTTGTTGAGTTTCATCGTCGTTTGGTGCCCGTGTCGACTTACGATCCATTGTACCAATAGCTGACGTTAATCCTGCCATCGCTTCTCTCAAACTGTTGATTTGCATTCGCAATTCATTTGTGGAAATCCGTCTTCATAGAGCTCCATCGGATATATTTCTTCTACGCCTAAAAGTTCTTGTAGCTTTGATGCCTTAACTGACTTGGCACCCGTAGGCGGCAAATCATAGCCTCTTAGCCCGTGCAACTGCCTCACCTTTAGCGTATTGAACTTGATAATGTTTCTAACAAAAGTTTTATTAGTAGAAAATTAATATTCTTAAAATATTTATCGTCTTTTACCCTCGCTCTTACGTTGTAAGTTCTTTCGTTTTCTCCTTTCTAATGTTACACTGCCGTTGACATCAATTTGCTTATGTCGCAAATTCGTTTCGCAGATTCTGTGGTTGCAAATTATGCTCGCACACACAAGACTAAAAACCAGAGTATACAGAGTAAAGAAACTTAAAAGTCAAACGGCAAAGCAGCGAAATAAAGCAGACGGACGTTGAACATGAAACCACTGAAAATCGTGTTGAATCCACTCAGAATCCTGGTGAATCCACTCAAAATCGTGGTGTGTCCGCTACGGACGTTGGCAGCGAAAAAGTTTATTTTCTATGTGTTCTCTGCTACAAACTAACTAGTTCATGCGTATATGCGTTTTGGAAATTTATCCGTTGACTCGTTGTAGCAGTGAAGTATTAGCGTCGTTTCGCGGCTTCAATTCGTAGCTGCGCAGTGGATACTGTAGCAGTGAACTCATCCGTACAACAAGCGCTCGGTCGTTGCGTGCCTGAAGTTGTCTCCTATACCTTTAATCGTTGCGTGGCTGAACTTGCAAGCTGTACTTTTGTAGAACGTTGTTCTGCTTGGTGGTTTGCGATTCGTCGCAAATGCTCGCTGTGCCTTCTTACTGCAGACGTTGGCGTTTCGCTGTGGCGTCATTTCATACCACTCGTACTTGGCTGCGCCGTTGAGACTCTTCCGTGCAACGGATGATACTCCGTTTTGTATATAAGTGCACGTTTGCGTTGCCCTTACCGTTGAAGATTCTCATCGTTTGTGTACTTGCACTTGTACACCATTAAACTACGCCGACGTTTTCTTTCGTTGTAAGCGCTATGGATACACAAATCCCACTTCTGAGATGTGATGAGATCGACAATAATAACACCAATTTTAAATATAATTACAATTTATTTGTCAGGATAGCTCATTGATTGTAATTTTAAAAAAATTTATGTATATTAAAAAAAGAATATAAAGATCAAAAGACACGAGTCAATTCTTTTTCGTCCGCACCGTTCGACTTCCTCCATTTCACTACCCGCAAATAGTTCATAGGCCCTGCCAGGCTTGTCATCTGTAGTTGACATTGTATGGGTGGACAGTCAAAAAATTGTATATAAACTATAGTTTTTCCCATGAAAATTTGTAGGTACTTACAAACTTATCTTCAAACATCTCTTATATAAAGGCAATAAATTGTAATATGCTATTCCTTTTAAATTCATTTTCAAATGGATAAATTTGGTTTATTATTTATTTATTATTACCTGTTAACATAGAATTGAAAATTAATGCTGGAAAATAGTGATGAAAGTATAGCACGCGTCCCATTGCCCAAAAAGGTAAGTAGTGTATAACCCATCCAACAAATAACCACATTCCTGCCTTTAATAAAATGTGATCAGGTTCTGTAAAAGATATTAAAATTTATTTATAAGGATACGTATTATAAATATAAATATATATATATATATATATATATATATATATATATATATAAATATATATATATATATATATATATATATATATATATATATATATATATATATATATATATATATATATATATATATATATGAGTGTGTACATAAACTTAAATGTTCTCAACTAATTTTCTACCAAGACCATCCGAGTATCATCAGTAAGATTCATAATATACATTTCTTATACTTCTCGAGTTATATACTTTAAAAATACCAAAAAACTGTCGAAATGGCTATGGTATTGCATTTTGTGGAAATATATTTTTATCTCATTATTGTATATTTTATCTATTCATTGTCTTCTTATTCATAATTTATTATACAGTACCAAAAAATCTTCTTTCTATTGATTATCGGCCACTCATACTAGGTGAATGTAATGTGGACAAATCTTCTTTGTTTGTATTTGGCATTTCTGTCCCTTCACAAGTCGCTACCTACCAGATCTATATACGAGGTGTGATAAAAAAATAACCGTTATTGTGTGATCAAAAAATAAAGTATTTATTTATTCATCAACAACTATAAAGTATTTATTTATTCATCAACAACTATCTTGTCCCCTTCAAAGTAATTCCCTTCAGATATAATACACTTATGCCAGCGTTTTTTCCAATCCTCGAAACACTTCTGAAACGCTTTTTTTGGTATCGCCAACAGCTCCTGTTTTGATTTTTCTTTTATCTCCTCAATTGCAGCAAAACGCTTTCCTTTCATCGGTGTCTTCAGTTCTGGAAATAGGAAAAAGTCAGCGAGGGCCAAGTCCGGTGAATACGGTGGTTGAGGCATGATAACGGTTTTCTTTTTGGCCCAAAACAGCTCCTGAGCGATGTCCATGCGACGTTGTTTTTGCTCAAAATTTAGCAAAACAAACTGACAATCCAAAATGGTTGGTATTGCCAACATATATAACAGACATGTGTACCAACATAACAGAAAAAAAATGCGAACGTCGAACATACGTAACTCACGAAAAGATGAAAATAACGGTTATTTTATGATCACACCGTATGTATAAATGTATGTAAGAGCCTGCTCAGAATTAATTCCAGGATCTGATAGTTTTAAGCAACAATGGAAAGGAATAACATTTCTTGTGGTGTGCCTACGGAGCAATATGCAGCGCTTTCCAAGCTTGAAGCTTAGCTAGAAGTGCGAAACCTTGCAAATATGTAAGCTTGCTTTAAACGGGCTGCAATTTTGTTAGTTGGGGATCTCTGGTTAAAAAGTAACTTGCAATTGAAGAATAATTTCAACTTGCAATTGAAAATTGTTAATCACCAAGTCTGATACTGCTTCCGTTTTCTGTTCGCCTGGTATGAGTGGCGAACTTACTCAATAGAAATAAGACTTTTTTTTATTTATTATTATTATAATACAAGAAAACCTACAAAATCACAATAAATATGAGTACCAATATTTCCATTTTTAAAATAATCAGTAAAAAATTAAATCAAATAAATTATAAATTTCTTAATCACACTTATTCATGTACGCATAAAATTGAGAAAGAATTTGACTTCATCAAATAGTATGTGTTTTTTATATGAAATCTGGCACTTTTGCACAAATTGTCAAACTTCAAAATGTTCAAAAATTCTAAAAATGAAAGAAATAGAATCATCACCATATGAGGTCGTTTGACCCAAATACTGTATACTAGAGATTATTTGGTTTGACCTACTTATTTGTGTAGTATTAATGTGTACATTTTCGAATACATATGTATTCATTAATCACAAGCATACACAAAATTGGCAATACCAACCAAACAAGAAGTGTTTGATTGTGTGTATATTGTATATGCTTTGTCTTCTCCGCACCTCGCTAGCATGTCCATTTTTAAATAAATGTATTCTACCATTCTTCTCGTTTTCTTTATTTTATACGGAAGGAAGCGCAACCTTCTGCATCAAAGAACAACGAAAGACTGCTTATCAACAAGATCAGAAATTGGTTCCACTCGATCAAGTTGCCCTGCAACATTTTCATTTTTACCAACCTGCTGATGGCCATCTACACATTTTAGTACTGAAGAGAGGATGTCGCATATTCTTATTATAGAGTATTTTGTACAACGTCCGGCTGCTTTATTTCGCTGCTGTGCGTTTTATGTTTAAGTTTCTTTTCTCTGTGCTCTCTGCTATTATATCGTATTTGGTAGGTATATCAGGTTTTCAGACACTTCCCAAAAATCCACGATATGAGAGTTAGCATACATATATGATATCATATATCAGAGTAAAATATGATATCATATATCATAGTAAAATATGATATCAGTATGATAGTTATCATATTTGACATCATATGTGATAGATATCATTATGATTAAATTTTCATAACAGTAATACAGAATACAACAGTACTTGCATGATGGTTGTTACATAATAATTAATTAATTAATGCCTACTTATAATATAATACTTATAATGAATTAATGCGTTTCGTGAATAAATAAATAAACAAATATGTCACCATTGGATAAAATTTTAAATATCTTATTAATTTCATTGATATCATAGCGGTTTAACGCAGTGCCTAAGTGAATTAATTTAGTATAGTATATACCCTTATTTTGATTAACATAACTCTTAAATGCAGTGTTCATATTCAGTCCATTTTCCACATTTAAAACTTCATATCATGATACTGTAACCGAATTGTTATCTCTTGTTATATTTTCAAATTGATATACTTTGTCCTGTATGCTGAAAAGCTATCAGGACGTTTTATTGAGAAATATCTTCTATTTAACATAACGAAAGAAAATGAATTGTTTTTAAAGCAACCCAACTTCATGTTTACTTCTTTTGCTGGAATTTTTGTATTTATAAAACTACGTTCCACAGTTCTATTGTATAATTGTGCACATTGATTTTTTTTGTTTTTCAGTTTCTTTTTCAGTTTTTGAGAAAGTTCTCATATTTGAAAACGCTGAATTTTTCTATTGAACCAAAGTTATTGGCATCTTCAATTATATTTATTATATAGGATAGGAAGCTTACGAACAAATTTCTCTAATAAATTATTGACTTTGTCGTAGTTTCTTGGGATGTTTGTTAACAGCAAATGCACTCCGATACTTAATAACAAGAAATGATTATATAACTTCACGTGAAGAATATTTTTTAAAACAACAGGCTCTATATAAAGTAAGAAAAGTCCGGAGTTCTGCAGCCTTCCATCTGTCGATTTCATCAGAAGATCTCGGCTTTCTTTGAAAATAATGCGGAACTTGAGGAAGTATGCTCAGTAGTAAAACGTTAAGATTATTAATTTTAGAGCGTTTAAGAGAATAGCTTTGTTTTCTATGTTTTAACCACGCCCTTAGAAGAATTTTTGTAACTTCGAGAGATACCACGTGCATATAATCTAATGTAAATTGTTTTGGAATATCGGTGGGACGGTCCTCTAAGACGATTTTCTCTTTGTTGTTATAATGTCTTGGTTTCATATCATATGTAACATAACTTGTATCTAATTGTATCATGATATAAATATATCATATATCTGATATAATGATATACTTATGATATTCTATATGATATAATTATATCATATATTCTATCATATAATATTAAATATGATATATATGATCAGCAATATTCATTGACGTGGCTCAAGCTTTTGATAAGGTATGGCATCAAGGACTGATGTTCAAAATCAAAAAGTTTCTTCCAAAAAGCTATCATAAAATTCTTGAGTCTTACTTATCCAATAGACGCTTCAGTGTAAAAGTGAACGAATTTATTTCCGAAGATTTTCCAATTTCAGTCGGTGTGCCCCAGGGTAGCGTTCTAGGCCCTACATTATATGTAATATTCACATCGGATACTCCTATAAGTGAAAGCACGCTAATTTCAACCTTTACGGATGATACTGCCATACTTAGTTGCAATAAATGTTCGATAAAGGCGTCGAGGGCACTACAAGAGCACTTATTTAGGGTAGAAGAATGGCTAGGAATGTGGCGTATAAAGGTCAATGAGCAAAAAAGCAAGCACCTAACATTCTCTTTGTGGCCTGGTACGTGTCCAGTTATTCGGCTCAATAATATCGAGATTCCACAAGCTAATGAAGTCACCTATCTCGGCATTCATTTAGTCAGGCGTTTAACTTGGCGTACGCACATTTTAACCTTAAGTCTAGAATACAAAATCCTCCTATACAATGCAGTTATTAAGCCGATATGGTTGTACTTATTTCAACTATGGGGTAATGCATCCGCTTCTAACATTCCCATAATTCAAAGGTTTCAGTCAAAGATACTTAGGTTAATAATAGGTGCTCTATGGTACATGCGTAACGATAATATTCACAATGACCTGAAAATACCAACAATTATCACAGAAATAAAGTATAGAAAGCAGAAATACATAGCAAAACTGGAAAATTAACCGAATCCACTAGCTAAATCCATCGCAAAACCAATAATATGATCCCGCCTGCAGAGAAGAGACTTTCCGGCCTTTTGAAGAGCAAAGCAGAGCCGAAATTTTGATAGCCAAATTCAATTTGGGTTAAAATTATTTTTTAGTTACTAGTTTTAAGATTTGATGTACTTATAAATAGTTAGGCTTAATTTAAGCAGATTCAATAAATAATAAATTCTTGTAATAAAAAAATAAAAATAAAAAAATATATATGATGTAAATATGATATCATATAAGAGAGGTGCAATTTCATTATATATGATATCACATTTGATAAAATTATGATACTCACATATGATATAATTATGATATTTATATGATATCGTAATTATATCATATATGATATCATATGGTTTGTTGGGTTATTGCAGGTCTCTGATGCACACTTACAAAACTGGGGATGCGGGTTCGATTGCTGGGAAAGGTCATTGTTGATGTGCTATAGATCTATGAAGAGGACTGTGGGTTTTCTGAAACATCTATAAGATCTGTCAAATATTTTTATATAATTTTCCATGTGATATTTATTACAATGGCATAACCACAAAGCACATACATCGGTACATGTCAATATAAACTGGAATATACCCTCTTGTCCAAAACACTGGACGAATACTAATTTTCACTTACATATTTATATTGATTCGTATTTGTATGTACTTAAATATTAAATATTACTCAAACCTGGCGTGCGTTGCTACTCCAAAAATAAGAACATACATATGCATTTAGCGGTGTGCAATTGAAATGTGCTTCAATACCCTTTACCTTTAAAAAAGGTAAAAAGGGTATACTAATTTTGTGCTTTTGAGAGGCGTTGCAATTTCAAGAAGCAGGCGTGGTAGGTATGTACATAAGTATACAGATATGATTAGAATTTCTAAACAATTTTTATTTTGTCCGTCCGTCTGTCAGTCTGTGGCCACTTTTTTTCTATACCGTTAGAGGTATCTTAATGAAATTTTGCAAAAGTATTTCTGGATAAAGATACAGAGCCCGATTAGCTATATGGGCCAATTTGGACAAAGACCACGCCTACCTCCCATATAAGGGACTTTTCTCACCTTTTTGAAAATGACTATAACTTCGGTCCAATTGATGGAATAGTGACGCAATTTGGCCGATATGGATATGTGGGTCCTAGTGAATACTATGCAAAAAGTGGGCGGTATATATTAGCTGCCACGCATCTATTAAAAAATATTCACAACTTAAGATCTGGTAGAGATTTATGAACGAAACAATATGTGGACATTATAAAGCTGCCTGCAAGGAATGCGGTCGATCAGAGTAAATACGAGTACACACCCACTTTTGAAATAAGGAACTTTCGGGTCTAAAATTGAAATTAACCTACCTCGTATTGATGCTATCGGAATAAATTTGTAGAAATGTACATGGGGTCCATAATAGTGTGTATGCAAAATATAGGGATCATAATACAACTGCCACGCCCACAATTAACCAAAAGTCATCACTGGGTTCCTATTTAAGGTTCATAAACGAAATTTAACAGGTGGGTTGCGGATACTAACATTAAACACCACACAAAAAATGGGCGGGTTATTTTTACAGCCACGACCACTATTGAGGAATTATTGTAACTTACGACCTATTCAATATTTTTGGACGAAATTTTATATTAAGACGTATATTGACACTACAAAGCCATACACAAAATATGATCAGATAAAGGCCACGCGCCCCACTAATATAATCAATTCAAGGTACCCTACCGAAAATTGCCGTAGATATCCAAATCAGGGATGTCCACGAAAAATGTATCCGGAGCTAGAGAAAATAACACGACTCACTTCCCACCAAAAACAAAAATGATACAGCAGATAAGTACATACTTGCATTCATATCAATGTAAACAAACGCTCGATAACGCCAGTAAAAAATATTTGCTACGTATAAACTGTACAAATTGAATGCGCTAACATTAATAATATAATAATATAATGCTAGAGAATGGCAAAAATCAACAAATTATGTTAATTTAAGTTCAAATAAATTAAAAAATTGGTATTATGTAAATTAAATTAATTTTAGCTTTAAACAAAATTTAAATCATAGGTAGACACATTACCGCGGGCCTACTGTACATAAAATGTCAAAGAGACACAAACATTTTTGTTTTGTTCGTTCGTGTTCCGCATCCACAAAAACAATAACAAATTTGCTTGTCGCAATTGATATGTTGGTGAAGTGAAGTCGGAGCATCAGGGTAAAGGGCGAGGTACGCTCAATCTGTTTAAAGTATATAAGAATGCCTTCTATTTGCTCGGAGCTACCGGAGCTAATTTTTTTGCCGTGGACATCGCTGCTCCAAATGGTGATTTATGAAACTCGCATGTTAAACTCGCATGTACAAGGAAAGGTAAAGAGTATTTGGAGGTCGGTCTAATCCTACTTCAGACTTCTTTACTCGTTTTATTTTATCTTAATGCTAATGGATACACACCTCTAAATACATATGTTCTTATTTTGGAGTAGCAACGCACTCCGAGCATCGGAACTTTGCCATCATTGGTAATTACATCGCGGTAATGAACGTATTCTTCAACGTTGTAGGGTACATACACACCCACTTACATTCACTTTTATACATGAAACATGGCATGCTCACTGATATAGGTTAGGTTAGGTTAACCTGGCTGGCTTAAAGCCACACATAGACCGATTGGTCCCTAGCGATCCCAGATGGGGTCTGACCTTTATGCAGATTTCCAGTAGACATCTCGTAGGATGTCAACGCTTTTTGCGAATTTGAGCAGTGCTGTCAGCTCCATTCCTGAGATGTCCTCCAATCTCCCAAATTGTGGGACTCCTAAGCATTTTAAGCGCGTTTTTGATAACGCAGGACATATACAAAGATGTTCCAGAGTTTCCCTTACTCCAACCTCCCTACATTTCCTACATTCGTCATTGTCCGTAATTCCTATCTTGTGTGCATGTGCCGCCAGTAAATTATGGCCTGTCATTATACCTATGATAGTTCTGCAGTCTTTTCGTGATAGCGCGAGTATAAATCTCGTCTGTTTCCTATCGTTGACCTTAAACATAGCTTTTGCAATTTTGCAGGTGTTGAAACTGTGCCACCTTGCTTTCACCTGCCTACTCATGTGACCGTCCATTTCATTGAATAGTTCTTTAAGGGGTTTCTGTCTGTCGTTTTCTTGTTCAAGTGGTAAATAGACAGCGTTCTTTGCAATCTCATCTGCTATTTCATTCCCTTCTATGCCTTTTTGACCAGGTACCCAATAGATATGCAGTCTTCTATTTGTGACTAGCCTATCTATGGCTTCCTAGCTCTGTAGGACATTTTTGGATTTTATACTATATGAGGTAATCGCGTGTATCGCTGCCTGGTTGTCCACGTATATGTTTATTTTTGAGTCATTTCATATCTTGGTGTATGCTAGCTCTGCGGCTTTCCTGACAGCGAAAACTTCCGCCGACTGCAGCCTATAAAGCTGCTCTGGTCAGGCAGCTTTATAGGCTGTCTAATTCCTAACTCTGAGCAGTAGATGCACGCTCCCACACCATCCATCGTTTTTGAGCCGTCCGCGTAAAAGTTAAGGATCTTTCGGCTGGGCCTAATGCCCTTACGCCACCCATCCTCTTCGATTGTAGTTCGATACCCAATAGATCGATAACCTCTTTCCCAATTAAAAGATAGCTAACCCTTTGGAGCATGACTGGGAAAATACCGTCCAGACCTGGGGATTTAAATGGGTCAAAGGAATTTATTGCCCACTCTATTCTATCTGCTGTAATGATATCCATTGGAATGTCGTTCACAGTATCTCTTATAGGTTCGAGATCTACAGTGTCAGTACAGCCCGGGAAATGTGTACTGACAAGGTCCTCGAGGGATTCCTCACAGCTGTCAGTCCAGTCTCCATTGCTTTTACGTATTAAATTGGCCATGGTCGGATTCTTAGAAATCAGTTTCCTTAGTCTAGCAGTTTCGTTTGTATTTTCTATATTGCTACAGAAGTCTTTCCAAGATTCCTTCTTTGCTACGCGCACTTCTCTTTTGTATACCCTTAATAATTCCCTGTACTCAATCCAACATAACTTATAGTCAGCTACTTTGGGCAACTTAAAGAATTCAAGTACCTCTCGCCTTTGCAACCCTAGCTCCTTGTTCCACCAGGGAGGTTTCGACTTGCGTTTTGTACGTGTTGGAGGACAAGACCTATGATGAGCTTTAATGAGAGTAATTGTGAGTGAATTTACCCCTTTTTCAAGTTCAACGTGCGAGTTTTACCTTATTGGTCTCATTCGTTTATTTTCTAGTATCTTCCTGTACAAATCCCAGTTCGTGTTTCTGGGATTCCTAAAGTTAAAATTGTTATATTTAGTCAAGAATGTAACAGAGAAACTTATATATTTGTGGTTAGAAAGGGATGCACTTCCCTACACCGTGTAGTGCGCGTTTGCATCGGATCCCACCACCAGAGCCTGCTTCCTTTTGCTGGCTGCTTCCGCCAGCCTATGAAGTTCACTCGGCGGCGCTGCGTCCTCGTGTGGCATGTAGCAAGACGCAATGAGTAGTAGTTCATCATTGCCGCCTTTTACGGCCACCACCGTCAGATCATCTGTGGAGGGATTGAGATTAATATAAGAATTTATACTTTTCTTCACCCGTATCGCTGTTCTTACCGTATCTGTCACATTTGGGATATAGGTATTATAATTTTGTGACTCTAAGCCGGAAGCCACGTTACCCGAGGCTATCCATGGTTCCTGGACCAACACCACATCGTAGCCGACTTCCTCCATATTGAGGAGAGGTTCAGCTGAAGCGAGTTTACTTTTTTGGAGATTGATTTGAAGAGCCTTCAGCATGTGGCACCAGCTCCTTCCCGGAGTTGGATGTTTCCTCCAACTCAGCCTTCTCCACATCCCGTAAGTTCAGAGAGGCTTTCAAGACGTCTTCCAGGTCAAGATCTTTTTCCACCTCCCCAGTCTCGAGCGCGTTTTGGTTATCATCACCCGGGTTCCGTTTTTTGAGGCGAAGGTACACGCTACCAACTCCCCACGCCATCTTCCTAAACGGTGGATAAAGTATATCTTCTGCCGTCTTATTGATCTGCAAGATGTAATTTTGGCCTCCCTCAGTATTCGCTGGTTTAGCCACACTTAGCACCTTCCAGTCGCTCGTCGGCACGTCTGGATTCTGTCGTTGTAATAGTAACAGAGCACCCTCAGATTTCACCAGGCGCGGTATGAGCACCTTCGCCTTCGGTACCGATGGAATGCAGCTGCGATCGACAATTTCAAGCAAAGTCTCCTCCCACAGGCCTTGAAGCGTTTTTACGACTTCCTTTACCCACTTTAGAGAAGGATCGTCTTTTCATTTAATGATTTTGACGCCGCCGCCGTCTGTGTACATTTTTGCGAATAGGGTTTCAAGCAGCTTCATCTCAACCACTTTCCACCGTTCTTGCGTCTTTTGTCCCAGCGGATTACTGCGATCTATGAGCGCCACGATTAAGTGTTTCTTGGCAATCTCATTGGCCGCCGTCGCTGCTTTGGACGTTGTAGGTCGTTCTGTATCGTGCTTGACGCTTGGCTTCACAGCACCGTGATTGCACTTCCTTTTCCTGGTTTGCATCTTTCCTTCGCTTTCGGTAGAGCGTTACCTTTTTTCAGCAATTTGCTCCTCTAACCTATTCGCGAATTTCGGATCCTATGCTGCACACCCTGGGAGAGTTGAGGAATGTGCCCGTCCTTTTTCAACTTCTTCCTTAGCCCAAGCCATCCGTTCCTTCTCTTGCTGAGTCAGGTCGTTTTTGGTGCTAACTCGGTCGTGTACTCTTACCGCGGCCTTGTATCGCGCTTTCGCTTTCATCCCCTCCTTACTTGGCTTAGCTCTAGGCCCTTTCTTGCGATCGGAACTGACACATTCGAGTTTGGCCGGAGAGCGAAGTAGCGCGTCTTCGTCGACTGTGTTTACCCTCGCTACGCTTTCGAGGTCCGAGTCTTCCTGGACTATGGCCCTTGTTCGTCGCAGAGCGAACGTCGTTGTTGTGTTGGCAGTAGCTGTGCGACTGCTGCAAACTGCTCCCTTTCCAGCAGAAGTGTGGCCGCTGGCGACACAGCTTATAGCTTCACTGTGCCCGCCGGTGGTAGTAGCCACTTCTCCCACCGACGTTTGGGCTAATATCCCAGCCCCGCTTCTTTACATCATTGACCTCCATTTTGAGTTATTGTTTCGGGAAGCCTCGATCCCTAACGCTTTATACCTGCCGTCAGGTAACTTTTTAGCAATGATCTTTATACTAGCTCCTCCGTCACCTATTGGGACACAACATATATAGTTCTCCGCCAAGAGGCAAGGGGGGAGTTCATATATTGATCTTGGCTAGGCACCACCTGTTTGCATTGCTGCAAATCAGGGAGACCCCGCAACCGCACTGCAAACCGTGATGCCAATTGTCCAGTCGGCACCCGCGTGGAGGGTACAGCTAAGAGGGTTTAGCGCTTCATTTATATATTATAACGACTCTTTTTTATAGCTGGGGTAAAACTCAGCGGCTCCAGGGGTCGTATACAGAAAAATATAAAAATCCTGTGAGTTCAATTAATTTCAACGTATTTATTTAGTATATTGATTATGGACTCTTGTTAGTCCTTGCTCGAAACAGTTCTACTTCCTTAAGTCTATGTTTGTATAAATAAATTACTCAGTGTGTACTTGTTTTCGTGTCTCTACGTCCCGGTAAGTGTGTATCTCTGTGACTCAGTGGGAAAACGATTAAAGAACCAGAGGTTCCCCCTAACTCCCTAAGTCTCGGTTGCGTATGTGTCTCAGTGATTCAGTGGTATATGCTTTTGTGGGATTCGCTGTGGGATTTTGCTGGGCATAGTCCGTGGCAGGTGAGTTCGTTCGTGTGAGTCATCTTTGTTCTTGGTGTTGTGTGTTTGCGAATTCGTTGGTTCTCTGTGTATTCTCTGTTGTGTCTCTTTACCTGAGCATTTTTGTCGCTGGCGTGCCTCTTGGAAGTCGTTGAATGGATATGTGTGGCATTCTCCACACGAATTGTCGTGCACATTGCAATATCTCGGGGTTGCACGCAATTGTTTTGAGGTCCCAATGTGATCTCCTGTTCACCACACTTCACTGTCATTCCTAGGCTTGCCATGAAGTCTAGTCCAAGGAGTAGCTCATTAATGGAATCAGGCAAGTAAGTAGCTCTTGCTCGCATGTCTGCTCTCCAAGCCTTACAGTTGCCGTCAATGTCCCACTGACTCTCCTAGCACTTCCGTCTGCCATACGTGCGCTAGTATTGGATTTTCCAAATTTGCTGGTGGAAGAGCGTAGCTTTCGTGCTAGCTCTCTGCTCACAAAACTGTGAGTTGCCCCTGTGTCCAGTGTTGCTGTGACAGTTTCTGTGCCAATCGAAACGGTGGCGCAGATTCGTTGTCCGTCACAGTGCAATAAGTTTTCCAATGGGGAAGTCTGCTATCTCTCCTTTGTGGCATGCTGTGTTTCTGTCGTCGGTAGCTCTCGATCGGTTGGTGCTCTTAGTTTGCAGCACTCTATAGTCCTCACATCCCTTTGACCACACTCCCAACAGAATAGGATCTGTGCGTTGCGACATATGCGTCCTATATGACCATTTTGGCCACAAAGCCAGCAGGCTGTTCTTGGTTCAATGGGTGTCTCTCTGCTCTCTACCGTCACCTGACAGTTTCTCACCTCTCGTGGTGGACCTTGCTCTCTTCGCCGTTGTATGGGTGGCGCTGGTAGTTGTTCGCCTTCTCTCCGTATGCTCTCCAAGTCTGCAGCCATTTCTATCAGCTTTGCTAGCGATGTGAAATCTCTGCGGCGCACATATAGCTGGTATTCTGGCAGGCTGTTCTGGAAAATACGCTCCAGTTTCTGTTCTTCGGAATAGTCCAAGTGCCGCATTAGATTCTGCAATTCAACTACAAAGTGCTTGAACCCTTATCTGGGTCTCTGGTGGCGCTGGCGGATCTGGTCTTCGAGTTTCTCCATGTATCGTGCTGGCAAGAAGAATTTTAGAAAGTCTCTCCTATATGTACGCCAATCGCGCCACGCTCGATTATTATTCCTGTACCACATAAGTGCGCTCTCTCTCTCAAAAGTTCAGACATGGTACGTGGAAGGAAATCTTTATTTATGTCGTAAGCTTCTGCCAGTTCCTCGACTCGCTCTATAAACGCTAGCGGGTCACGCCCTCCGTCAAAGTTAAGGGACCACATCCTCACCTGGTCAATCACAACGGCGTACTGTACAATCCCGTTGTGCTGTTGATTCATTGTTGCAGGTGACACGGAGCGATGCTGTAGTGTTCTCCGTACCCCTGAGTTCTCTGCCGTTAGTGTTGCACCTGTGTATGCCTCTGGCCTGTCCACTTCCAGCGTTTCGCGGGTAACTATGGACACAGCCGGCCTTGGGGATGTGCTCTTAACGTACTTGGATTGTAGCTTCTGCAATTGGTATTTCTGATCCTGAGTCAGCTCTGTTTCAGTGAAGAAGTCGGAAAGACGTTTACGGACTTCATCCACGGTACCTGTAGCCTCTATACCGAACTCATCAGCAAAGATCACCAGCTCATCCTTGCGTAGCAAGTACACCCAGCTTGTTTTCACCATCCTGTGAAAGGCTTAGGTGACGATGAAGACAATCTGTGTGTGTATTATAAGCTGGCGCTGATTCGGCTGTATTATGCGTGACTGCGTAGACGTAGCTTTCTCTTTGCTCTGGTAAATTCTCTCACGAGCTGAGCTTCCTTGCGATTTAGTTTTTTTCTTTTTCAAAGTCTGACGCGCTGATTTAGTTTTCTTTTACTCAGGGTCCCTGCTCGGGCGCCACTGTAACGACTCTTTTTTATAGCTGGGGTAAAACTCAGCGGCTCCAGGGGTCGTATACAGAAAAATATAAAAATCCTGTGAGTTAAATTAATTTTAACGTATTTATTTAGTATATTGATTATGGACTCTTGTTAGTCCTTGCTCGGAACAGTTCTACTTCCTTAACTCTATGTTTGTATAAATAACTTACTCAGTGGTTACTTGTTTTCGTGTCTCTACGTCCCGGTAAGTGTGTGTCTCTGTGACTCAGTGGGAGAACGATTAAAAAACCAGAGGCTCTCACTGAGTCCCTATGGTATCTGTATGACTTAGTGGGAAAACGATTAAAGAACCAGAGGTTCCCCCTAAGTCCCTAAGTCTCGGTTGCGTATGTGTCTCAGTGATTCAGTGGGAGAACGATTAAAAACGAGAGGCTCTCACTGAATCCCTATGGTCTCTGTATGACTTAGTGGGAAAACGATTAAAGAACCAGAGGTTCCCCCTAAGTCCCTAAGACTCGGTTGCGTATGTGTCTCAGTGATTCAGTGGGAGAACGATTAAAAACCAGAGGCTCTCACTGAATCCCTGTAGTCTCTGTCTGTCTATGGCTTAGCGAGAAAACGATTAAAAAACGGAATCCTGTAGTGGTGTTGTTGTTAAATATTTAATTTAACTGACAACCAGCATTTCCCTCTTGTGTTTCGCTCTCGTTTCTTCGTGTTGTTAGTGTAAAATTTCCAAGCGAGCGCACTCGGCAAATTCCAGCGCTTGAGTTCGTGCACTCACCTTCTCTTGTCCTGCTTGTATTTGTTGTATTCTTCGTCGCTGTGTTTTTCCTCGCTCTATTCCAACTGGTCTAATATGCTGCTGCTGATCTGCGCTCCTACCACGGCCGCGCTAATTGGTTACAGTGCTTGTAGTTCTTTTCGTTAGGTTCTCACTGCAGTTGTTTCGGTTGGCATTGTGGGCGTTTCCAAGATGCAATTTTTCGGTCTGTTATTCATGGTGTTTGTGTGTATATAGCGACTCTGTCACCTGTGGTGTGGGCCAAAATTTCGCACAGAAGATTTTGGTCCTCACAATATATATAGATAGAAGATAGAATATTTGTATTCAAATATTTCGAATAAACTCAGTAGTCTTTCTAAAGGTATTTAAATTGTTTCCTATAGTAAATTAAAATAGAAAATTAAATTAGCTTCGGCGAAAGAAAAATAAATATAAATCTCTGGGAAAATGGTCAAAACTATCAACAAATTGGAAAAGCAGTTGAAAGAACATGAACCTTAGCCCGAACAGTCGTTAAAAATGTTGACAGTACGGGAATAATTATTTCAAAGCCACGATCAGGCCGCCACGAATCTCGTAGCATTATATCACTTTTGGGGAAAAATTCCAAAATTACTGCTTCGAACAGCGACATTTTCGCGCACTGATATCAGTTGACAACCAGTATCTGTTGATAACCTTTTCTTGATAACCATATTTTGAATACCTTATTCTCGTGGATAGGTAACATCGAAAAAGCTTTTCGATTTCACCTCGTGTGGTGAGAAGCAACACAGCTGCAAAAATGTGCAATGTTGACAGAAAACATGTTCAAATATTGAAACCGGAGAGCGATTTTGTATTGTAATTATTTTAGAAATTTGTTAGTGTCCATCAAATACATTAAAGATATTGTTATTTTATTTTGGAAAAATACCCACAAACGGACAACACCAGAGCATACCATGCCGATATGTGTGTAGTCGATTGGCCCAATTGTTGCATTAATCCCGAACTTTCTATAAAAATTAATATGATGAAGCGTTTTGTATACTGACTACATACAAATTTTTATATTTAATTTGGCACAAATAAATGTTCCTCCATGCTGAAAGGATCGCTGTAATCCCGCAACTCGCTTAAAATATGGCATCTCTCGCAATACTCTTCACTTTTTAAAGATATGCACAGGAAGAGCTCTTCTTCCATTAATTAAAATTAAATTTGTACAACAGCGCATGCAACCACAATAGAAAAATAACATTCGCATTACTTATGTTTTGCTTATATTTCTATCTGTTCGTTAGGTAATAATTTTCGTTATCAACAAGCAACCCGAGAGCTTTTATTTGGTCGCGAGAATACGGTCTTTTAGCTTCGGTTGTCTATTGACATCGTGTCTGTTAAGAACTTCGCCAGAATTGCACGGTTATGATACTTACCCCTCAACGTTTGTTCGCCGAGTATCAATAGAGACTCAGAGCTATTCGTGTCGAAAACTGAAAGCTCTCTGAGTGACATTTGAGATTTTTATTGAGACAACTTCGAATTACGCTTCATAGAGCATCCAAATGATAAAAATGTTGGTCAATTCCGACCTTTGGAGCGTCGTGTGCGGCAGACAGGAAAGCGGAAGAGGCGGCTATGTTTGATGTCAAAGATGAAAAAGCTCTGGCGTCAATATTACTGTGTGTTAAGACAAGCCAGGTAAGTTTAACCAAATACTGCGAAACGTCCGCGCAAGCTTGGGAAAAGCTGAAGGCAACACATCAACCAAAGGGACCGGCAAGACAAATTCTACTATTTAAAAAATTGCTCTATCACAAAATGTCGGGAGCTGGCATCAAGGAACATGTGTGTTAATTGCATTAGCAGTTGATGTGCAAACCTCATTGGGAGGTATGTAACATTCAAACTTTTAATGCATAACATCTTCTTTTGCATACAATTAGGCTTGTGTTAAGCAAACCTTGTCAGCTTAACGATGGAATTTGCATTGTTGACAAAAACTCCAATATATACTACATCAGCGAAGGCATTGCACTGGATGAAACATGATATCAAGTGCAATTCGCTGAAAAACTCAATTCAAGGCCAGCTTGCAAATTTATCAATAATGCACATTTCATGGCTATGCTGTCAATTCAATAATACCTAATATGTATAGCCAAATTATATGTAATATATGTATATAGAAAAATGAATAAATACCCACGATTGGCACATCCAAAAGTCAGTCAATCAGTAAGAGTTAACTGTCAGTCTTTTCATTTTAACTTAACATTGATTGATTCTCCTTTTCCGACACCAAGGTTTATGTGCCTGTTGTCAAACCCACCATCAACTCGGTACAAGCACCGCTGTTGACATTAGGTCCTTTTTCAACGATACCCAGGTTTACGTGCCTGGTATCAACTTTATAATCAACTCGGTACAAGAACCGTTGTTGAAATTCAGCTGTTAATTTTAGTTTAACATTTTGGTGACCCCGACGTTTGCAACCTTCTGAGTATCAGATGGAAAGGATAACTGGTTCAAGTGCCAAGTATCCACTGATCCTTCAGTAGGCAGCAAACAGCTACCAACGTAGTATCCACATTCAACAATCAAGTCCTAAGCTAGTAACCTGCAGAAGACTTCAGACATTATATACATCATCAAGCTATCAAGTGTCCTGTAACCAGAAGACGACAACAATCAAGTCAGCGTTAGCCGGTAACCAGCAGACGACAACAACGCATCCTGCACATAGCATTCAAAAACACGATACGTCAACATCATGGGAATGGATGAACTATCATTGAGGCAAGATGAACTTGCACTGGCTCTACAAAAAGCTATAGCCAATTACAAGAAGGTGCCACAAGAGCGCAGAACAATAGATGTCATAACAACAAAAGCCAAGGAGCTGGATGAATTGTGGGTAAAGTTTGACAAACTCGACAATACCATCCGCGACCAACATGGCAAGGAAGTCGACCACCCATATTTCGTGACGGATTTACACACTGCCATTCGCACGAAATACCGAGAAGCACACGATGATATGGACAGAGCAGCACAGGCCACCAAACGTATCCAGGCAGCATCAACCTCAAAGCTGCACCGGAGGTACTCAAAACAGTACGGTCGCCGCAGCCAGCCACCAGGCAAAGCGAATGAAGCACCGTGATAGCTGCCCCCAGAAGTCCGTCAAGTCAGCTATGCTCACTAATTGACAAACAAAAGAAGTCAATAGACACAGCTAGCAAACTACTGAGCCAAGTGCTTAATAGTGTGACACACAACAAACGTCGTACTATGCAATGCAGGCGACGACAGTAGAAACGCATTGGAAATCTGCCCAGGCCCTGCACCAAAGGATCTGGTTATCTGATGAGCCCAGCTCATACGACTACGAGGGTTTTGCCCGATTGAGCAAGCAATCACTGCACCGATTTTGCAGCTTCAAAATATGGCTCGAGAATCAGCGGCATCAATTATGCAAGCCTCTCCAACAGCAGTCAACAGGCAAGCAGCCAATATGACGACATCAGGTCTAAAACTTCCCAAGGTTGAACTACCAAAATTCGATGGCAGCTACCACAAGTGGAGGCAGTTCCACGATCTATTTATGGAGTTGGTCGACAAACAACCAATTCCAGCTTGCCAAAAGATGTGGTTCTTGAAGTCCAGTTTATCCGGTCAGGCGGAAGGACTAATTCGGCATTTCACAGCATCGGCAAATGATTACGAGGCTGCATGGGCGGAGGTCAAGGATCGAAAACCCTCGGCTGCTGATAAACGCAACGTTAAGCAGACTGCTCTCCCAACCGACAATCAACAACGATCAGGCATCAGCGATTAAGTTCCTCCACGACACTACCAAGGAGTGCATCATGACTCTACAAGGTCTAGGAGTGAGCACCGACAGCTGGGACTCCATTCTGCTGTACATATTAACCCAAAACCTGCACAAAACCACTCACGCATTATGGGAGCAATCCTTAAAACAGCCGAAGGATATACCATCTGTAAACGAATTCCTGAAATTCCTTGAACTTAGATTCCAGTCATTGGAAGCTTTAGGAGGAAGACTCAACAAGGATGCGGCAGAACAAGGGCGACCAAGGGCCTACCAGGCGTTAAGTGTTTCAGTGCCAACAGGTCCAGTATGCATCACATGCAACCAACATCATGCGCTCTTCCAATGTCAAGATTTTCTCAAAATGACACCAAGTCAGCGGTTAAACACAGTCCAAAAAGCAAACTACTGTGTAAACTGTCTGAAAGGTGGGCACAATGCCAAATCTTGCTTGTCAGGCAACTGCACCAAATGCAATAGAAAACACAACACGTTGTTGCATCTAGAAGCACGGGAGCAGACCACAAGAGGAAGCCGATCATCAGCAATCAATTTAAAATCAACTACAACACTGTCCAATACCGCAGTGACATCAGCAGCCACCGACATCATGCCTACACATCGAAGCTGTTATGTCTTGTTGGGAACAGCTAAAATCAGAATAGCAGCTGCGAATGGACGATCGGGTGAATTTAGAGCCATTCTCGACTCAGGATCACAAATTAACATCGTCTCCGAGCGTGTCATTAAAAGACTAGGCATATATCCAATCGAGGCTTCGTTGCGCATTGAAGCTATTGGGAAGGCCCAAAGAAGAGCTACGCACCGCGCTAACATGAAACTGGAATCTCGAACAAGCAACTTTGCAGCCGCTTCGAGGCATTTGTGCTGCCAAGCATTGTTCCAACTCAACCAGCTCAGCAGCTAAACGTTACAAAATGGCCGATTCCTAAGGGTGTCCAACTGGCTGATCCGGACTTTCATCAACCAGGAAAAATCGATGTTCTCTTGGGCGCAGAACTGTATTACGACCTCATAGAAATGGTCCAAATCAAACTTTCCTCTGAGCTCCCAGTCATGCAAAACACAACGCTTGGTTGGGTGATAAGTGGAAAAATTGGGCAAAGCTCAACAAAAACAGCAACATGTGCAGTCTACACTGGTCAGGAGAATGGTTCCCTCAACGACACTCTTGAAAAATTCTGGCAACTTCAAGGATGTGATTCACCGAGCTGTAAGTTTACAACCGCCGAGCGTCGCTGTAAAGAACATTTTCTGCAAAATTATCAACGTCATATCAATGGGCGATTCATAGTGAAATTGCCGTTCCAAACCACTCCAAACCAACTGGGAGAATCGCGGAAGTTAGCTCTGCAACGGTTCATGACAATTGAACGAAAAATGATAAAGTTTCCTGAATTCAAGGCCCAATATGTAGCCTTCATGCGAGAATACGAGGAGCTTGGTCATATGGAAGAGATTAATATAACTAGCATCAAGAGTTCCCACTACTTTCTTACATATCATGCCGTTTTGAAGCCAGACAGCTCAACGACAAAGCTAAGAGTCGTCTTCGATGCTTCAGCCAAAACATCAACAAATGTCTCTTTAAACAATCTTCTGGCAACAGGACCAACTATCCAGGAAGATGTATTCACTATTCTTTTGCATTTCCGGCTCCCTCAATTTGTCTTTACAGCCGACATTGAAAAGATGTATCGACAAGTGCGAGTAGATAAAGACGATCAAAAGTTCCAACTTATCTGGTGGAGAGAGGATCCCTCACATCCCATGAAGTGTTATCAGCTCACGACAGTCACCTACGGTACAACATCTGCACCGTTTTTGGCTATCCGCACACTTCAGGCTCTGGCTGACGATCAAGCCAACAAATACCAACTAGGAGCAGAAGTCGTAAAATCCAATTTTTATGTCGATGATGTGTTGAGCGGATCTGATCATCTCTCCACTGCATGTGAAATACAGCGGCAACTTCGACTCATGCTTAGTTCCGCGGGTTTCAATTTACGGAAATGGTGCGCGAATCACCCACTAGAAGAAATTCCAGTCACGGACCGTGAAGTAAATATGGAATTCGGTGACACACTGGACGACAACATCAAAACAATGGGATTGATTTGGTGCCCTTTAATGATGACTTTAAGGTCAAGGTTGGTGTAGTAGAATCCGGTAGGATAACAAAGCGTTCAGCTTTAGCAGATATTTCACGTATTTTTGATCCCCTTGGCTTCGTCGCGCCAGTTACGACCACAGCGAAAGTATTCATTCAAAAACTATTGAAACTTAAAATATACTGGGATACAGAACTTCCAGCACCACTTCACAAAACATGGCTAACCTTCAAAAAGGACTTGCAGAAGTTAGAAACCATCAGCGTGCCACGCCACGTCTTCGGTCGCACAGTACCCAAGGACCCCCAAGTACACATTTTCGCTGACGCATCAGAACTTGCCTATGGAGCGGTAGCATACATGCGAACACAAGATTCCCAAAACCAGATAATCGTTCGCTTCCTATGCGCGAAATCACGAGTAGCTCCAACAAAGCAAGTAACATTACCAAGACTGGAATTGTGCGCTGCTAAAGTCGCCGTGGAATTGATGCAGAAGCTCCATGAAAGCCCATTCTTCAAAGGCGTTACAACGCATTTTTGGTCTGATTCCACAGCGGTGCTGGGATGGATAAATGCAGAATCAGCACACTACCACACATTCGTGGCAAACCGAATTTGCGCTATTCAGCAAGCAACTAATCCACAACAATGGCGTCACGTGCCGTCCCAAGACAGTCCCGCAGATCTGGTATCAAGAGGCGTGACAGCAGCTAAATTGGTAGACAACCTGTTTTGGCTATATGGACCTAAATTCCTGCACGGATCTATGACACTGCCACTTCAACCTCCGCGAGAACAATGTGCTTGGAACTCAGGCGGCAGACGAGTGCAGCTCTAACACTCAATTCGAAAGAGACAACAACTTTCTGGGAAGAAATCAATCACAGGAACTCATTTCGACGCCTGCAAAGAATTGTAGCATATGCCATTCGGTATGTGAAAGTATTAAGAAACAAGGTGTCCCACCCTACAATAGCACCAACAGCTGAAGAAATGGAGGCATCATTGACATTAATTGTCAAGGGTACCCAAGGAAGAGCCTTTTACGATGACATTAAAAACTTAGAGCGTCACTCAACTGTCAATAACACTAGCGATATCAGTAATTTGTCACCGTTTATTGATGACCAAGGTATCCTAAGGGTTGGAGGACGGCTAGAAGCATCTAGCTTGAGCTATGACGCAAAACATCCCATGTTGCTGCCATACAACGACCATATCTCCAGAATGATTTTCGTCATGATGCATGAGAATAATTTGCATTGTGGTCCACAAGGTTTGCTATCAGCGTCAAGGCAACGATTTTGGATAATAAAAGGAAAAATAATGGCCCGAAACGTTGTGCAAAATTGCGTGCGCTGCACCAGATCCGAAGTTATTCACTCAAGTGATGGGAAATTTGCCAGCAACCAGAGTCACTCCACCTCGACCGTTTGTCCATAGTGGAGTGGATTATTGCGGACCATTTTGGGTGCACTATAAAATTCGTGGAAAGAAGCCACACAATGCTTACATCGCAGTATTTTCCTGTTTCGCAACAAAGGCAGTTCACCTAGAGGTTGTAACCGAATTGACGACCGAAACATTTATCGGAGCGCTGAAACGCTTCACGTCTCGCCGCGGACGGTGTGACACTATCTATTGTGACAACGCAACCAATTTCGTCGGCGCAAGTAACAATCTGAAGGAGCTAAACGATGTCATCTTCTCAAACACCTCACGAGAAATTATCACGAGATCATGCAGCGACCGTAGAATAAACTTCAAATTTATTCCTCCTAGAGCTCCACATTTTGGAGGCTTATGGGAAGCAGCGGTAAAATCCGCCAAGCATTTGCTACTACGAAGTGTATCGACGGCATCGCTGACCTACGAAGAACTCGAAACCATCGTCGTGGAGATCGAGGGAATTTTGAATTCTCGACCGCTTCCCCAATGTCAACAGATCCAGATGACCTAACAGCGCTAACTCCGGGACACTTCTTGATAGGCGAACCGTTAACTTCACAGATAGATAGGAACATGTCAGAATCCAAGGTATCCCTACAAACTAGATGGAAATCGGTGACACACCTTAAATACGAGTTCTGGAAACGTTGGTCACACGAGTACCTTCACCAACTTCAGCAGCGACACAAATGGAAGGGTCCAACCAGCACCATAGAGCCAAACTCTATGGTAATCGTCAAAGAAGATAACTTACCAGTGCTCCAATGGCCTCTGGGGCGAATTGTTTAGGTATAGAAGGGTGACGATGGCTTAGTAAGAGTGTGCGACGTAAAAACACAAAGGGGCATATTTAAAAGAGCAATTCAAAGACTGGCACCATTATTCTCGGCAGATCATGACGACATCGAAGATACCAGCAGTCACTAATGGTTTGGCATTGCTACTCACAATAATGATGTTACCAATAATATTGGGATATCCAGTGCAAGTTAATCGTTTTGGTTTAAAACTTGGCATCCACTTCGAAAATACAGGATCAGTTGCTATTTCATCTACGGAATGGAACTTGCTCGTATACTACGATCTGAAACCATATTGGACAGAAGCATCAACGCTGTTCAACGGTACCAGCACCCTACGTCAACTTTGCCGAAAGATTAAACAAAACTACACTTGTAGTCATCTAACTGACAGCTTCGATCAACTTGAAGGAGAATTGCGTGTAGATAATAATCTGTTAAGAAGCAGTCGCAACAGGAGAGGGGCAGTAAATCTCGTTGGAAACTTTGCACATACACTATGTGGCGTGTTAGATTCAGAGTATTCCAAAAAGATGTCAAAAACGAGTCCAATCTGCTACATCCGCTGAAGAATCAAACATCCATCATTGATTCCACCGTCAACATCATAAAGCAGGATCAGATAGCGGTTAAGACAAAATTTGATGAATTTGACCAACAAGTGAATCAAATGTGGAATCAATCGCAGAAAGAAGACGAAGCTGCAACAATCGAAATTTTTGGAACTATTCAACGCTCTGTCAATTCAACGAACTCTAATCGCAACCGATTTACAACGTACACAGTCAGCTATACTGGATGTTCTCACAGACACTCACCATGGTAAATTCAATCCGCTACTTTTAACTCCCGAGCAATTGCACACCGACGTTAACAAAATTAAGCTCCACCTGCCATCATCATTAGAACTACCTGCAAATCAAGAGGACAGATTACATTACCGTTGGTGGAACATGACCGATTTGAACTCTTTCTGCTCATTTCGGTACCAAATTGGATCAACAACACCATGGTGGCAATTGATACATGCACCACCTTTCTGGCCACAAATGCTGCTCGCGATCAATACCTCTGAATTAGCTCCGACGACTTTGCATCATGTGAGCGAATCAATCAAAATGAATACGTTTGTTCAAATGTGCCAATCCAGTACAGCTATGAGGCAGAGATGTGTTCCTGCGAAATCAATTTGTTTAACAACAACACTCAACCAAATTGTAAACTAAAACCAGTGGCCAATAACATTACGTGGCTACCATTGAAGAAAAAAAATCAATGGATTTATGCAATTCCGTCAACTTCACCAGCCACTGCAGTCTGAGGCAAAGAAATCATCCCGTTGACAATGAAAGGCTCAGGACTACTGACACTTCAGCCAGAATGCGTGCTGAAACACAATGCAATCTCAATACAAGGGCAAGAATCCGTGTCCAGTTCGTTAACAGCATCACGCACAAGCCTAGGAAAAATTACAGAATTATCTAATAGTGAACAAATAACCCTAATATTGCAGAAAATCAACGCGATCACTTACACAACACAACTGAAGAATCTCACAGAATTACACAATGCTCTGGCCAAGGAAAAACTGATGATACTGCACAAAATTCAACCACCAGACTATTACCACCATGCGGTCAGTTATACCGCACTGTTCCTGTCCGTGATACTTTTAATTACTGGGCTCGTATGGAAAATACGAAGTCAACGTGGCGTCAATGTACCAGAAATCATCACGTCCACAGATACGGTGCCTCAGCCTCGCCCTCGCCACCAATCAATAGAGAATCTTATATAGGTTGAGCTGTGCTCAACGCGCGGGAGAAATGTTAATTGCATTAACAGTTGATGTGCAAACCTCATTGGGAGGTATGTAACATTCAAACTTTTAATGCATAACATCTTATTTGGCATACAATTAGGCTTGTGTTAAGCAAACCTTGCCAGCTTAACGATGGAATTTGCATTGTTGACAAAAACTCCAATATATACTACATCAGCGAAGGCATTGCACTGGATGAAACATGATATCAAGTGCAATACGCTGAAAAACTCAATTCAAGGCCAGCTTGCAAATTTGTCAATAATGCACATTTCATGGCTATGCTGTCAATTCAATAATACCTAATATGTATAGCCAAATTATATGTAATATATGTATATAGAAAAATGAATCAATACCCACGATTGGCACATCCAAAAGTCAGTCAATCAGTAAGAGTTAACTGTCAGTCTTTTCATTTTAACTTAACATTGATTGATTCTCCTTCTCCGACACCAAAGTTTATGTGCCTGTTTTCAAACCCACCATCAACTCGGTACAAGCACCGCTGTTGGCATTAGGTCCTTTTTCTACGATACCAAGGTTTACGTGCCTGGTATCAACTTTATAATCAACTCGGTACAAGAACCGTTGTTGAAATTCAGCTGTTAATTTTAGTTTAACAATGTGCGTGAATTTAATAAGATCGTTGAGAAATTGGCTGAGGTGTAGGTGGCGGTGCCTGAAGAGTTGTTGGTAATAATTTTGTTTTTGAGCTTGCCCAAAGAATTCGAAAGTTTTGTTTTTGCTACTCAGACGAGGGACACGTTACCGCCATTACGTACAATAAAAGTGAGGATTGTCGAAGAGGGACCTCCACAGCAAGAAAGCGTTGAAAGCCGTTCGTCAAACCTATCGGAAAATCTAATGCAAGCGCGCGCGAATGGAAATTTCCAGAACACAAAACAAAACTCTAAACAACGAAAACCGTACAACGACAGAGCGGCGGTACCATATACGGCGCAAAAAATGGGTTTGCAGAAAGAGCTAACCGAACGTTGGTCGAAATGGGCCGGATTATGCTGATCGATGCAGGGCTCGATGAATCCTTTTGGGAGGAGGAAATCCGGACTGCTGCATATCTTCGAAATCGGACTATAACAAAATACTCGTCGACAAAACACTGCAAGAAGTATTTATAACGAGTACAGAAGTCTGAAGTCGGGTTAGACCGACTACGAAATACCCTTTACCTTTATAGGTTATAAAACCACGCTCATACAAATAAAATGTACGTGAGAATTAAACCATGGCGATATGGGATCAACACAATTTTTTCTTCATGTCGGTTGAAATGTTACACCTATAACGATCACTAAGTTTCATAGTTGAATTCTATAATGCTATAGATTTGTTGATATATTTTGTAGAGATTTCGAGTTATGAATATAGTTAACTTGGTACTATAATTATACTTCATATTTCCCTATGTACATATCCATACCTGCTGCGGCCATTATGGTATTTATAAAAAAAGCTCTACGGCACAAAATTAGTTAAACATTTTTGATAGTAAAGGTTTGAAGATATGAATACTACTGCTTGTTGAACCGCGGGAGTTAGTTGATACAGCTCCTACCTCCAATATATGAGAGGATTTTCCCTATCCGCTACCTGGGGACGAGGCCTCTATGAGTTACAATCTCTCCCGAGGAACCTAATTAATTGTACCTATTACTACACCTAAATCAACAAAGTTAGCATACATTAAATAAATAAAGAATGCATCAAAAATAAAGAACCCCATTATGATGAAATTGTAACACAAACTGCATCATGGTAACTGTAAATCGTTTCGTAACTTTTCGCCTTAATTGAATGACTGACCATATTAGAGAAAGCCCAGTCTATGTGAATATTTCCTGAAGTGGTACTCTTATCTCTACATAGAAGATATATTAAGCCGTTTTCCGTTAGGATGTCTGCTACTTGGTCACAGTCACTGCCACGACATATATTTAATCTTCTAATAGAACAATTCTCTTATTGACAGAACAATCGGTACTTAAAATATTTTGTAGTTCTATTTTTAGTAGTCCTAACGGAAAAGATTTATTTCTATAAAGTACTATTAAATTGATATCTCTATATTTATATACAATGATTTCAAAAGAGAATTTACCTTCATGTAATTTCTTGCTATATAAATACTGAACTGAATCTGCTACCTCAATTTTGACATATATAACAATACCCTTTGAATACCATCAGAAGATTATTCATAAGAATAAATGACGCGTGTTTAAAAAAATATTTTAAAGAAACAGAAAAACCCTCTTTTATCTGGACCACCCCATTTCTTTTGTATGACTTTATAAAGTCAATAAACTTTTTTTTTAAATTTGATGTAGGTCCAAAGTTATAAGAACCTATATACTCGTATACAGAACCTATATACTCGTATACAGTAGGTCATAAAGTGCATCTCTAATTTTCTTATTTTTGGTTTGTGCTATCACTCAGAAGCTTCATATGAAGTTTCGTTGACGAGCCTTGCATAAGACCCCAAAAATGAGTACTGCTTAGTTGTGGTCGTGGCAGTATTTTGCATGCAAGCTTTTTCGGAAGTAATACATCCTGCTACCAATTTCGACCAAAAATATTGTATAAGTCGCAAATTATAAAAATATGGCAATAAGGGGCGTGGCCGTAAAAAGAACACGCCCATTTTTGTGTGGTGTTTAATGTTGCTACCCGCAACCTTTCTGTGAAATTTCGTTGATAAATATTCAATAGGAACCTAGTAATCATTTTTGGTTGATTGTGGGCGTGGCAGTGGTAATAATCTGCCCATATTTTGAATGCATGCTAGTACAGATCTTAAGTTATTAATAATATTTGTTAATAGTAGGCGTGGCAGTTAATATATACTGCCCACTTGTTGCATAGTGTTTAGTAGGACCCACATCTCCATAACTGCCAAATTGCGTCACGATTTCATCAATCGGACCGAAGTTATATTCATTATAAAAAAAGTGAAAAAACTTCTTTATATGGGAGGTAGGCGTGGTCTTTGTCCAAATCTGGTTCTGTATCTTTGTCCAGACTATACTTTTGCAAAATTTCATCTAACGGTGTAGAAAAATAGTGGCCACAGACGGACAGACAGACTGACGGACGGACAAAATAAAAATTGCTTAGAAAGTGATTCTGATCATATCTGTATATATATGTCCGTACCTACCACGCCTCGTTCTTGAAATTGCAACCCCTCTCAAAAGCACAAAATTAGTATACCCTATTTACCTTTTTTAAAGGTAAAGTGTATAAAAAGAAAGCCAGCAGTAGCACATCTAAAAGTATTCGGTGTGAATGCAGTAGTGCTTGACAAAACGCATTCTAAAAAGTTTCGTCCAAAAGTCAGAAATTGTGATCCTGAGTCCCGAAAGATCCTCGTCAGTCGAGATGTTATTTTTCTTGAAGACACCACGAAAAAGAAGGAGACTAGTGTGGCAACAGTGCTGTTAAACGATTTCTCTGGTGATACACAAACGGAAGATGTCATAGAAGAGTTGGACGAGCCACACGCAACCACAAGTAGTAATGATGATACGGGTAAAATGTGCATGCAGCCGACGCCAGAGGTATCCGTTACGCACAACGAAGTCGAGACGAATGCAAGGATTGGTCCGGGAAGACCTAGGTTCATACGCACTGATTTAGTAGGCCGTCCGCGAAAACAGTACAACATACTGAACAACATCACTGTAGATATCGTCGAAATACCGAATAATGTTCAAGAAGCCCTTACTGGATTATATGCCGACCAATGGAAGGCCGCAATGAAGAATGAATACGTTTTATTAATAAAAAATAACACCTGGGAGCTTGTGGACGCCTTGGCGGCTAAAAATGTTATAGGCTGCAGATGGGTGTTTGCCATAAAACGTGAAAAAGACGGAAGCATTCAATGATTCAAGGCGCGCCTAGAAGCCAAAGGATGTAGTCAATGATTCGGGCTAAATTACAAAGAAACATTCTCTCCAGTGATACGTTATGCAAACATTAGGTTGTTGGTTGCATTGGCGGTTGAGTTCAAGCAGTTTCTCCATAAAATGGAAGTATCTTCTGCTTATCTGAATAGTGAGTTGCACGACACTGCCACAACCGGAAGCATGTGTTGTCGAAGATTATCCTGATCGTGTATTGAGACTTAAACAGGCGTTGTATGGATATTTAAACAGAGAGTATGAGAATGGAACGCAAAACTGAATGGTGTGCTAAAGGATTTTGGGTTTTCGCCGTGTGTCAGCGAACCTTGTATCTACATGAATAATCGTAATGGTACGATCAACTTTGTGGCAGTTTACGTTGATGATTTGATAATAGCCAGCTCTTCAAAGAACGAGTTGCTGTACATAAAAGAACAAATATATGCACAGTTCGACGTAGTAGACGGAGGTCAACTAACTAATTTCTTGGGGATGGAGTTTGAGCGCGAAGGTGAAACTGGTGGCATTACCATATGTCAACAGCAGTACATCCTCTATTTTGCTGAAAGAACATGGAATGGAGAACTGCAAAGAGGCGGCCACACCATTAGAGTTGAATTTTCAAGTAACATGTAAAAATTCGAATTGCAGGAAAGTTAACAAGAAGGCGCACAGTGGTATTTTGGCGGAAAAAATACATTTTTTTTAGTACCCTATTCTTATGTTTGACGGATTTAGCTGAATTTAGCATTGTTTAAATAAGAACAATTCATTACAGTTCCTTCCAGAATGGTCTCTTTTATACTAAATACAAGTATCGAAAGTCAGAAAATATTTTTTCCCCTAAAATGATTTAAATATTTGTTAAGTAGAGCAAAGTTTTTACCTAATAATTTCGTTTTGATTGCATCTTTTGTTACTTTTATATAAAAATATAGCACTTTTTTGACAAAATGAAAAAAGTATGAGATCAATCCATCAAGTATTGTGGAAATTATAACCGATCGAAGGGGAAGCTACCTAAATACCAACTTTTACCCTTTGATGGACAAAAAGTTCGTTACCTCCGTCTACCTCCGTGTTCTAACTATATAGAAATGAAAGGTCGCGATGTCTTCTTTCGATATAAAAAATAAATTTTTGCCCGAATTTGCCTTTTTTTGAGTTATTTCGATTTAAATGACAAAAAAAGTTAAACAAATTGAAAAAAATTTAAAAAAATTAAAAAAAATTGGGCATAATTTTAGGATTTTGCTAATTTGTAAAACATTTTAATTAACATAATGGCAACACCTGATTAAACATCTTTGTAAAACAATAATAACACTAGTTTACAAAATAAAATTTTTTCATGTACATTTGAAGAGAGGTGACTTTTCTTATGTATTTTCATCTGCTGAATTCGAAAATCAAGGTTTTTTTTCATGGAATAGTTTTTGAGATATTGTAATTTTTGTATTTTTTCGACCTATTTTCACGTGACAAATCATATCTCGAGCTAGAATTGTCCGATTGGGTCGTTCTTGGTACCCAAGGTATTGAGATGACAAACAAACATGTATAATCGGATCTTTGATTGGTAAAGCGGTTCAAAATATATCGATGAAAATAGGGCACATTTTCAAAAAAATAATATTTTACAGTGATTCTGTGCCGGCGGAAAAGTACAAATCGTTTAAAAAACGTCTGGTTTCTCTTCATGTACGTAAAGATGATACTTTAATGTAAGAACTAAGACCAACTAGAAGAAAATCGACCGAACAATGACAAAGTTATAAACAATTGAGCGAATAAATCCAAATCCCATATTTTCCGAATATTTTATTTTTTTCGACAATTAATTGGGTTTAAACGCTTGATTTTTGCAAAAGATAGCTTCGGGAAAAGGTTTTTCAAATAGGAAAATGCTTGGCCTTCCTTGTCTAAGGCCTTCACAAAATTTTTAATGAGGCCAAGTTTAATGTGCAACGCTGGAAGGATTATATTTTCTTTTTTGACAAGAGGCACGTGTTTAATATTGTCTTTGTGACATTCTTCCTTTCTGGCAAGTGTTTTCTTTTAAAATGATGTCCACGAGCACGACTATCCCAGAAGCAAAGAAAGCAGCAATATTTTGTGTATCCACCCTGCATTCCACACAACATGCCGACGACTTTGAGATCGGAACATATTTTCCAGTTGTGATGCTCATATTGAATGTGTTTTATCAAACTGGCCATTGTGGCATATGATTCTTTAGTGTTGATGGTATGAGCGATGGGAATAGAAGGTTTTTCATTTCCAATATGCAGTAGGACTGCTTTCAAACTCTCCTTACTACCGTCAATGAACAAGCGCCACTCATTTGGATCATAAGACTCTCCGAGTTGCTCAAACAATGCAGGAATATCGTTGCAGTAGCATATGTCGTTTTCCTTCTTAAAATGTTGTGCGTAAGGTTCATCACGGGCTCTGTAAAATGTTCCTTTTACTCCCGGAGCCAAACAGTTCCATTGTTTCAGGTGAGATGCAAGTAAATCCGATTTTTCCATTGACAGCTCGAGATCTCTCGCCAAATCATTCAGTTCAGGCTGCGTAAAACGTTGTAATTGAGACTCCTGTTGAAATTCATTATCACTGCTTTTGTCTGTCTCTTGTGATGATTCGAAAGGTTCAATCGTTGAATCGGGGCACTTAGGATGAGGAAATTCACTTGAATGTGGAACTGGAAGCGAAGCAGATGCTACTGTCGCATAAACCAATTTGGCACTCTTACCAAAACCAGTGGATTTGCTCAGGCAAAAGTAACAATCAACCGAATGGCAGAGCGGCTCTCTCCATATCATCGGTACACCGAATTTCATGTATCGTCTAATTTGGAATAAAAATTCACTTCATTATTAATTCAATTGTATATATAAATATAATCTTACTGTGATGAACCAGTAGCCCACGCGGCCAGAGTTATATGGCACGATAAACAAACCTTATTTGGTGTCCATTGCTCAAGAAAAGTTGCGGGTGCTATTCCAAAATATTGCAGTTAATTCTGTTGTAATGAATCGGTGAATCTAAGTCTATTTTGTTGGAGGACAAAATTGCCACACACGTAACAGAAATTATTTGGATTGTTTACGCACTTAAATTCTCGTTTTCTTTTAGGCATTTTGGCGAACACAATGAAATATAATTTCAGTCAAATTTATACAAACAACCGACACGTGTGCGTGTGTTTATTTCTAGGTGAAAAAAATATATGTTACAAAAATTACAAATTAATATATTACTAACTCACAGCAGTGTTTTCCCTCACAGACTGAATTAACAAAACAATATTAACAAGCTAAGAATCAAATTTCTGATGTGTATAACACATTAGGAATAACGGTTCCTTTAAAAACAAACTTAACGAAACAAACAACACATAAATTGTCGAAAAAAATAAAATATTCGGAAAATATGGGATTTGGATTTATTCAGTCACTTGCTTATAACTTTGTAATGTTTCGGTCGATTTTCTTCTAGTTGGTCTTATTTCTTACATTAAAGTATCTTATTTACGTACATGAAGAGAAACCAGACGTTTTTTCAGCTATTTGTACTTTTCCGCCGGCATAGAATCACTGTAAAATATTATTTTTTTGAAAATGTGCCCTATTTTCATCATTATATCATTCATTATATTTCGAACCGCATTACCAATCAAAGATCCGATTGTTCGTCATCTCAATACCTTGCATTGGGTACCAAGAACGACCCAATTGTACATTTCTAGTTCGAGATATGATTTGTCACGTGAAAAAAGGTCGAAAAAATACAAAAATTACAATATCTCAAAAACTATTCCATGAAAAAAAATTTAACCTTGATTTTCGAATTCAGCAGATGAAAATACATAAGAAAAGTCACCTCTCATCAAATGTACATTTTCTAGCTGTACAAACTAGTGTAATTATTGTAATGTTTACGAATATAGGCCATAAGAGGTATTAGATGACATTTGCAACAAATGAGCGTTTTTTTGCAAAGAACAAACTTTGGTTAAAAAGTCTGTTTCGAAATAGTATTAAGCAATTATTATGTCAATGGGCGAAATAATTGTTAGATCATGCCCATTTCCAAAACACAATTGCTCTATCTTCTCAGATATAAATTGCTTAAAATTCAGTTCAATCTCTATATTGAAACCCAGTTTGAAGCACTTTCATACCTTAAGTTTATATGGGAAGTGGGCGTGAAAGTTCACCAACCACGCCCATTTTCACAGCACAGTATCTATATCTCTTCAGATATAAATTACCAAAATTTCAGTTCAATATCTATATTGAAACCCATTTTGTAGCACTTTCTATGTTGAGTTTGTATAGGAGGTGGGCGTGGAAATTGACCGACCACGCCCATTTTTGGAATTTTTCTTAATCTCGAGCCAAAAGTAATTTTTGCCAAAATTGGTGATCCTCCGGATACTCCTTCTATTTTTTTCCTCAATATGTATGGGGTCGTACCACTGTGCGGCGTACCCGTCCACAGTTGGGGCATTGATGTATCTGGCCTTATCAACACGCCCAGGCATAGCCTACTCCGTAAGCAAGTTGTCGCAGCGTAACGGTGATCCACATGCAGAATATGAAACAGCAGTCAAACACATATTGCGATACCTGAAAAAGACCGCGAACTACGTTACATTACGAAAGGGTCGGAGAAGCGATAGAAGGTTTCGTGGACGCTTACTGGAGATACAGGCGACAGAAAGTCTTACTCTGGGTGCAACTTTGTGGCAGCGAACTGCGTTTTCCCCAGGGAGGCCAAAAAGCAGAGCGTCGTTGCGCTCAGCAACATGGAAGCAGAGTATGTCGCACTAACAGCCGCGGCAAAGGAAGCGGTGTACATCAAGATGCTACTATCCGAGATTGGGTTCCCACAAGAAGGTCCGATGAAAATCTACAGCGATAGTCAACGTTCCTTGTCCCTCGTAAAGAATGCTACTTATCACTCTAGAAGCCAGCATATTGACTTGAAATATCACTTCATAAGAGTTTTGTATATTAACAATGAAATTGATGTTAAATTTATTCCAGCAGATCAGATGAGATCAGACATCTTAACGAAAAATGTACCTAAAATCAAACATAATAAGTTTACAAAAGAATTAGGACTATATTAAGTGTATGTACTCTAAAATATATTGTATTGTAAAGCTTGTAAAATTTAAAAGCAAATGTAGTGCGTTGAGAAGCAGTGTTGGAAAGTGCAACGCAATTAATTTGCTACGGCAATCGTTCTCTACGCAGATTCTTTCTTGCCTTTTTCATTTTTGAATTTCTTCTCATTCTCATCACTTCTAGTAAAGACGTAAAGAAATATAAATTTAATAAACAATTATTTAATAATATATATATATATATATATATATATATATATATATATATATATATATATATATACATATATATATATATATATATATATATATATATATATATATATATATATATATATATATATATATATATTTTTTTTTTTGGAAGTCGTGGCTCCAACAATTGGCCCACGTTGAGGATTTGCGCATCCCGCGATGTTATATATATATATATATATATATATATATATATATATATATATATATATATATATATATATATATATATATATATATATATATATATATATATATATATATATATATATATATATATATATATATATAACATCGCGGGATGCGCAAATCCTCAACGTGGGCCAATTGTTGGAGCCACGACTTCCAAAAGCATGCGATGTCGTCAGATAGCTGTTCATCCCACTCAACTCCCCGACACCAGACCTCGCGCATTATCAATTTGGCAATAACCGTCAATTGGCTCAAGAATCCAAATAGATCGAAAAGCGACAATATAATACTCAGCAGCTCTCTCTTGGTGGGGTATCTCCTACCGGCAATCACATCTGCATTTACCTGATTGAATGCAGGGTCGAATTCGAAGGAGTCGCTCTGCGGGCTCCAATACATGCCATAGATATTTTCCGTTGAGAGACACTTGCTCCTCCCATTCGCGGCAGAATTGCCAGCGTTCAATGCATCGAAAAATTTTGGCGAATCCGACATGAAGCCACGCAGTTCGAAACCCGCGTCTCCATGGATATCGCGAACTTGCTCTGCAATGTGTGTTGCCTCGGCTACGGATGTGAAGCTATCCACGAAATCGTTGACATAATGATGCCGCTATATTGCCTCCACAGCGCGACGATTGTAGTTACACTTAGCCAAAGCATTCGAATTTTTCACATTCTGTACCGAACAAGGCGAGCATGCAGAGCCAAATGCCATACACAGCATCTCATATACATCAGGCTCGCGTGTGGCATTTCCGTCGCGCCACAGAAATCTCTGCGCATGTCTGTCCAAAAGCCGAACCAGCACCTGATGGAACATTTCCTTTATGTCACCACAAACCGCAATCGCCCTCTCGCGGAAGTTGAACAATACCGTTGTCATCGGTTGGTAGTCCTGCGGGCCCTTCAGCAACTGGGAATTTAGGCTGACTCCATTAGACTCCGCCGCGGCATCAAATACGAGGCGAAGTTTGTGAGGCTTATTTGGATTGGTGACGGCAAAGTGTGGCAAGTACCAAATTTTATCTGTAACGACGGACGCTTCGCGATGATTAAGTTTCCTTGCATAACCCTTGTGGACGTAGCTTTCAATTATATCGCTGTAGGCCACTGCGAAGTTCTGATCTTTTTCCATTTTCCGCTCAATTCCAGTTAATCTTTTCATGGCCATCGGGCGACTTTCTGGCAAACGCACATCATTGTGTTTACACAAGAGCCCGGTCTGGAATCTAACAATTCGCTTTGTTCAAAAATACTTAACGTATTATAACGTTTACAATTACTTTTTATTCCTAAAATATTATCTTTAATTTTTAGTATATTATTGAATTTCAAATCAATTATTATATTATGCTTTATAACAATCTTATATATAATTATTATAGATGTCAGTTGTGGAGTCTATAGGGAACAGATACACCCACATAAATTCATTTATATATATATATATATATATATATATATATATATATATATATATATATATATATATATATATATATATATATATATATATATATATATATATGTATATGTATATAGATAGAAGAAGATAACTGAGTTTACAACTCCTATTCTAGCCCGTTGTATGGCATAGTTAATATTGACAATTTCTTCCTTGATTAATCTTAATTTATTTTGTAGGCTGAAGGCTACTTCATTAGCTATATTATCCTTTTTTTTATTGTATTTAACAAGTCATTATTAATTCCAGTTAATTTGTTCATATGCTGATTTAAAGCATTGTTTATAATGATTTTTTATTATTATTGATTATTCGATCGCGGCTACCTGCTAAATATTTTCAGGCTATGCCGGGAATATCGAGGGATCTTTTTGATTTGGTATTTTGGAAGGGTTCAATAATTTTCAACGTTTCAATAGCTTGTTGGTCCTCTTGTTGTTGGGTAGGGATTTCCTGGTGGTAAATTTTTGAGAATAGTATCGGTTATGCTATGCCACGCGACAAGTGTATATAAGCCAAGACACAATCTATTCAAAAAAAAGCTTACGCTAGAACCTTCTCGAAACTTTTTTCGAAGTGAAGAGAATATTCTAGAATTTTCTCGAAACTTTATTCGCAGTGTGGGAATATTCTAGAATGTTCCAGAAACTTCTAAAATGTTCTACTTCAACATATGAGAGGTATATACGCTACTACACAATTTAAGTCATGACAGTTGAATAGAAATCGTAACAGTGTGTACATCGTGAATTTCAATCGTAACAGTAACAGTATTTAGAAGAATAAAGCAATTAAATGAATAATTAAATAAAGTGCAAAATTGTATTAAATTAAACTTTAATCCTAAGATTAAGTGTGGAAATTGCAAAAACTTTTTTTTTTTTGAAAGAGTTCATGTATTTATTGAATTCACTCATTTCGAGCCTAACAATAAGTAATTAAATCTTAAGAGCTAAATTAACTATATTTATCTCACATTAAATTTCAGTACATTTTTGCCTTTTAATTTTAATTAAATTGAAATTCATTTCATTTTAGTATCTTATAGTAATTATTTAATATATAATACATTTAATATTTAGGTAAGTCCAATCTTTTGAGGCGTCTTGCTGTTTTAATTCTAAGTAGATTTTTTACCAATGGATTTCAGTGCTCTCGTAGCATTTCTTTGTGTTTGAGTATAATCTCTGTAAGGTCACTGTTAACAAGAGGAATGTGGAGGTCCTTATGGATGTCCGCATTTGTAACGAACCAAGGCACACCCGTGTTTGCACGCAAGATTTTCCATTACACTCGTTGTATCAGCTCGACGTTCGATGAACTAGCATTCTTCCAAAGCTCAGCTCCGTATGCCCAAATTGTACAATAGAAGTTTATGTTCTAAACAAAGCCTTGACTTTGAGTTGAGTAGCCAATTTATTTTATGGGCCTTTAACTTTATATGCGTTCTTTTTGCCTCAATATGGTTCCGCCAATTTAGTTGTCTGTCTAGATGGACTCCTAGGTACTTTACAGTATCCGATTGAGGAATAGGAACATTGTTTATTGTGATCACAGGGCATGTTTCTTTCCTAAGTGTAAACGTAACATGAATACACTTGGTATCATTTACCTTAATGCGCCAATTTTCAAGCCACACATCAATTTTCTTCAAATGCTCCTCAAGGCGATTCGAAGCCACTATGGGATTGCTATGTATACTAAGACTAGCAGTGTCGTCTGCGAATGTTGAAGTGACTAGATGATCATCAGCAGGGAGGTCTACAGTGAATAATACATATAGTACAGGACGAAGAACACTAATTTGTGCAGCCCCATCATTAATATCAAAGTCGTTTGTGGTGTATTCTCCATATTTTATTCTGAACTTTCGGTTATCCAAATACGATTCCAGTAGCATGTGCACATTAACTGGTAAAAGTTTTTAAATTTTATATATAAATCCTGCATACCAAACTATGTCAAACGCCTGTGCCATATCTAAAAATATAGCAGAGCAGTATTTTTTGTCTTCAAAAGTATTTTGAATTGCACTAAGTATGAGGTTAATTCTGTGATTCTTACGAAACCCAAATTGATTGTGGGGAATAATGTTAGATTGTATGTGCGCGGCTGCAGCTTTAGAACAAGCAGTTTCTCAAATTATTTAAAAATTACTGGGAGCAAACTTATGGGCCGATAAGATGACGGTTGAGTTGCTTCTTTTCCGGGTTTTGGTATCAGCGTAATTTGTGATATTTTCCAGGGTTGTGGAAAATACCCAATCCTAAATATTGCATTAAATAACTGCGTCACTATTTTGATGGCTATTTCAGGCAATTCCACAATCATTTTTGCGGTAATTAATTCAAATCCTTGTGCTTTTTTCGGGTTTAGCTGAGTTTTAATTGCAAGCTGCACTTCATTCATTTCAACCTTCATCGGGATTAGTGGTATTTTAGGGGCCAGATATGGAAGTTCAAAACTGTTGGTTGGTTGGTTGCGTTGAAATGCGGATTAGAGATGATTAGCCAACGCTGAGGCTTTCTCTTCGTCATTTCTTGCCCAACTTCCATTATTTTGCCTGAGTGGTGGATGACAGTCTTTAGGAGTCTTTATATTTTTATAGGCTTTCCATAAAGAGTAGTTAGTATTTTGTGTTGAAGTTAGAGTATCAGTATACTGTTTCAAACTGTTCTCTAACTCGCAGTTCAGTGCTTCTCGGCGGCGTTTTTTTGCTAATGGTAATTTCAGCTTGGCGTAGGGTGGTCTATTTTGTTGCCACTCTCTTCTTAAGCGCTTTTTCTCCATAACGAGATTATCGATAACTGTAGATGTTGTACGAGTTGTTGCGGAGCGGGATAATGAGGCTGCTGGAGATGAGTGTGTGGCTGCAGATGTAAGAACTGAGTTGATGGCCAAAAGTGCTGAGTCAATATCGCTTGCACTGTTTAGTCGAGGACCAATGTTTGTATGACTACTTACATTTTGACGGTACCTGAACCAGTTTGCTATTTTCTTACCCAGTTGAGCTTGTTTGACATATAATAACTGATGCATGATTTGAAGCGAGCTCTAAACACGATTCTGCAGATAACAAGTCACGATCAATACCACTGGTTATACCAAATTCTATGAGGTCGTGCACTTTTTGAGGGTCAGAGGACCAGTATGTCGGTTGTCCTGAAGATACGAAGTCTGGGTTAGAACACCGATTTAGTAGTGCAGAGAGCAGTTTTTTTCCTTTGGGATTTATTAACCTGTAGCCCCAAAACGTATGTTTCGCATTATAATCACCTGCTGCAAAAAATTTGGTCCCCAATGATGTGAAGAATTGTAATTCAGTCACTGAGTATCTTGGAGGACAATAAACTGCGCTTAGTACAATTTTTTCCTCCCAGTATTGAAGACATATTTATGTTGCCTGCAGATAGTCCTTTGCATACTCTTCTAGTGCATGATGCTTAAATCTATCTCTTATTAAGATTTTTCATTATCAATGACAATTTTTTCGGGAATTCCAAAGGATGTGTGTAGATCTTGTAAGGGTTGTTTTATAGCATAATTGAGTTTTTACCGCAGTTTTAAAGCACTTCAGTTATAGCGTGTAAACTTCAAGAGACGGACGGCTGGCTCATCGCATTGATGGCATTATTTCCCACACATTTCTGATATGAGCCATGTCCAAAAAAAAAATGATGCCGCCAAGAACTGTACTTCGAAAGGCAAATAAGCTCCTTACATATCGTGCGGCTGTAACTACTCGATTATCCTGCGATACAGCGATTCGCTGAGGCGGTAATTACCCGAAAATATCTCTTCACTGAGTGAAACGGGATTGGTCTGCCATACATTTTAGTATACGGCGTCTTTTTAATCTTTTTCTCCGACCTTTCCTCTTCGATTAATATCACCATTAGTTCTTCAATTTTAACACCCGCATAAATTGTCCTTCACTCGCTCTCAATACCTTTGACGCCATTTTCTAAATAGTAAATGGAAGAGCTTTGAGTTTACCGTCGGAATACCGAAAACTTACTATTTAACAAATATTCACTATTAGTGAATGAGGTGAAGTTGTAAGTCTCGCTAGGATAGGGCCGTAAATTTGTCTATATCTTAGAAAGCAAAACCGAACATTTGACAAAGCAACTCAGAAGGATACTCCAAACATTTTGTAACCAACATTCAATACTTTTCACAGAGTCTGACGAAAAGCTAACATATACTCCAGCAATAACAGCAGAAATTAGATCGACAACCGATACCCCAATCTATTCCAGATCCTATCCAGATTATAGAATACTTAAGTCAGTAACGATTGCAGACCTATTCCCCACATCCAAAATCGTGTGATCGGGTCCTCTGCAGCAACGAAGAAGCTTTGGATCCGGAGGAGATAGAGGGTGACAAAGCTATCGTGTTTGGCGGTAGTGAGTAAGGGTTGACCAGGAGGCAGACGTCGACCAATTCTGAGCAGCTGGACGGGGTCATGCAGCTCTTTGATGAATAAGATCTTCTTTAATACACAGAAAGAGAGGAGGACGCGGACGTGATGATGAGGGAAGTAAGAAGGACAGATTCCTATGAAGCTGCTCCAAATAAACCTCCACCATTTTAACTCACCTCCGCGAATTTTATGGTCCCCCTGATTTCCGGTAGTTTCCACTTGGCCTTTATCAAAGAGCCGTGGATATAGGGGAACAAAATCTGCGGCCTAAAGAAGAGAGGTTTCAAGCTGATATCCAGAGCACAGCTAAGTCTTTTGCTTGTATACTAGCGAAGGCTAGTATTAACATCTTCTGCTCCCCCATTTAAGCAATGGTGATACGGTGGCGGCAAGCATTGAGTTGCAAAATAGCAGTTTCTGGGTAGGCTCTGGCTACATGGCCCATGACAAGGACGCCCCACCGAAGGAGGTTCGGGCATTGGTGATGGAGGCAGCCACAGCCAACAGGAACTTGGTTGTCTCCAGTGATATTAAGGCCCACAATACATTGTGGGGAAGTACCAACACAAATGCAGGAGGTGAGTCAATTTTAGACTTTATCTTAGAAAATTAGCTTAGTGTCCTAAATTTAGGCTCAGAGCCGACTTTTATAACAAAGAACAGCAAGGAAATTTTGGATATTACCCTGACCTACGATCAGTTTCTGAACAATGTAAGAGGGTGGAGAGTTTCGAATGAAAATTCCTCCTCTGACCATCTTCATATAGAATTCGAATAGAACTTCCCAGTATATCCAGTTAAGACGTATAGAAATATACGGAGAACGGACTGGGGAAAGTATAGGACCTCACACACCCTGTGGAATTAGACGGGCTGATAAAGCAGGTCCAGGGCCTTGAAGAGTTATCTGAAAGCCGGGTGCCCGATTCTGAAACTGAGAGGCAAGAATAAACCACGTTGGTGGTCGATGTATCTAGGCCTTCTTCGGAAGTCTAATTGGGGCTACAACCTCGAGTCTACCCTCGGATTGGGAAGCCTATAAGGCTGAACTAAAAACATACAAAAAATCAATCAGAACTGCGTAACGAGAGTCCTGGCAAAATTATTGTAGAGATGTAGAAGAAACATCGGAAGCAGTCAGACTAAGGAGAATCTAGCGACGACGCCATACAACCTGGGCTACCTAAAATGTCCGGGAGATGTGTGGAGGGAATCGAGTGAGGAATTTTTGGCACTACTCTTAGATACTCATTTTTTATGTAGTAGCACGGAGGAGTGTAATAACTCAACATCTATGGCAAGCGGTCTAAGATAGGAAATGCCATAGTTACACCCGAGAAAGTTGAGTGTACCATTAGCACCTTTGAACCTTACAAATCTCCGGGTCCGGATAGAATTCACCCAGCAAAATTGCAACAATCATGGGACATAATTAACCCCGGGTTGTGGCTGCAATTAGAAGCTGTCTTAACCTGGGCTATATTCCGCTAAGATGGAGAGAAACGAAGGTTACCTTCAGACCTAAATAGGGCAAGTCGTTACATGTTAGTCCTAAAAATTTCAGACCAATCAATCTCACCTCTTTCCTCTTAAAAATATTGGAGATGTTGATGGATGCAGACTTACGGGAAGTTATACCAACTGGTGGAATCTCCTCGACACATCATGCTTATAATAAGGTCAAATCGACATATACGGCGTTACACGTACTCATTGATATAGTGGAAAAAGCCATCCAGCAGAAGGATTTTTCACTGGTGGCTTTTCTTTGATATAGAAGGCGCGTTCTTTCGTAAAGAGCAGTCACCTTGTCAGGGTATGATGGCTTAAATTATTGTAATGACGGAATGGGTTGGGATGGCGGAGCTTCGGGTCTATGGGATTACCCTAGCCGGACAGTCTACTGCGGAGTAATGCAACTAAGAACTGTCTCTCTTCTAATCCAAGGAGTTCTTGAGAGGATGCCCATTGGATGTTGTTTTACAGCCAGGAGGTAAATTAGGCTGTATTTTAACGGAGCTGCCCTTCCTGCTACGAGGCACTTGCTGTAGTACAAGGCACTGCCACAGTTGACTAACCTCCTGCCTTTTCAAATTTTTCGCTGTCTTAGCTTGATCCTGTCGAGCGAGTGGCCGTACGAACCAGAATGAACAGAAAAGCCGTAAAAAACTGACACGCGGTCTTTAAATGCTAACTTCGGATGTAAATCCAGAATCCCCCGCCAACTCTGCGGCGGCTATTGCAGCTATGGACGACGAGCCTGGCACAAGTAATGCCACTTGCTGCGGTAGTGTTGCGAAACTGAGGTACTGTCACCACGAAGTCCTTCAGCGAATTGCTGAAAAGACATCAGGTCATGGCGGCCATAGATCTTAATGGTTTTTTCTTTTTCTTAGGTGGTTTTTTCTCTTTTCGCTACAGCGGATGGCATCAGGGCCATGTGAAGCTGATTGTCTGCGCGGACTAAAAATCAGTTGACCTATATAGGATTGCGATCTCCAGGATCGGTGACGCATGGCCAGGCGCAAGGCTCGAAGTCATACCTAAGGAGCTGATCCATAACAGACCTAGAGCATGCGCAAGGATCCTAGCCGAACCGTCCGACCCTGAGGCTACCTTGGAGATTTTTAGGTTGACCAGCCAGCTGCTCCCGACAAAAAATTGGAATTTGACTAAGGTAGAGGAACCAAGAGGGGACTCCACGTAACCCTTGTGCTGAAGCCAAGTGGGTCGTGGGCTAGGACTACAGAAAGGACGGGCAACCGTCTGGTATGGATCAAGAGGTAGCTTCTGATTCTACCATACTGCTGCTAAGAACTCCGCCAGGCACCCGACACGCAGTGAATCTGTGTCAACTGTAGGGGGATTGGTGAGTCTCCTAGGGACAACCACGTTCAGTGAGGAGGAAGTCCTTCTGGAGTCAGACTCGGTGGAATATGAGGCTGATGCCACGTTGGTGGAGATGAGCAGCGCCACAATCAGCAGAGACGCTACGAATAGTGCAGATTAACCTCCATCACTCGAAGGCTGCGTCTACCAGCCTTCAGCTCCGTCTTGTAAGTAGAAGTTGTCCTGACACAAGAACCTTGGACATACGGGGACTTGGTCTATGGTCCCAGGACTGCTAATTACATCTTGCTGTATACTGTAAGTGAAGGAAGACCCAGGACTTGAAAAGTCATTAGGAATAATGTTAGCTCATTTATTCTCCCTAATTACAGAAACAAGGGTTTGAAGGCCGTCTGCTTGGAATCCGGCAAGGGACGGTATTGGCTGGTCTCGGCCTATATGGCGCATGATGATATTATTCCGGAAGCCATTCAGCCAGGCATTTAGAAATGTCAGGAAGGCAAACTGGTACCTCTACAAGGTGACTATAGCTAGACTACTACCTTAGAATAAGGCTCTATTGGTCTCATGCCCCCTCAGAATACCCAGGGGAGAAACAAAAATCCACGTAGTGGGGGGAGGAAATTAGTAGGAGACTTTTCAACGACGCAAATAAGTCTATCTGGACATGATATTTGCATTCTATCCGACATCTAAGCAGCTTTCCGCTAGATAGCTAAGCAGACCCGTGTGCACCTGAGCTGTGTTCCTGGTCACAAAGATATTCCAGGGAACGGTAAGGCGGATGAACCTGCCCATGATCCAGATAGGTCGAACTTCGGTATCCCTTTTGTCATATGTAAGCTCTTAGTAAATACAATATCCTTAGACACATCGGGCAGGCTCTGGTCTGAATTTTCAGGATGTAAAATAGCTAGACAAACCTGGCCAGAGATAAATGTCAAGCGCTCTAAATGTCTAGTGGCTCTAAATAGACAAAACATAGGTTCCGTGATTAGCACCCTAACGGGACACTAGGCACTCACGGGTGTAGACTGGGGATTGCTTCTAACGACTTCTGCAGAAGTTGCATGAACGAAGAGGAAGAAGAATCCTATTACGCACGTGTCCAGCGCTGTCCAGAAGGAGGCGCACTTTCCTAGGCGACTACTTTCTGGACTCATTGGGAGATATCTGAAATAAAAGATTAGCTAGACGTTTGAAAGGGATCGCAACTGATGTCTCCTGCGTAGCACTAAGCCTAAGTGCTCCCTTCGGGCGGCCACCTTACCTACCTAGCTAAAGCGCGTTAGAAGCGGGAGCGTTAGCTCTCGGCCTTGATCCTAATGGTTGCACTGATTGAGACTACACTCGTCAGCAGAAAGGTAACTGAAAGCTTAGGTACCTACACTTTAAGCGGACAGGTCTGCAGATGTACTCCTTAGGGAGGAGTTTTCTCTCCCCTGCTCTGAAAATTGGCGGTAAATCCCTTACTGGTAGCCCTAGAGACGCGGGTTGCCAAGTCATCGGCTATGCTGACGATTTGGAAATTGTGATTAGAGGTAAATATCCAAACACTCGTATGGATATTTTGCGCTCTAGCATGGCCAAGGTTACTTGTTGGATGGGAAGAAGTAGATTCGGGTTAAACCCCGAAAAAATGGAATTAATCCTCCTCTCTAAGAAAAATAGATCTCCTACGGTCTCCCCGCTAATACACAAAGGTGTGGAAATTCCGATGCAGGATACAGTCAAATATTTGGGACTAATACTAGATAGGAAGCTTACTTGGAAACCCAATATTGAAAAAAGAGTTAGGAAGGCCAATATTGCTTTGTACATATGTAAAAAAGCGGTCTCAATCAGATGGGGGCTATCCCCACGAATTACTGTTATGGTGGACAGCACTCAGAAACAAAGCTATTTGAAGCTTTTGAGCAAGGTCCAAAGAACGGGTTTTTAATGCATCTCTGGTGCTTTAAGGACCACCCCAACTAAATCATTAGAAGTGATACTCAACCTACCTACAATAGATCTGGTAGGGAAACAAGTGGCCGCCGCATCAGCTCTAAGACTGAAATGTACGGCGTTATGGAATGATCGGCAGATTGGCCACTCGACTATCGTGCATACAGGGAGTATCCAACATATTGGCCACTCTGTATCTAATCTCAATTTTGATAGGCACTTCTAGAGACGTATTCCGTCTAGAAGATAGTGGCCTTCGTTCCATCTCCCCGACCACTACAGTGTTTATCAATCAAAGGTCCTAGCCATAAAGGAGATAGCCTTCTACTTAATAGACATGTCGTAACAAAGAATATTATAAATATCTACTCGGATAGCCAGGCGGCCATCAAGTCAATGAATTCGGTGGCACTGAAATCAAAGGTTGCTCAGGACTGCCGGGCAGCCCTAAATGATATCAGTACCATTTTCAGGGTACGCCTTATATGGGTCCCGGGACATTGGGATATTGAGGGAAACTGGAGGGCTGATGAGCTGGCCAGACGGGGCACCAACCTTCCTTTATGCACGGACAGATGAGAGGTTGGAATACCAATTGTCACCTGTAATCTGATGAGGAAAGATAGGGTCATGCGTGAGGCCAATGGGTCTTGGGGATACGAGGGCACTTGCTTAACGACCAGGCTAATGTGGCAGGAGCTTAATAGGAGGAAATCTAGAGACTTGCTTGCCCTGTCGAGAGAGGATATCTCTAAGCTCGTGGCTTGTATAAATGGTCATTGGCTATTAGGCAGGCATGCTGTCAAACTGGGAGTATTCCCTCATGAATACTGCAGAAACTGTGTGGATGAGGAGGAGGAGGAGACTGTGGAACATCTCTTCTGTACGTGCCCGGCTCTGGGCAGAAGCAGAGCAGGCTCTTTCAGCAAATATGCTTTTAGTTCTCTAACAGTAGTGTCCGGCGCGACGGTCAAACAAATCATGCGCTTTATTAGGGCTTCGAAATAATTTGACGAGTAAATCAGAGGTGTGTTGTTACGCGGTGGGATCACAATGGACCCATGGTGGTCTGAGTGAGTTGGTCTGTAGCTGGGGTGCCACGATAACCTAACGTAACCTAGGAACGTGGTGGCTGACGACAACGCTACAGTGCTAATAGGGTGCGACGCCAATGCGAGGCACACCCCATGGGGAAGCAACTTGTTCCTCCCCTAGCAAAGTAGGCTTTGTAGGGTGGGAGAAAGTGTTGCATATTAACACTTTCCGAAAATAACTTAATAAGATTGGGAAATGGAGAATATGCAAAGGGATATCTTTTTCTGAAAAGTGGATATTATTTGAAATAAATATTCGGGCAGAGACACCTCAACCATATTGTGATCGAAAACGGACCAACTGGAAGCGGTTGGCCAGTATAGTCTGTAAGAGGATGAGTAGAGCACCTAACACCGAAATTGCCTCGGCGGGTGAGGTGGAAACAAATATCGGTTGGTTAGACGGCGCGATAGGATCAGCTTTCAAAAGCATTAAGTCCGATTAAATAGACAAAAAATTCTTTCCACTATGGTCGAATGATGCACTTTCATGTCTAAGGGGTATTGTTCGAAAGACGTTTAACTCTAAATATTCTTTCGGTAACTGGCAAGGCTATAAGGATCATTTAAAGAAATATAAAGATGCAATCCGATGTTCTAAAGTGTGAAGTGACTTCTGCTCCTCTATCGAAAATACCTAGAGACTAGGTAAGATTTTTTTCAGGGACCCACGAATACCTCCATAATCGGACGGCTCGTGGACAACGTGTTCGAGAGAGACACTGCAACTGCTCCTAGACACGCACTTTACGAGGTGCACGGATGACAGGTTTAACCCTGAGCATCCCGGAAGTTTGAGATCAGTAACCGACACCAAACTTCCGGGATCATAATCACAAAGGCGAAGTTGGCACGTGCCATTAAATGTTTCGCCCCCTACAAATCACCTTGCAACTACGTTCCTCACAGCTGGAGACGAGGAAAGGACATGTTTATCCCAAAGGCAGGAAAAAGTGGTCATGAATCGGTCCAGAATTTTGGGCAAATAAGCCCAAGACCCTCGAAAGAATAATTGACCTAATATGACCAAATAAGCCCAAGACCCTCGAAAAAATCATTGACCTGATATAAGGATGCAGGTAGAGGATAAGCTTTACGATGCCCAGCTCGCTTATTTTAAAGGGAAATCTTCTGAGATAGCCCTTCGAAAAGAGGCACCCCACAGGGAGGTGTACTATTTCCAATATTTTAAATATGCGCCATGGATGGCTTTATGAGGGAGGTAGTAAATTGGTGGCGAATGCGGATGACGTGGTAATAATGACTTCAGTGATGTGCCCTCATGTACAGATTAATTGCATGTTGCACGGGACGTGGACTAGTCATTAATCCCAGCAAAACTTAACTGATGCTATTTACCACGGGAACCAAACGACCGACTTTTAAGTTACCTCATGTGAATAAAACTTCACTGTACATTTAGCAATCGATTCTCAACCGGTACGGACGTGAGTGCAGCGTAAATATCAACTCGTTTGCTAAATTCAATAAACTCTCTACATTTTGTTATTTACCGTTTTATCATTCGGCGCCGCTATATACTTGGTCAATTTTTAGTGACTGAAGAAAAAGAAAAGAAAAATTGAAAAAAGAAACCGAAAATGGCTCCTGAACCAGGTGGACGCGATCAAAATTTTTTGCTATTCTTGACAATGAACCAGCACCGAAACGTAAAAATTATAACATTGACAACAGCTACGACTTTCTAAACCTCAAAAACAAAAACTACATAAAATCACATAAATCTAACTTATGTCCCAAATTTATAATATTAAAAAATAAAATTAACAAGCCGCTTAAACTGTTCAATATAGTCTTGCTGAATAAAGGCGTTGAAAATATAACCACTGAAAAACCTCGCTCAATATCAGTTACAAGAGAAGGTCACCTTCTTATTTTGACAAATAATGATCACTAAACAAATAAATTTTTAAAAACAACCAAGCTTTCTAATCTATGTGATGTCGCTGTCAGCCGACACCCGAACTTAAATACGGTCAAGGGCGTTGACTACTCCGGTTTTCTAAAAGAACAAGGTGCAGTCGAATGTAAAAAACTCGAACTTAATACGGTCAAGGGTGTTGTCTATTCCGGTTTTCTAAAAGAACAAGGTGCAGTCGTATGTAAAAAAACAAAAATGATAGATAGTAAAATTATGAATACACCATTGCATATAATTTCCATTAACCTATACGAAATCCCTAAAGAAGTAAGCATTGCTTGGATAAAAGTAAAAGTAGAACCCTATATTCCAACACCTATGCAATGCAAAAACTGTTTTACTATAGGCCACGCGTGTGCTCTATCGCTGTCCATGAACCCCTACCATGCAATTAAGTTGAGTGCATTAATTGCAAGCAACAACACCGTTCAGACAACCAAAACTGTCCAACATTCAGGAAACGACAAGCAATTTTAAAGCAAAAGACCCTAAATAAATGTTCATTCCGCAAGGCAATTGAAGCCATCAATAACGACACAACTGTTCCAACAAACGAATCCCTTATTGAAACTCTAGAAGTAAACGAAACTAATAAAATTCTCACTGAAATAGCAACAACATCGATCTCCAACCGTAAAGTCCTGATTGACTCGTCAATCAATAAAATTTCTCAATCCAAAACCAACATTAATTTTAAAAACATCTCCATTCCAATTATAATAAACCCACCACACCCAGAAACTATAAAAGAACAAATAAAATACAACGAGAGTCCGCTATCAAAAAATATCACAACCACATCTCAGATCCGCAAAACATTCTCATAAGAACACTCATTCTACGAATAGAAACACACCAATTATAGACTCGCTCAGCTCTGATTCAGAACGGGATATATAGACGTGCCATAACCTCTCTCAATCGTATAACACTATACGATAGTTGATGAGACAAATCATCATTACACTAGTTAAATTATGGTCCTAAGATTACTTCTGTGGAATATAAATGGATACCGAAATAATTACAATGAGCTTTGATACTAATACGCAATCAGAACGCGAAAATAATCGCAATTGAAGAAACCCATCTCTCAAATCAAATTTACAACATAGCATTATTGCTAAAATCTCTGCTATTCTAGTCTCCAACTCAATTGAACATGAAACTATAAATATCCTAATAATTCTATAATTATAATCCTATAATTCTCCTATAATATATAATCCTATAATTCTCCTATACTAGCAGTAGCTGCCGAAATCCAAACTCACACCCCTTTTATAATAGACGATATATAAAATTCATATTCAGATAGTCTGTCGGAAAATGACTTACATAACCTGCTATCTAATATTAACCTGCCAATACTTCTACTTGGAGACTTCAATGGAATCCTCTATAGGGATCAATAAACATTAATAAAAAAAGATACCAAAGTTTCAAAATATATACCACACAATAATTTTATTTTATTAAACGGCAAATCTCCCACACACTTTTCCACAAATTCGACTCTAACACATGTAGATCTAACTATGTGCACTCCACCATTTCATTTGTCCATTAAATGGTCAGTTATTGAAAACTTTCACGAAAGTGATCATTTACAAATATTGCACACTTTGTTCAATAACATCTCACAACCTGGACATAGAACACCCTGGACGAGTTAGACTGGTAAAATTTCAAACTTCAATACAGAAACAATTTTCCAACCTACCAACAACTACTAATACAAATCAATCATACATAGCAATCTTACTGAAAACGAGTAAAGAAGTCTGAAGTCGGGTTAGACCGACTTCGAAATACCCTTTACCTTTCCTTGTGCGTGCGAGTTCAACATTGGGAATATTTTCTTCATAAATCCTCATTAGGAGCAAATCTACGGTAATTTTCGCTAGGGTACCTTGATTGATTATATTAGTGGGAGGCGTGGCCTTTATCTAATCGACTCCAATTCATGTATATGGCTTTGTAGGGTCCATATACATACTCAAAATATTTCGCGCCAAATATATAGGTCGTAAGTTATAATATTATGTCAATAGTGGGCGTGGCTCTCAACACAGCACTTTCGTTTTTTGTGTCGTGTTTAATGTTAGTACGCGCAACCATCCTATGAATCTTCTATAGGAACCTAGTAATAATTTTTGTTTAATTGTGGGGTGGCAGTATTATAATCTGCATATATTTGGAATGCATGCTAGTACAGACCAAATGTATACATCTACCTATTTGTATTTATATATCAACACTAGAGGCATCGATGGGGTAATTATTTTTAGGTGGGGTCCCCAAAGTTCATTATAAGGGAGAGAGGCGTATCCTTCATCTGATCGACCCCCGAATCTTGTATAAGGCTTTGTGGGGTCCATATATGTTCTAATAAAAAATTCCAAAAAATTCGTCCAAAATTATTGTATATGTCGTAAGTTATACTAATATGTCAATAGTGAACCTGGCTGTAAAAATAACACGCCCATTTTTTGTGTGGTGATTAATGATAGTACCCGCAACGTTCCTGTGAAATTGCGTTGATAAGTCTGTAATAGGAACCTAGTAATGATTTTAGGCTAATTGTGGGCGTGGCAGTTGTATTATGATCTCCATATTCTACACACACACTATTATGGACCCCATGTGTATTTCTGGCAACTTTTTTCCGATGGCATCAATATGAGCATACGCCGGCTAATTTTATTGTTAGCCCCGAAAGTTCCTTATATCAAAAGTGGGCGTCTCTTTTCCCTGATCAGACGGACTGACGGACAGACGGACAGTCGGATAGAGAAAATAAAAATTGCTTAGAAAGTGATTCTGATCATATCTGTATATATGTATATATGTCCATACACACCACGACTCCTCGTGGTTAGTAAACTTACCTCCAATCGGTAAACAGAAATTATGCGATCTATACAATGACATGTTGCCTTCTGGTGTGATACCACAACAATAGAAAATTGCAATGGCAATTCCGATTTCTAAGCATAACAATCCTAAAAAAAGTACAGAAGGATATAGGTCAATATCACTAATTCCGTGTATTTCAAAAATAATGAAAAAGATGATTTCCCGTAGACCTATGTGGTATATATAGTTAATAAAAAATTACTAACAATAAACCAAACTGCCTTTAAGCCTGGTAGAGGAACACTAGATGCACTGCTTACTCTAGAGGAACATATTTGTAACTGCATCTCAACAAAGTACCACCTTTCGATAGTTTCAATGGACATGGAAAAAGCTTTTGACAGAGGCGATGTCCACTCTATCATAGAGCAGCTTATGGCATGGCGAATTGGACCCAGGATACTAAGCTACATACAAATTTTTTTTATAAATCGAAAAATACGGGTCAAGGTGGATCAGATGCTTTGGAACTTTGGCCTCTAGAGAACGGCATACCTCAAGGTTCGCCATTGGCTGTGACTCTATTTCTGATAGCTTTTGATAAACTTAGCCGCATTATAAGTGAACATAAATTCTTTAAACACATAATATACGCAGTTGATTTATACATATTGCCTAAAGTTCAAAACACAACCGATTTTGAAATACAATTGCAAACACTTTTCTATAAAATTCTTGCTTGGTGTCAAATTAGTGGCACAAAAATATCAAAAGTAAAATCCAAACACCTCCACATTTGTAAAAAACGTAACTGTGATAGCTTAAATATATCTTTAGATATATGTATAAGCTAACTGATGTAACAAAATTTAAAATATTAGGCTTAATCTTTAGTAGTAACTATCTTTGGAATAAATACTTAAATACTTAACCAAATCATTAAATGATAGAATCAGTATTTTACAATGTCTGAGCAACATGAAATAAGGGAGTAATACTAACTCACTTATCAATATTGTTAAAACAACTATTCTATCTCAAATAGATTATGGGCTCCAAATTTACGGTAATACATTAAAAAGTAACCTAAATAAACTGTCATCACACCGCCGCCAGATTGGCACTTACAGAAACAGGACTGCCAACTATTCAAGACAGACAACTACAACTTACCGGACGTATGATCGTCAAACTTCCCAACTGAAATGGATCAATAAAGCACTGATTAACCTGCTTAAAAGGAAAAAATGCAGCCGTAAAGAATCAGAAGTACAAAGGGCAATTGCCATGACGAAACAAAGAAAACACGCTGCACGATATTCTCACAAAAGAATTTCTAATGATTCGCAGCCAGCATAAAAACTGGAACATATATTCACTGTTGGATCAAAAACTGAAAACGTTATTTCGGTGTTGTAGACGAAAAAACCATAATTATTATGCGTATACTTCCAGCATATACATACGTCTTCGCGGCCGAAGCTGAAGCAATACTTCAAGCAAGTCTCATAGCCAAATCCATACATTTTAAAAATTTTCCATGTTTTTATATATTTTATCTTCTAACTATAGATTAACAATTAGTAGGCAAATCTTACAAACTAATTAATTAACAGACCTTGCCAGTGCTTAGTGTATTTTACAGATCAGTGTACTATGTATATCAGTTACTAAAATAAATTAAATCCATTGAATTAGTACAAGTACATAAGAATAAATTTAAACTGTAAATAATTGTAGTGCTGGTGATTCAGTTTGTTTTAGGCGACTAGGGACCCTATTATATACCAGATGACTTGGATTACTTTTAATCTTTTGTGTATATTTCCGGTAGAAATCATTGATTTCTTTTTTCACGAGTGGTAAATTTAAATCGTTGTGAATGTTAATGTTTTTAATGAACCAAGGTGCGCCAGTAATGCTTCTGAGAATTTTGGATTCTGCTCTTTGTATTAATTCTCTAGAGTTGCTTGCGCCACCCCACAACTGGCTCCAATAAGACCAATATGGTTCTATAATAGCTTTGTACAAGAATATTTTGTATTCGAAACTCAATCTGGATTTATTAAACATAAGCCAATGTAGGCTATTAGCTTTTATCATATGCTTTTTCTTGGCTTCATTGTGGCGCTTCTAGGCCAATTATCTGTCAAGATGGATTCCTAAATATTTCACTTCCAATTTTCTACTAATACCAGATGGTCTTCTAGATTACGACATGCAATGCTTGGATTTGGGTGAGTGCTAAGAATAGTTAAATGTTTGTCGGTAGGCAGATCCAAAGTGTTTATTAAGTACAGCACAGGGCCTAGCACGCTTCCTTGTGATACCCCGGCTTTGGTGTCATAGTTTTTAGAGTAAGCATTATTATTTCTTACTTTGAATTTTCCAGTATTTGGTGTGCTTTTGCAGGCAATAGTTTTTAATTTTGAAGATAAGCCCCTCGTGCCATAGTGTGTCAAATGACTGGGCAATGTCTAAAAAGATGGCAGAACAGTATTGCTTTTTGTAAATTGCATTTTTTATATCGTTAACTATTCGACGGTGCTATGATATTCGCGAAAGCCAAATTGGTGATGAGGAATAATTCGTTTTTCATTTAGATGCGGCATTAATTTACCAAGAAAAAGTTTTTCGAAGAGTTTTGACATGATTGGCAGGAGGCTAATCGGTCTAAAGTATGCTGATTTGGACAGATCCTTTCCTGGATTCGGAATAATCGGATACTTTGGCATTTTCCAGGCATTGGGAGAGTATCCTAGACGAAGTAATCTATTAAATAATCAGGTAAGCACGATGAGCGCTATTTGTGGCAACTTCTTGATCATTTTCCAAATAACGAGGTCGTATCCTGGGGCTTTGTTGGGAGCAAGGTTTCTAGTTGCGTTACTTATTTCGTTTTGTTTTAATTTAATTGGTGAGCATGTTTAATCTGACGATGAGACTAATAAGTTTTTGGTACTGCGAGGTGGGCTTGGTGTAAAGACATTCCTTAACTGTTCTTATATTTCTTCACTACTTCTTGCCCGTTTGTTGTTTGAATGGGTGATTTGATTTTCCTGACATCTTTCCTTAGGGTGTAGTTGGTATCGTCAGTTGGAGAAGGATTTTGAATATCCCAAAGTGCGCTCTGATTCTTGACGCAAGGCATTTCTTAAGTTATCGGTGGCAAAAAAAACTTCCGTTTTACGAAAGGAGATCTGAATTTTTGCCATTCTGGACGTGTCCTCTTATTTTCAGTTAGAAGAAGATCAATTTGAGTTCAAGTTTTTGGGTGTCTAACGTTGTCACAGTTATTGTCAGGTTTGTACGAGGCGTGAAGCACAGCTAGTCTTAGATGTAAATAGTTCCAGAAATGTTTCTAATTCCTTATTAGTTGTTAGACGGGGATAAAGAATGAGATGACGTTTTTTCTGTATTTCAACCAATTGGTTCCAAGGGATGTGAAATCGATTGAAGGGCGCCACTTTTTGTTGAGATATATTATAGGGGAGTGATTTGAAGAGAGGTCGAAAAGGGGTCCCACTTCTAATTGCTCTCGTTTTAGGTTTCTGCAAGGCGGAGGAACTTGCCTGTGAGGGTACTATCATACCGATTGAACCAGATAGATCGAACTTCGGTATTCCTATTGCCACATGTAAGCTCTTAGTAAATACAATATACTTAGAAATAGCGGGCAGGCGCTGGTCTGAATTTTCATGATGTAAAATAGCCAGAGATAAATATCAAGCGCTCCAAGGACCTACTGGCTCTAAATAGACAAAGCATAGGTCCCGTGATTAGCGTCTTATCGGGACACTGGACTCTAGGCACACACGGGTGTAGGCTGGGTATCGCCTCTAATGACTTCTGCAGGAGTTGCATGGACGAGGAGGAGGAAGAGTCCATTGCTCCTGTTGTGCACGTGTCCAGCGCTATCCAGAAGGAGGCGCACTTTCCTAGGCGACTACTTTCTGGATTCTTTGGGAGATATCTCAAAAAGAAAAGATTAGCTCCATAAACTGCTTCATTAAAAGCTCCAAATGGATGACCTTTGAAAGGAATGGGACCTGATGTCTCATGCGGTCGCCTTACCTATCTACCTACCTAAGTTTCTAGTAACTCCACAACCTATATGGTGAGGGATCTTGCGTGGGTTGTTGGCCAGTACGATGGCTGTCCTGAAGAGATGATATGTATCTTGGTATCAGAAAGCATGAACTTATACAGTTGTTTTCCTTTTGGCGGTGATAGCCGTGAGGCCCAGTGGGTGTGTTTAGCATTTTAGCCGCCAGAAGGTACGAAACTCGTTCCCAGTGAAGAGAAGAAATCTGAAAACTGATTTGTTTATATTCTGGATTTTGGAGGACTGTATACAGCGGGAATAGTTATGTTATCACCTAATCCGGACAAACAAATTGATGTTGCTTGAAGGTACTCTATGTTGTATTCTGCCATAGCAAAATTTTTTATTCTATTTTAGATTAAAATTCCAGTGCCACCATGTGATTTACCAACGGGATGATTTGTGCCACAAAACTTATAACCTGGTATACAAAAATTGTGCTTTTCGCTTAGATGTGTTTCCGATATGAGGAGTATATCGATTTCATTTGAGAGCTAAAAGTTATTGACTTCTAACTTATGCTGGCTTACACCGTTTGCATTCCATTGACATATTTTCAACACGTTAATTTCTGAGATAGCAGAAGCTACCTGAGCTTATTTTTTGGTTTCTAATCATTTCTTGGATCATAGTTTGTATTGAAGTCATGAATAATAGCAGTTAAAAACGTCAACAACAATGACAACACAATATCTCACATCAGGGATATACTTATTACAATCCAACAGGATATCAAACTTGTATGGACACCCAGCCACGTTGGAATTCATGGTAATTCATTAGCTGATTCTGCGGCAAACCAAGCAACAAATTCCCCTCTTAAGCTAACAAATTCAATAAATATAAAGGACATAAAAAAAGCTGTTGAGTCTACCTTCAGACTATATATAACTGGACTGAATACACACATTCTTACAAATCTATATACCACAGCCAAATTATTCCCCGTTTCCCGACTACGATCCCTAGAAGACACATCATCATTTACACTAGATTCCAGCTTGCACACACACGGCTAAAACACCAACATCTTTTCAACAGTACCAGTCTCTCTACGTGTATATTTTGCAACTTCCACTATCTCACAATTCCGCATATCCTTTATAAATGTGAAGTAATCAGTCAGATCCGTCAAGAATGGGGAAACTCTAATCTTAAAGAAATTTTGCAAAGCATAAATCACGCCAATATCAAAGTTTTCATAAATTTTATTTGCAAATTAAAATTGTACTTTGAAATATAAAACTGTATAACTTTAATCGCATTTGTACATCATTGTTACCTATTAAGCTGAAGGCCTTAGATGCTATAGCTGCATTAAGATGACTTGTAATTAATTTACAATTTACTAAATAATAATAAAAAACTTCACTGTCTCTATCCTCTTGTGTCAAGTGCCTGTTTGAAATCCTGGACTCGAAACTGAACTTGAAATTAAACACGGAGCATATGATACGACAAAGAAGGGGTTTCACTTTGGTCATGCAAGATGATTGGTAGGAAGTGGGGTCTTCGACTAGAGTTAATGCTATGGATGTACAAAATGGTTGTGCTACCAATTTTGTCATTCGGAGCCTTGGTCTGTTGAAAAGCCCTCGGAAGGAAATACAACATCACCAATCTACGTAGAATACAAACACCAGCGTATGCTGTAACAATAGGGGCAATTAAATCTTGCCCTAAGCAGGCCCTCAATGTATTGGTACATCTACTCCCAATTGACTTATTCATCAGGAATACCGCAACCCTAAGCTCTCTTAGGCTAAGAGAATTAGAATGTGGGAAAGATAGATCGTTTCGCCACGGAAGTATACTATTACGAACTCAAGCAATATACGCGGCAGAAACAGACTACAAAGTACCTACTATAATTTGTGGACAAAATTAAAGCATTTGCACCCCCTCCAGTAATGGAAGAGACGCGGAATCACGGATAAGACAGAAACCACAATCTACACTGATGGCTCAAAGATGGATTGTGGGGTAGGAGTAGGTGTCTCCTCAGAAGAACCAAGGATTAGCAAATCATTCCGCCTCCCGAACCAATCAAGTGTATTCCAGCAGAAATGCTTGCAATAAGGGAGGTCTGCAGGGTATCAGGGGAAGGCACAAGCTATAAAGAAAAAATAGCAATAATATCAGATTGTCTGGCTGCTATCAAAGCATTGGACTCGGCGATAATAACCTCGAAAATAGCATGGAAATTTCAGGGAGGTCTTAACTGCTCTGGCTCGTCGGTTCAACATAGCATTGATATGTGTGCCGTGGCACAGGGATATCGATAGAAACAAGAGTGCAGATGAGGTGACCTAAAGGGGATCTGCTCTTTATGAACATGAGGGGACTCCGGTTCGTGTCCCAATTTTTTCAATCAGCAGGAAGAGAGGCAAAGATTTTTTGGTGAATGCAAACAACAGATGAAGGAGGTTGGAAACCTCTAATATCACTAAAACAATCTGACACCCATATAAATGTTACGTTGAATTATCTAGCTTGTACCATTATGACCTCCGTGCATTCCCATACTAGTTTAGTTCCCGAGTCCAGTGCTTTAAAAGTATCCAAACTATCTCAAATTATTGCTCTTTTTTCTTTATAGCTAGTTTCTCCCACTGTCAACCTACCAGCCCCCCTTATTGCAAGTACTTTCGCCTGGAATACAATTGATGTGTTCGAGAATTATATTGAGTTACTAAAACTAAGCTCTTCTGAGAAGAACCTCCTACCCAGCTTTCCTTCTTTGAGCTATCTCAAGATTACGGTGTCTGTAATATCCGCAATCCCTCTTATTTTCCATCGCAAGAAAGAGCGAGTTCGAAGGTATAGATTTAAAAATTCAATGGGTACTTTATAGTTTTTTTCTGCCGAGTGCCATCCTTGCGTTTGTAAAAGTATACTATCGTGGCCATACGGTTATACTTCCAGCAATATTTTTCCCTTAATCTAAGAGCGCGGTTGTTGTATACCTGATGAATAAGTCAATTAATTGGGAGCAGAGTCGCCAGTACATTTAGGGCCTGCTTAGTGCTCTTGTTTTAGATCACACACTGTTCTTTGTACTCTGTTTCGTTAATTATTTATTTTCCGAGGGCTCTGCACCAGACCTCCGTAATATAAAATTGGATGTACATCCGTTTTGTATCTAGCTTCTACTTACTTTTCATAGTAATTTATATATAAATATAATGTTTTAATAAATATATAAATATATAATGTGTACTCAATAATTTGTTGATTTTAATAACTATAAAATTACCGTTTTTGATATTTTCAAATTTTTCGTCTTTCTGTTTAGTAGAGCAATTGGTACTTTCTTTTCCAGGTGCCCTGCTGCCATTGCTGCACAGTTTATTTTGGTACTGTTCTTGGAGCCGTAATTGGTGCAGCCCGTCCTGACGCCGCTTCTTAATGGCAGTAGTAAAGAAAACACAAACAAAAAGTGCCAGAAATATTATATTGCTCCACCAGATGATTGGATTACCCAGTAAGTAAATGCGGTAAGAACTGCCAGAAAAGAATTGACCCTGGATGGTTTTCAGCGTTCATAAATTGACAAAGCAAAGTGTGTTCATGTTGATGAATGACGATTATGAAATGGAAATAAAAATAAAATATGAGAGAAATTTTGGAAACTCGAAATTGGATAATGAGGAATAGATTCCAAAATTTTAAGCGGTAGCGTATCTGCTGCCTTTCATTATATCTGTGATATGTTGACCTGTCACTTAGAAATACAAAATTTTATTTTAAAATTGGTAGGAGTAAAGAAGAAATTATGGTAATAAGTTATTATAAAAATTCAATAAAGCAAAACATAAATTATATCTGCTTTCAGATATGTTACGCACAAGTGACAGGTAATAATCCATTGGTAATATTAAGCTTCCTTTTTTTTGTAAAATTATAGTTAATTTCAAATATACAACACCAAACACCATTTTTCGCGTTGGAAGTTGGAATTTTGTTAATTTGTTATAATTTAAGTTTTAGAGATAAACTAGCTTTTACATAATTCTGAGTTTTCCTACAGAAGTCGCTTCTGTAGTACTTATATTAATATGTTCCCTCCATAAGATACCGCTGAATATATCTAAGACCTGACCGAAAAGGACTAGAATTTACATATATCTTATTGATATATATATATATATATATATATATATATATATATATATATATATATTTATATATATATATATATATATATATATATATATATATATATATATATATATTTATATTTATATATATATATATATATATATATATATATATATATATATATATTTATATATATATATCTATATATATATATATATATATATATATATATATATATATATATATATATATTTACATATATTATATAGCAACATATATATAAGAACAATAACACAGTTACATTAATGCTTACTTAATATAATTCATTTCTCACTATTTCTTAAGTTCATTCTATCATAAATGTATTGGAAATCATCGGCTAATTAACCTACACAATTTCCAAATTCATATTCCAAGTCGCTTCTGTAGTACTTATATTAATATGTTCCCTCCATAAGATACCGCTGAATATATCTAAGACCTGACCCAAAAGGACTAGAATTTACATATATCTTATTGATATATATATATATATATATATATATATATATATATATATATATATATATATATAAATATATATATATATATATATATATATATATATATATATATATATATTTATATATATATATATATATATATATATATATATATATATATATATATTTATATATATATATATATATATATATATATATATTTATATATATATATATATATATATATATATATATATATATATATATATATATATATATATATATTTACATATATTATATAGCAACATATATATAAGAACAATAACACAGTTACATTAATGCTTACTTAATATAATTCATTTCTCACTATTTCTTAAGTTCATTCTATCATAAATGTATTGGAAATCATCGGCTAATTAACCTACACAATTTCCAAATTCATATTCCAAGAATTATATCTACTTATTCCCACACGTACATTCAACTCTTTAGTTTAAGTTACTAATTACTTTGTTATGATTTATTTATTTTATTTTTTATTTTATTTATTATTTATCTCTACATTAATTTATCTCTACATAATGATCCTAAATACATATATATATATATATATATATATATATATATATATATATATATATATATATATATATATATATATATATATATATATATATATATATATATATATATATATATATATATATATATATATATATATATATATATATATATATATATATATATATATATATATATATATATATATATATATATATATATATATATATATATATATATATATATATATATATATATATACGAGTATATATATATATATATTATTTTCTCTCTTTTTTCATTCCAAAGTAAAATCAAATATATATTATAAAAAGAATTTGATCTATACAAATAAAATTATAAAGTTATAAATTATAAAATTCTAAAATTATAAAATTGCAGAAGTGGATGATTTATACAATTAAAATTAAAACTAAAATATACAACAAAACAATAAACAATAAGATAAATACAGATCACAATTTATGAACAAAGCAATACAGATTGTCCAGAAATTCACGCCCGAAAGTAGCCCCCAAGTTCATTCCTGAACGGTATAGTGTTGCCAATACTTCGCAACAGTACAGGAAGTGAGTTCCAGAGTCTTACAGCATACACGAAAAACTGACGATCAGACATAAGAGATTAGTGTTTGCTCAGTTGGTTACAACAACAGGAATGTGTGAACCTGAGACATCTAAACAAATATGGAGGTTCCCGAGTGTAAATAATCTTGTGAAGAAAGACGATAGTCTTAGACTCCAAGAATTTATCAATGTGATCCCAAAAACTTGCCTTGATAAAGTGGACACATGATCTGTTCTACGCAAGCCATAAACATACCTTGTGGAGTGAAATATTGCGTTGACCACAGTGGACGCAGCATGCCGTAAGCTTTGCCAACTGTGACTGCAATATGGGTGCTCAATGATAGAGTACCATCAAATATAAATCCTTGGTTTTTAGCCACACTTACACATTCAATCTCAGACCCATTCATTACAATACGGGATAGTATTGTGGTATCAAAGTGTTTCTTGTAAGTCAATAAACAGTTTTGCCTTGGCAGGATTAAGGCAAAGGCCATTTTTCACTGTCCAGTTATAAGCTTTACATAAGTCATTATTAATTTTTGTGACACAATTAATAATTCCGTCCCTTTTGCGGCTTATGTAACGTCAGCAGCACACAAATGAATATCATAATCTTGCAATGCAGTCGGTAGGTCATTTATATATTTACAAAAAAGAAGAGGCCCCAATATGGACCCCTGAGGTACACCTCGTACTACCGACAAGAAATCCGAAGCCTCGTCATCACACTGACTCGGTTGGTAAACCACTTGGGTTCTTTCTATAAGGTATGATTCTATCCACTCAGAATCTTCGTACATAAAATATTGTGATTAACAAGGCCAAATGGCTTTGAATGGTCCAATGACACCAAAAAAAGACACCCTATTTAAGTCAAGTGATGCACGAATACTCTCCACTACATCAGTCAGAGCCGTTATGCAGCTCCTCCTTGGCATGACCCTAGGCTTTTGTTCCGTTATAATGTTATTATCTGCTAAATACTTTTTTAATTGTTTCGCCAAATACCTTGGACAGGTATGGTAAAACTGCTATTGGTCTATAATCGTTATCAGCCTTTGGGGTTGGAATAATTGTTCCTAACTTCCAACAATTAGGAAAAGTTGATGTCATTATAACAGTATTAAATATATGAGTTATGTCTGGCAGCAGCTTAGGCAGTACAGCATTAACAAAGACAGGGTGAATCTCATCAGTATCACAAGCAAAACACTCCAACACATCTGACTCGTCAGCACCACAAAACCCAAACATAATTTCAGAGGACACAGGACTATAATTATAAGATTGACTAATTTCCTGTTTAAATCATTTAGATCCATGTCAATGTTCCCGAAAGTAGCAATATTCCCTATACCTATGCTCAGAATATGTCTCCGTGTTTGTTTTCTGGTTACTGCACTGCTAAATATTTTTCCAAAGTGGGAGTATTTAACTGCTTTGACATCTTCAGTAACCTGCCTTCTAATATTTCTGTAAGTTTCATACACAAGAGGTAGCTTGCATCGCCTCATCGTCTGTATGCAGCGCCAAGTATGTTAATTAAATTCTTGATTTTATTATTAAATCAAGGCTGCTCCTTATGCCCAACGGTGCGCACTTTCTTTGGGATAAACTCATTGAATATTAGAATATAGATATTCGAGTTTGCCATTTACTGAGGACTTAGTACAGTGTCAAGTTTAGAACACAAATGTTGGTAGTAATATTTTTAAAGTCACGGTATCCCACAACTTTGGTTGTCATATTAAGTGTAAAAGCAAGTGTCAGAAAAATAGTCATGGTTTGAAAAACAGGGAGTAAATTTTAATCTTCTTCACATCATCAAAAAAATAGACGTCCAACAGCGAACGATTTGTCCCCGTAAAATGTCTCGGTGATGCTGTATTAGCGGAAACCAAGCCAAATGCCAACATTTCTGTGATCAGCTCTCAACTAGAATATTGCTATTAAAGTCTCCAGCAATATTTTGAAAGTCTAAAGAAATTGCCCGAATTTTGTCTATCAGTGATTGTGTCAATAGTACGATTAGGTCTGTAGTCACAGCCTTGTGTTGACTCACTCTATCCACACGAAACAATCTACATCCACTGACACTAAATAAACTACTCTGCATTGATGGCAAGAACCACGTTTCAGATACACAAACAAAATCAACCCCAGAACCCTCAAATAGATATCTAAACTCATCCATCTTATTCATTGAGCTTTGTGCGATTATATGACAAAGTTTCATTCCCATTTGTAATATACCAAGAATACGAATAAGGTTATAATTACTATCCCTGGAACCCACTGATATGTTAATTATACTATTCGGAACGACTATAGCTACAATGAGAGTATACGATCATACACTCTCCTTAATATTAATTTGGCAACACATACAGCTTGGTTACGCTCTGAACTCAAGAGCAACCTGCAAGAGCATTTAAAAAGGTACAATGAATTCAGCACAACTGTGGACAATAATAACTGACTTAAGTGTACATACTCGTATATAGTTTCCACAACAAAAAATATAAAAAAGTGTAAGATTATAATAAATAGCTAATTATTTAAAATCAAATGTTAAATATGGACTCAGAAAAGAAAACCACAAGTATAATCATTGTCATGAAAGACAAATTATTCCTCTCCAAGAAAAAGACCGCTCACCTGCTGCATTGAAACTATGTGCGTTGCTCTCTCATTCTCCGGGCATTTAACGTGAACCCAAGAATGATAAATAGAAGATTGCGCCAATGCTGTTACGAAAATTTCCTCTCTCTGCGCAAGTTGTCATAAGGCGCACACGAAATGAGAGAACAGCCAAAATGCATACATTTTTGTGTGAGAAATGTGATAATTTGTGTTTAATATTAAACATTTTAATATTTGCCTCATTTTATGATCATATTTATATAAATAAATGTGAAATAATATATTTGAATTGATTTGGCATTAAAATTTTTGTTCTATTCAATAATTTGTTTGTGGGAATATAAAATGAAATAATTATGGGAAATGAAATTCTAATATGTGTATATTTATTAAATATATGTGTATTTATATAATATTAATATATTTATATTTATTAAATCACTACACAAATTCACTTTTTCTTTTTTGGTACATGAAAATCCGCTTAATCAGCTGCTTAAGTTCATTTTATCGAACGAATTTTTCAATAATTTGTGCTCATTTACTTGCAAGTGCATTTGTTAAGTTATATATTATTAAAAATAATTAAAATCCTTTTAATTCATAAATTATTGCCTTTGCACATGCATTTTTCATATAAAAAAATATTTTAAAGCGCCTTTTGGTGTCACAGCCAATCAGCTGTGCTGTGTTTTTCTCGAGAGAGGAATAGCGGACCTGCGCATGGCGCAATCTTCTATTTTATCAATCTTGACGTGAACCAGACCCCTCAAAGTGAATACTGCGAACAAGTGTTTTTGCTTTTTCAAGCGGATTGCCGCTCGCATTATTTCATAATTCAAATTTGTTAAGTTTTCGTTCATGTAAATTGCGATGTCCGAATCGGATCCAGCATGCCGTAAACATAAGGTACCACGAGTAGTGCGTTTAAAAATAGGAATACAATCTTAAAATAAGGTTATTATCGTAGGGTGAAGCTGGTTTTACTACTATAACTGGATCAGAAGCTTTGTTGTGTTCACGGTTCACCATAAAGCTTATCGGTTCAGATAGCGCTTACGGCAGGTGAAGTAATATTAGCAGAGGAACAAAATTTTGAGAAAAATTCCGGTTGGATCCTCCTGTGCGATGCATGGAACGCCGCATATTCTCGACTCACATGCCACTGCAGCATTATCCTGCTTTGCAAACTGGGATTTCATTGCCAGAAGCTTACCCTCTAAACCAGGAATAGCACCCGGAGCAGACTTTTCATACTCCTCTACCCGCATCCGGATTACCACCAATTCTCTTCGCAACTAAGTTGATTGTAGAAGAGAAAGCTTTCATAAATATATTTTTTGCTTATCCCATAACACCATAACGTAACTGGCGCAGTCGTACGCAGTTGACGGTTTGTGAACAAGTGCAGTGAAAATCCGTTCGAAAACATAATTGCCAGAGGAGTGGTTTTGACGGCACATGATTAATTACACTTTAATATATTGAAGGAATATCAATATATAGTGCATTTCGGTTCGGAAAACCAGTATCAGAAAAGTCTTCACTTTTTAGTATGTTATGCTCCCATATTGTAGCCACCTTGGCGTGGTGTGGGGCTTAAGTTGCAAAGATTCGTCGGACTATTTTAGCCCGGGCCGTGATGTCTGCTAGTGCTACTGGGAGGGTCTCCGCCAACTTTGGGAAGGCAAGGGGCCTGTGAGGTGGAGGCTAAGGGGGAGAGCATAGAATCTCAGCTGGTGAGCTTGCGCATAGATAACGCAAGCGATGACGAATCGTTGTCACAGGTCAACAATGTCTATGATATAGGCTCGGATGTTGAGATGCAATTGCTTAGTCCTTCTCAGCCCTCCGCTCCACATGCTCCTGAGCCGGGGAAGGAGACGAGGAAGGTGGTAAGCCTAACGAAAGAGCAAAAGGCCAGGAATGGCTATAAGCACTCGGCTTACTACCTTCGAAAAATGAAGGCGAAAGATCCTTCTTCCTTTACAAAAAGGGAGCAGGAAATTGTTGGGGCAAAGCCCGATAAGGACATTGCTTCGACCTCTAGTAGAAAAGGTAATCCGGACAAGACCACAGGTGACCGCGTAAAGGTGCCGCCAAAGCCAAAGCCGAGTTCATCGAAGGAGCCACCTAGCTTGGCATCGGGCAAAACTTCAAAAAAAGAGAGGAGCATCTGATAGCGGAAATGGTCGGGGCTGACAGCGAGGAACTGCAGTATGGCTGGGCCGGCTGGCAGAGGGGTGTTAAGGTCGTTGGTTGCAACAACAAGATGTCTCTGGACTTCTTAACGCGTGCAATTAGCGCCCTTGATCCACTCTGGCCGGGCGCTCGGTTGGAGGTGGTGCCTCGCTCTATGCTTCGGATCCGCCCGGTTGTTTCGGTGTGGATTCTACCTCCGGTTCCGGACCAGGAGTCCATACTCAAGCTGATCGGACGGCAAAACCGGTCGATAAATTGCGCAGAGTGACTGGTGATCTCCGTGACCCCCTGCAAAAATGGAGTGGGAAGTGACGCAGTGCTCGTAGTGGACTACGCGTCGCCATCCAAACTCAAGATCGATAACTGCATTAGATTCGGGTTCGGCTCTCTAAAAGTTCGCGTCAAAAGCCAATGGAGAGGAAGCTGGAGGTGGTGCATTTTAATTTGCTTCATTCCATCTTAACCTCACTCGATCTAATTAAGGTTATCATAGTGGACGATGTGGACGTAGCCCATGTCCAAGGGCCTTGGGTCATCAGAGGGAAGGCAAGCGGACTCGGGATAGATGGTTATCGTCTCTACATTCCACAAACACAAGGTAGGATCAGAACGTGTATAGTTGCCAAGAAGGATATTAATATTTTTCTTCTTACTCCCTACAGCACTGGAGATCTTACAACGGTGGTATGCGAGCACAAGCCTAGTTTGTTGCTAACGACCGCATACTTTCCGTACAACGCAGAAGGGCCGCCACTACAGATCTTCCGGCAACTTATCGCCCACGGTCCATTTTTGATTAAATTATCTCCACTAGCCTAACTTTATGTAACAAGGGAAATCAGCCAACGTTTCGTAATAGAGTTAGGGAGGAAGTTATTGACATCACTCTGGCCACTGGATATAATACCATAAGGATCGACAATTATAGAGTATCAGATGCCTGTTCCTTTTCGGATCATAGTCGGATACGCTTCTCAGTCTACTCAGAAGTAGAGACCCCACATCTTTTTAGGAACCCAAAAAAGACTGACTGGTTCAAATTCTCAAGACTGGCGACCCAAAAACTCACTTTTATGAAAGTCAAGGTCGGCGAAGGGAATGCTAACATTGATAAGGCGGTAGGTCGTCTTACCGGAATACTGAAAAAATTCTTTGAACTATATTGTCCTTTGACTAGGCCGCGTGCTAAACCGAAACCGGGTTGGTGGAACGCTGAGTTAGGACTGTTTAGGAAAAAGTCAGGAGGACTCTTCAATTAGGCCAAAAACAGTCGGATGGAAGAGGATTGGGAAAATTATAGAGTCAGCTTTAATGAATATAAAAGCAAAATTATGGCTGCAAAAAGGGAGTCCTGGCAGCAGTTCTGCGGAACTCTGGAGTCGGAAATGAGGCATCGAGACTCAGGAAAATACTGTCCAGAACCACGACGGTTCTCGGCAGTGTGAACAGGCGGGATGGCTCATGGACTGGCTCGTGTCAGGAGTCCCTGGAGGTTTTGAAGGAAACGCACTTTCCAGGTTGCACGGACTCGTAAACCGTCCATACGCAGTCGGTAAATCTTGCCCGTGTTTCAAGGACCGACGTGTTGGATATCGTGTGGGAGGATAAGATTGCGTGGGCAATATGCTCATTCGACCCGTACAAGTCAGCGGGTCCTGTTGGGGTTATACCGGCAACATTCTGCTGAGTGCGTGATTCCCCATCTAGTTTACATATTCACAAGATGTTTCGAGGATGGGTACGTGCCAAAAAGTTGGAGAGAAGTCAGGGTGGTTTTCATTACAAAAGCGGGAAAAATAGATCATTCTACTAATAGGGATTACAGACCAATAAGTCTCTCATCGTTTATTCTTAAAATATTTCAGAGACTTATTGATCAGTATATTAGAAGGGTTACCAATATTCGCATAATGGATACTGCGCAACACGCATACTGTAAGAGTAGATCAGTGGATAGCGCACTTCATGAAGTGGTTGGTATCATTGAGAGGTCATTGAACTATAAAGAATACACGTTGGTAGGTTTTATGGACATTGAGGGGGCCTTCAGCAATGTAAATACAGAGGCGAACTGTAAGGCGCTGAGAGATCACGTAGTGAAGGAATTCATAGTGACATGGATTAACACTATGCTCGTAAGCAGGGTAATTAACGCCACTATGGAGACGGCCTCAGTGAGTAGGAGGACTACAAGGGGTACGCAACAGGGGTGAGTGCTATCACTTCTCCTATGGTTTCTAGTAATAAACTAGATTTTAGGAACCTTGGATAGTCAGGCGGCGCTTAAGGCAATAGAATCCAAGACAGTTAAATCGAAGTTGGTAATAAAATGTCGAACCTCACTATTGAACACTGGACCCCACAAGGTCTCACTTTGCCAGGCTCCCGGACATTGCGATATAGAAGGCAATGAATTAGCGGATGAGGTGGCCAGAAGGGGCTCTGAAATGGACATTAATGATGCAGATACCTCAATACAAATCCCGATATAAATTGTTAGGAACATAGATGAATTCACTATTGCAGTGACAAATAACTTATGGACAAATAGTGGCGACTATGAAGTTTCAAGGGCCTTTTGGCCTGGCATAGACATGAAGAGAACGAAGGTTCTCTTACGGCTCAACAAACCTGTATTAAGGGTGCTTACGGGAGTCATAACCAGGCATTGTGCCATCGCACCAATGCTTCAACATTGGCGTATACCGTCGAGAGGGGCTATGTAGGAGTTGCCAATATGAAGAAGAGACAGAGTCGATTCATCAGTTTTTATGTCTATGTTCAAGACTACAGTTGAAATGACTTCAATGTTTGGGATCGCGCTTCTTCACAAGTTTGACAAAGATAACGAAGGTGGATTTATCTGATCTTCTCACTTTCATCTGGAAAACCAAATGGGGGATGATACTGCCAATATTTACGGAAATCAAGGGTAAGGACGAATATGCCTCCTCCTGGCATTTTTGACAATGGACATAGATGTCTCCGAGTGGAAGTGCGGATACTTCGCATCCGCACACGCCTTCCCGACCTAACCTAACCTAATGTGCTAAGGGAATATCAGTGTATAGTAGCGTTAAAGTATTATCGATACAAAAAACAATCTATTATAAAATAAGTTTGAATAGTTAAGGAGTTTATGCTCAAGTTAATCGCACTAGAACTTGTGCGTATTATTTGTCGGCGAGTATTCTCAGCCAAATGTTCTTTAGAAATGAAAGGCCCAGTTCCTGATTCAAGTCTGCCTTTATTCAGCCAGTCACTGGTTTTTAATATATTTTCTGTTCATACAAATTATGCTTATTTCTAACCTAATATACTCTAATGATCATTTTTCAATACTTTATATATATGTGCCAATCTAGCATATGTACGCATAGCAGAAATTGCTAGTTAAGCAATTCTCTGAAGTTCACTGGACCGTGCGCGGTGGTTTGTTCACTTCGCTTGGAGACGCCACATATAAAGGTGTTTGTTCTCGTATTTTTTCGATTGTTGTCCGCTGCGACTGACCATGTCTATATTACATTATCACTTCGAAAATTTTCCTCACAAGACAACTGGTGGGTTTCAACCGTTTGCAAATGCAGAACCTTAAGCTTTTACTGCAACTCAAATTTCAACTGTAACAATTTCAACGGTAACATCTTTAACTGTAATAATGTCAATTGCAATAAAGAATTCTAATTTCAACTGTAACATCTTTAACTGTAATAATCTCAATTGCAATAAACAATTCTAATTTCAACTGTAACAACGTCAACTGTAATAATCTCATCTGTAATAAACCAACTCTAATTTCAACTGTAATATCAGACTTTAACCACACTAGTAACTTCAACCTGCAATCTTCCTTGAGTGCTACTTGAAAGTTAAAACAATGTTATATGAGAATGGGTGGACCACCAAGTCAGGACACGATCTATTCGAATAAAAGCTTACTCAAGAACCCAAGAACCCCTATCGAAGTGTGGGTAAAATTCGAGCATCGTCCAGAAACTTTTTTAATAGTGTAGCGAATTTTCTACTTGAACCGTTCGAAAGCAATTCAAAGTCAAATACAGTTGAAAAGTAACCGTAACAACATCGCGCATTTTAAACGCAGCAGCAATATTTGCAATTGTGACTTTATATAGTAATAAAGTAATTAAATGAATTATTAAATAAAGTGCGAATTGTCATTAAGTAAACTTTAAGCCTAATATTGTGTGTGTAAATTGTAATAATTAAGTAAAGTTAGTTATTTGAATTTAACCAGCGATTGTTTGAATACTACACGACCCAGTGGTACGAATCCGAGTACAGAGAGTTAGAGTAAATTGCCAAGAAGGCAATTTCGAAACAGAATAAATTGTCAAGAGGACAATTTCGTATATATATGTATATATATACATATATATATATATATATATATATATATATATATATATATATATATATATATATATATATATATATATATATTTATATATATATATATATATATATATATATATAAATATATATATATATATATATATATATATATATATATATATATATATATTTATATATATATATATATATATATATATATATATATATATATATATATATATAAAATTTTAACGATGTATAAATAATATAATGGAAAGCGTAAAGCGATAAAAGAATATTTGACCAGAGTTCGCGGCATACGATTCATGCATATAAAACAATCCATGATTGTGGTTTTTGTCAAGAAATCTGAAGAGAATGAATGTTGAGCATCAAAAATATATCCAAAACTATTCCTTCCCATCCCAAAATAACAAAAAGCTTAGATTACATACCGGAAAACTTTTTTGACGACGATTTTTCAAACACTTTGAATACCACCAACAGTGGTAACCAAGCCTCTAAGAAAACAAATATATTTCCTGATCCCTTAAACTTAATCCCCGGGATATCTTCAACTCATTTAGAATCCTGGACATTATCAAAGACCTCCCACAATATGACGGAAATCGAAGATTACTGTACGATTTTTTAAGTAACGTTGAAGAAATTCTTTTGCCGATGGCACCCCATAAGGCCAATGTTGTTACGAGCAATACGAAATAAAACGAATAAGTCTGAAGTCGGGTTAGACCGACTTCGAAATACCCTTTACCTTTCCTCGTGCGTGCGAGTTGAACAATGGAAATGTTTTCTTCATAAATGATCATTAAGAACATATCTACGGTAATTTTCGGTGGGGTACCTTATGTTTATATTAGTGGAAAGTGTGGCTTTTATCTGACCGACCCCAGTTCTTGATGACTTTGTAGGGTCCATATACGTACTAAAATAAAATTTCGCCTAAAAATTTTATATAGGTCATAGGTAATAATAATATGTCTATAGTGGGCGTGGCTCTCAACATAACACGTCCATTTTTTGTGTGCTGTTTAATGGTAGTACCCACAATCTTCCTGTGAAATTTCGTTGATGAATCTTCTATGGGAACGTAGTAATGATTTTTGTTTAATTGTGGGCGTGGCAGTCGTAATAATCTCCCCATATTGGGAATACAATCTAGTACAAACCCAATGAATATAGCTACCAATTTGTATTCCTATATAACCACTATAAAAATAGATAGGGTAATTGTTTTTAAGTGGGGTCCCCAAAGTTCAATATATGGGAAGGAGGCGTATTATTCATCTGATAGACCCCTGCTCTTGTATATTGCGTTGTAGGGTCCATATACTTACTTAAAGAAAATTTCTTCTAAAATTAGTGTATAGTTCGTAAGTTATTATAACATAAGTCAATAGTGAGTGTGGCTGTAAAAAAAAGCCCATTTTTTGTGTGGTGTTTAATGCTAGTACCTGCAACCTTCCTGTGAAATTTTGTTGATAAATCTTTAATTGGAACCTAGTAATGCTTTTTGCTAATTGTGGGTGTGGCAGTAGTATTATGATCTGCATCTTCTGCATACACACTAATATGGACCCCATGATATACGAGCACAGGTAGGCTAATTTTAATTTTAGACACGAAAGTTTCTTATATCAAAAATGGGCGTATCAGATAGCTTTATAATGTTCACATGTTCCTGTTCCTAAAATTCGTCCATAAATCTCTACCAGATCTTAAGTTATGAGTATTTGTCAATAGTGGGCGTGGCAGTTAATATACACCGTCCACTGTTTGCATGGTGTTTAGTTTCGTCACTCTTCCACTTATTTCGTCCTATTGGACCTTCCACCTATTGGACCGAAGTAATTGTCATCTTAAATAAGTTGACAAAAGTTCCTTATATGGGAGGCAAAATAAAAATTGCTTAGAAAGCGATTGAGATAGATATATATATATATATATATATATATATATATATATATATATATATATATATATATATATATATATATATATATATATATATATATATATATATATATATATATATATATATATATATATATATATATATTATATATATATATATAATATATATATATATTATATATATATATATATATATATATATATATATATATATATATATATATATATATATATATATATATATATATATATATATATATATATATATATATATATATATATATATATATATATATATATATATATATATATATATATATATATATATATATATATATATATATATATATATATATATATATATATATATATATATATATATATATATATATATATATATATATATATATATATATATATATATATATATATATATATATATATATAATATATATATATATATATATATATATAATATATATATATATATATATATATATATATATATATATATATATATATATATATATATATATATATATATATATATATATATATAATATATATATATATATATATATATATATATATTATATATATATATATATATATAT